>QLSR01000098.1:186509-239876 GCA_031780015.1 Citrullus colocynthis | reverse complement strand
AAAGGGAGTTTAAATGAAGAAGTGTGCTAACGACTCATGTCATAGAGAATAGCTTTTAAGAGCTTAAATAGAAACATGCAAGGATATCTATATGGTATAATCATTCAAGGCCAAATCTTGCTATCTGTCATGTGTGTGTGTGCAAGCCTCATTCAATTCAAAATGCTAAACTCAAATTAGGACTTAAAAGAGCTTTCTTAGTTTTCCCCCTACTCTAGCTCATGCACTAATTTTCAAGTATCCACACATTTCAAGTGAGTAATATGTCCACTAAGGTGCCATTCAATCATATTTTTCATGGGCCTTAAACTTGCATTCTTTTACCTAGGGGCACTAGCTTTCACACATTCACTGTAGGGACTCGTACCTAGTCAATTCTCAAGCGTCCTTATTGATCACAACAAAGGTAGCTCTTTTTACCCTTATCCTTCCATGCATACTCATTGCAAGTTTAATATTTAAAAAAGATAGACATGTAAAGCTCATATATTTTGTGTACACTTTTTTTCTTAGAGGCATGTATACTCTTTTCTTTTTCCTTAGTCTAAGATTACAAACTATCATGCATTTCAACTCTTTAACAGGTAGGGCCTTTCGGAGTGACGACCAAATACACCCAACTTAATTCTTTTTTCAGTTAGAAATTCTAAATTAAAGTGGCTACGTGCTCAAGAATATGGGAGATTTTAAGAGGCACTTAAATGAATTTAACTCAAGATAATGCTATCCTATTTCCACAATAAGTCATCTATCATGAAAATTTGAATATCATTATGAGCAATCAACGTCAAAGCACACAACCATAAAAACATTCCCTTTATCTTTGAAAGCTCCACAATTTTCAAAATTTTTTCGAAATTTCGTTAACATGCATATGATCATTAAAACCTCACAAACATGCATAATATGATAAGAAAACATACAAAAGTATGAGTAACACCTCCCACCACAAACTTAGAATCATGCATTGTTCTTAATGCATAAAAGCATTGAACAAAAAAAGAACAAGCCTGGGAGCAAGCGTGAAGCCACCAAACAGGCTTGGTGTTAGGAGTACCTTTTGTGATGAACCAAGATCCTGAAAAATAAGAAAGCATATGAGTGACTCTATAATTATTAGAAAATAAAAATAAAAGGACAAGCAAAATAAAGAAAGCAATAAAATTGGGTTGACTCCCAACAAGCACTTGCTTTATGGTCTCTTAGCTAGACCGAACCAATGGATCATTCAATGAAAGTAAGGTTCTCAATTCGGCGTTCTTCATCACCGATGTAGTGCTTCAACCATTAACCATTCACTTTGAAGGTTGTTTCATCATTGCTTTGCAATTCCACGGCTCCATGTGGGGACACCTTCACAATGACAAAGGTTCCTGGCCAACATATCCTAAGCTTACCTGGAAACAAACGTAGATGTGAATTGAAAAGTAAAACTCTTTGTCCAAGAAGAAAGGTCTGTGAGGTGATCTTCTAGTCATGCCATTTAATAGTCCGCTCCTTCTAAAGTTTGGCATTCTCATAGGCTTGGGCACGGAACTCCTCCATCTCATTGAGTTCCAAGAGGTGCTTCTCATCGGCTTTTCCAAAGTCCATGTTCAGCTTCTTGATGGTCCAATAAGCTCTATGCTCGAGCTCTACAGGTAAGTGGCAAGCTTTTTCAAATACCCTGTACGGTGAAGTACCTATTGGGGTTTTGGAAACTGTACGGTAGGCCACAATGTATCATCGAGCTTAAGGGCCCAATTCTTCCTATTGATCTTAATGATCTTTTCCAAAACCTGCTTCATTTCCCTATTAGATAACTCAGCAAGACCATTAGTTTTAGGATGATAAGCTGTAACAATTTTATGATTAACATTATATTTTTGCATCATGGATTCAAACAGTTTGTTACAAAAGTGAGAGTCCTCATCACTAATAATAGCTCTAGGTGTACCAAAACATGTAAATATATTCTTATGCAAGAATTTTAATACAGTGCTAGCATCATTGGTCTTAGTTGCTATGGCTTCTACCCACTTAGATACATAGTCATCTGGAACTAAAACATATAGGTAGCCATCAGAAGACATAGGAAAAGGCCTATAAAGTCAATACCACAGACATCAAAGAGCTTCACCTCCAAGATGGATTTCATGGGAAGCTCATGTTGTCTAGAAATATTGCTAGTATGTTGGCACCTATCACATGATTTGACAAAGGTATAACAGTCCTTAAAAAGAAAGGGCGAATAAAAACCTGACTAAAGTACCTTAGATGTAGTTCTAATGGGTCCAAAATGACCTCCATTGGGGGAGGCATGGTAAACACAACAACTAGGAGTTCTTTTTCAGTAGTAATATATTTCTGTTGAGTACTATCAAGAATCCTACTAGCATAGTAAATTGCCCTAAACATGTTATCTCTACATTGGCCTAAAATAGTTCCTAAAGCATAGTCACTAGCATCATACATGATCTCAAAAGACTGACTCCATTTAGATACAACAATAATAAGTCCAGAAATCAATCTTTCCTTCAAAGTATTAAAAATTAGTTGACATGCATCATTAAACACAAATTTGGCTTTCTTTTCTAACAAGTTACTCAAAGGTTTTGCAATTTTAGAAAAATCTTTAGTAAATCTCCTCTAAAATCCTGCATGCCCTAGGAAGCTCTTGACTCCCTTCACATTAGTGGGAGGTGGTAACTATTCGATGGCGGCAATTTTAGCCCTATCCACCTTCAATCCTCTTTGTGACACTTTGTGCCGCAGAACGATGTTCTCCTTAACCATGAATTGGCACTTCTCCCAATTCAACACAAGGTTAGCATCTTGGCACCTCTGCTAAACACTAGTGAGATTAGCAAGACAAGAATCAAATGAAGACCCAAATACAGAAAAATCACCCATGAAAACCTCCATTATGTCTTCAATGAGCCCTTGAAAAATAGATATTATACAACGTTGGAACATAGCAAGGGCATTACACAAACCAAAAGGCATTCTCCTAAAAGTAAATGTCCCATAGGGACAAGTAAAGGTGGTCTTTTCTTGATCTTCTAGAGCAATGACAATTTGATTGTATCTAGAATATCCATCTAGGAAGTAGTAATGAGAATAACCTGCAAGTCTATCAAGCATTTGATCTACAAAAGAAAGAGGAAAAATGATCTTTTCTAGTAGCCTTATTCAACATCCTATAGTCAATGCACACAAGTCATCCTGTCACAGTTCTAGTGGCAATTTTCATTTTTAATAACAGTCATACCACCTTTCTTGGTACTACTTGAATAGGATTTACCCATGAACTGTCAGACATGACATAAATGATTCCTGCATTCAAACGCTTAAGCACTTCTTTCTTAACTACCTCCTTCATGGGAGGATTAAGTTTCCTTTGATCCTCTACTGAAGCATTAAAGGTATCTTCCATCAAAATTCTATGCATACTTATGATCCCTTAACACTCTCAACAATTTTTCTTCTTCCACAGAATTTAACTCAAAAGATATGATAATAGGAAAAGAAGACAAATCATCTAAGAATGCATATTTCAAGTGAGAAGACCTTTAATTCAAGAGCAGGTTTCTCAACATTACTTACAACATGCAAATGAGCTAGAGGCATTGGTTTATACATTTAGTGCATATTGGCATGTTATCTAACCACTTAACATATAAAGCAATTTCATCAAAGATAGTGTCCACATTATCAACATCTATTACGCTTTGTTCTAAAATGATCATTAGCCAGCATAACCTCAACATGCTCAGAAATAGTATGATCAATTATATCTATTGTATGGCAAGTACTACCATCATCATGATGACTAGAGGACTTATAAATATTAAATACAACATTCTCATCATTCACCCTTAAAGTCAACTCCCTTGTTGGAAATCAATAATGGCCTTCTTAGTTGTTACGAATGGGCGCCTAAGAATAATTGGAATCTCAGAGTCCTCCTTCATGTCCAAGACTACAAAATCTACAGGGAAGATAAATTTGTCAATTTTAACTAACACATCCTCAACAATACCTCTAGGAGAGGCCAATGATATCAGCTAGTTGCAAAATGATAGTGGTAGGTTGCACTTCGCTAATGTCAAGCTTTCTGTTATTAGACAAAGGCATTAAATTAATAGAAGTACCAAGATCACAAAGAGCTCTAGTAACATTCAAAGAACCAATAGTACAAGGAATATTAAAACTCCCTGGATCTTTTAGTTTTTGTGGTAGCTTCCTTTGCAACACAACGCTACATTCTTCTGTCATGCTAATCATCTCATATTGCCAAAATTTCTTCTTTTTAGACAAGACATCTTTTATAAATTTAGCATAGTTGGACATTTGTTCTAAAGCCTCAGCAAATGGGATATTAATGTGAAGCTTCTTGAATAGTTCTAGGAATTTAGCAAATTGGAAGTCTATTTCTTTCTTTTTAAAACGTTGAGGATAGGGCAAGGTGTTAGGTACAAAAGGTAGAGGGTTAGATGACTTACTTAAAGATGTCGACTCCTTTACCCTTTCCTCTTTTTCTAAGACATCCTTAGGTTCATCATCTATGATAGGCTCACGGATGGTCTTATCTACCTCTTGCTTTTCATCCTCATCATCGATCAAAGGAGTGGACAACTTTTTCCCACTCCTCAAAGTCACGACTTTGAACTCCTCCTTTGGATTTCTTTCGGGGCAACTAGGAAATTTGCCCTTTTGCATTGTTTGAAGAGTAGTGACTATTTGACTTATTTGTATCTCAATATTGTGAATAGCCTTGCCATGACTTTGCACCGTGCTCTCCAATGTAGTGGTCCTTCTTTTATACTTTTTTATGAACTCCACCATCAAGTCTTCTAGGTTGGACTTCTTCTCGGTGTGTGATGGACCTACATTGAAAAAACCGGGAGGACATTGCAAAACATTCCTATTGTTAGCTTAAGAAAAGTTTTCATGGTTCCTCAAGTTAGAATGGTAATGAGTTGGAAGTTGTTGTTGTTGGTGACCTCTATAATGTCCTCTATCAACCTAATTGTCCTTCTCATTGTCTCCTTTTTCCAACTTCTTTTGTGTAGACATCTCCAACGCCATGGCGGCAAGGGATGCTATAGATGGTAGACTTACTTGAGCTTGGCCCCATATAGTCAATTTAGAAAGAGCATTAGTAAGGGAGGCCTTTTGTGCTTTAAGAGAATTTACCTCATCCACCTCATACAATCCAATGACTTTTGGGATGATTATAGAAGATCGTTCACATGGTCAATTGTAAGATGTAGTGGCCAAGTCTTCTACTATGGTATAGGCCTCTTGAGCATTCTTAGAGAAAATTGAGCTTCCGGCAGTAGCATCTAGAATGAATTTGGTTGAGCTTGACAACCCATTGTAGAAGAGTTAAATTTGCAACCAATCCAGGTAGCCATGTTGAGGACACCTTCTCAAGAGGTCTTTATAGCTTTCCCAAGCCTCATATAGTTGCTCATTCTCAAGTTGGCAGAATGTACAAATCTCTGTTCTTAGCCTCTGAGACTTAGCCGATGGAAAATACTTGTTCAAGAAAGCTTGAGCAGGATCTCCCACGTAGTGATACTATCTAGAGGTATGGTTTCCAACAAATCCTTTACTCGGTCTTGTAAAGATAAAGTAAAGAGTCTTAGTTTAATAGCATCGTTAGAAATACCATTCATCTTTACCATTTCGCATATTTCTAAGAAAGATCGTAAGTGCTCATGAGGATCTTCATTTGTTCTTCTTCTAAAGGCTAGCTCTCTAGCCATTTGAATCAACCCAAGTTTTAGCTCAAAGTTGTTAACATTGATGGACACATTCATAATGTCGAGTTGATTTGTCGGTAATGTCGGTTGAAAGTAAACCCGAATTGCCTTCGGTATCTCTTCCGCCATGTCCTCGGTCGGATTGTGTTGAACCCTTAGATTTCTTCTATACGTCCTATCAATCTCAGGATCAGGAGGGAGAAGGTTAGTATTATCACGAGGCATAAACCGACAAAATTATCAACCAAAATAATATCCACCTCAGAGTAAGATCTATCAATTCTTATGAATATTAAGCAATAAAAATCGTTCTTTGGATCCCTGGCAACGGCGCTAAAAACTTGATGTGAACTTTCCGTGTTATCGCAAGTCTACGGGTCAAGTTATAATATAAGACGATTAAGTTCGAATATCATTCTACTGAGGATCCAATTGTGAAGGTTTAAGTTACTTAGCTATTCTAGAATTGAATCAATTTTATTTGAGGATTCGATCTCAAGTAGTGATTTGGGAAAAATTAAAAAGAAAGCAAGTAAATGAGAGATACAAGAGTCAAAGAGAGTTCTAGGGTATTGAATCCTTGTTTAATTCATTATGCAACATTCTAGGGTTTATGGATTTTATTGTAATTCATATACTTAAGTCTAGAAAAATAAATCCAAGATATTTTCTGTAAAGAACAATCTTTTCTCATGCAACCTAATTGATTACTAATATCTTGATACCAATATAAGTTACATGGCATTAAGAGTAGTGTTTAGCAACTTTCTTTGTTAACCTAACTATTCACATGATAGATTAACAACAATTTAGTGTTATAAATCCAATTAGACATACAATTATCTCAACCATACATCTAATCTAACAATCAAGGATAGCCAATCAACAAGAATTAAGAATAATAACAATGAAAAACATATTCATTACAACAAAACCATGAAAAGTCTACAATATCAACATAACTTCATAAATAATTCATTAATACCCTAAAACTAAAGAGTTTAGCCACTCATAGCTTTAGGCAACATGTTCAAAACCAATTTATGCATAGAAAAAGTGTAAAGAAGGGAGAACTCTACTGAAAAGAAGCTCTTGATTGAGGAGGAACTGCCAAGATGTTCTTAGTTTTCACATCAAAAACTCGAACAACACCAGAACTCTCTCTCAAACTCTTTTCTCTCTTCCTTGCAGCCAACTCACTTTTGAGACTCTCTAGTGTGTTGTTCTCCGATTTCTCTATGCTTTAGGGTTGCTAGAAACCCTCCAATTTATAGAGTTGGCTGCCCAAAATTTTTGATTTTTCAAATAAGAAAAACTGGCGCCGCTGCACTGACCGACATCAAATAGTGGTGCCGTCATGCTGTAAGATGGCGTCGCAACGCTATGCTTCATGAAAACCTACTCTTGGCGCGGTGCCGCAACGCCGTGTCAGTGCTGCTGCGCTGTGCTTATCTGATACTCTCAGGAAAAAACGTCGTGGCAGCGCTGAGCTGGCGATGCGGTGCTACCCTGTTTTTGGCAATTTGGTGATTCTTTCCTGTTTTTCACTTGATTTTGGCTCATTCTAGTTTTTTTGGCTTTCGATTCTAGTTTTCTTTATTTTGACCTAAAAACCTCTAGTAAACAAGTGAAATCTAATATAAACTCCCTTAATTTAAGAGAATAAAATGCATTTTTCAAGCGCTTTTCAATTAGCTAAGTGAAAATGGCTTGCACGACAACACTAAGTTAATTTAGGAATTAATACGCGTTAGTTTTCAATTGGGAGTCTATCTAGTATTTCTAGGTAGTCGATTAGGCTAGATAATCAGAAAACCATAAACTTCGCATGATAATTCAATGAATTAATTCATAAATAGCCCAACAGTCTTATAATTGGTGAAAGCTATCTCATCTGTAACCTTTTCTGTCTCTCTATCTATCTTACTTTCTTCAATTTAAATTCCTGCACTTAGTTGTTCTGTCAACCAAAACCAAAACCCCCGTTTTTACTACTTTTCAAAGATTCATTTAACTGAGAGAGATTCTATATTAGGCTTCCTATGGTTTGACCCGATCTTGCTACTAAGACTGTTAGTTGAAGTTAGAGATCATGAATATAAATAATATTTGTTCGACTAAAGACCTCGACAACCTTTGGTCCATCAGATAATAACGTTAAATTTGTAATTTAGAGAAGAGATGACTTGTAAAACAAAGAAAAAAAAAGCTGTGATGTCAAAGTCAACATGGGAACTCTATAATGGAGTAGAAGTCAAAAGTTTAAGTTACTTCATATGAAGTTGTAATGGTGTATTCATAGGGGATTTTATCTATGTTTATCTTAATCTTGGTAGGATTAGGATTAGGATATGAATTTTTCCTAATTTCAAATAAGGTGGGATTAAATCTGTCATATCTAATGTCATCTACAACAATATTTTGCAAAAGAAATTAAACAACAAAATGGTAAGAGGTAGAGATAACCCCTCCCCACAAAGAAAAAGAAAAAAAAAATAATGTACTATTATTATTATTCAACCAATTTCGATGAAAATTTAACTTTGAAGGATTGGATTTAAGATTTATTGATAGTACAAGAATAAATTTGAACAATTTGAATTTTAAGCAGCAGGATATCCTACTTCATATAGTCTAACAAGTCTTTTTTCGTGGACCGACTATAGAACCCTGTTCAGTAAGTGGAATGCATTAGTTGACACATTTGGAAGAACGAGCGGGCATGTCCATCTATTTCTATAGAGCAAAGGGGAAGCTCGCAGAGCTTTCTTGAAATCCGGGGGCTTTGTTCCACCCTCTAACATAAAAAAGAAAAGGAACGAAACAGCTACTGTTCCCGCAAAAGAGGAGCAGCTAAACGTAAACAAGATCTATTTCTTAGGTCGGTGTCAACCCACAGCGTATATAAAAAAGACCCACGATTCGACCTCTAACTTTAGAATGGATATTTTTGGGTGTTCAAAGTACCGTTCACCTTATTTTTTGTTTTGTGTTAAAAAAAATTTCAACAATTTGAAGTTAGAGAGACTAAAATCGAAGAAATTCAATTTATATGGACTAAAATGATACTTTGTCTTGATTTTTTTCAAGTATAAAATATAAATGAAACTTAAAAGTTAAAAGGATAAAGACTAACTATTGCCTTTTTTGATAACCATTTGATTTTTGTTTTACTTTTTTATAATTAAGCTTATAAATGCTACTTTCACATATAACTTTCTATATTTTGTTAGTCTACTTTCTACTAATGTTTTAAAAACTAAAAAGAAAAGCAATTTTTGTATTTGAATGTTGGTTAAGAATTCAAGTGTTTCTTTAACAAATTTAAAAATCATAAATAAAAAATAAAAAGAAAACAAGCATAAATTATAAAAAAAAAAAATAGAAAACATAAAAAAGAAATTGTTATTAAACGGACTGACCTAGGTAATTGAACTAAAGTTGGTATTTTAATTTCTTTCCCTACGAATGTAATGTATTAGTAGATGGTCAATTTTCAAATAAAGTCGCCAACAACGACCTTGGTTTTACATTCTTTCAAAATAATATTTGATAGGTAATTATAATCAAGGTATGAAGTATCGAAATCCTGATTTTAAAGAAATATCAATGGAAATTTTGATTGGGGCTTAATTAGATTATAACCGACCATTTTTTAGTACAATTTCTATAAAATAAGACAATATTTAAATGTGTATTGTAAATGTCAGCGTAAATGTTCATGCGAGAGCAAAAATTAAAAAAAATTAAAAAATAATTACAAAATAATATAAAGTTTAGAAATATTTTGAGGTGAAATAATGTGAAAATTATGAAAGTTTTGGATGGTAAACGAAAAAAATTGCATCAATTCGATTTTGAGGTGAAATGATGTGAAAATTCAATGAAAAAAGTTTAAATGAGATTAAAAATAAATATAGCTTGTTTTTTGTGGTTTTTTTCAAATTCAATTTTCTTTAGAAATGAAAGTTTTGGGTCGAAAATAAAGTTAAAAATTGAGAAAAGTTGGAAATTATGAAAATTGGAGCATAAAAAAGGCTTAACCCTTTTATCAAAAATGACATTGACGTGTGAAACTATAGAATTGTGAGTAATCAAGAACATAAAATCGAAAAACTTGAACGGAGCTAATATTGTTAAGTAAAAAAAAAATCAAAGTTTTCTCAAAACCTTAAAATTTCTTCGAAATGAGGAAAATTCAAATATTCTCCAAATTTTCTCAAAATCTCGAAATTTCATTGAAATTTCCTCCGATCAAAATTCCGAGGTCATCAAAATCTCGAAATTTCGATTGAAGTTTTCCACAATAGTTATAATATGCTATATAATTATTTATGATTATATATGTTTATGTTACATTTTTACCTTTTAAAGAAAAGAATAAAAGAAACTACAATAGATCTAACTCAACTCGCATTAGCTTGTAAAGTTACAAATATTGATCCATTTAAGTTAGGAATCCCTCAACTCTATTTTGTTTTTTTCAAGAAAAAAAAATATTTAAACATTTCAAGGTTCCAAAGATCTCTTTCCTTTTAACAAGTAAAGAGATTATGTTAGCCCTTCTAAATTTAGAACGGAAGAACGCAGCCTCTCTTGCCATTTGAAGAAAGATAATTTATATTTTGATTGTCTTCCCTTTTTTTCTTGAAAAGAAAAATAATAAAGAATTAGAAACATGTTCAAATAATGTTTAAGAAATGAAGAACTTCTAAATAAAGACAAAATTTGTGAAATAATAATAGTAAATAATATATTATTATTATTATTATTATTATTATTATTATAATCATGATTGGACCACAACCACAACCATTATCATATAATTATGTCAAAATAAACAATTTACAAAGACAAAAGGAAAACTCAACCTTTTGGTTTGAAAAGAAAAAAACAAAAAGCAACCTTTTGGAGATTGGCCAATAGCATTTGGACACAAAATATGGGAAATCTAACCACTTCTTGGATTTCTCCAAGCATTGGTATTATGAGTCTACAAAATCATGCTACTTCACCATAAAAAAAAAAAAAAAAAATGTACAATTTGGATAGGTTCAAAATTTTATAACATTTCCCAATTTTTTTTTTTTTTTTAACTAATCAATTATATATTCTTTAAACTTCTAGGTTAGTTATTAGGTTTTGTTTTATTTAATTCTTGAAATTTTTTAATCATATATTGTTGAATAGACGGAGATGACGTTTACTTCAAGTATTTAATTATATTAGTATATGCAATTGCATATATAAGAGGACGTAAATTGTTCGAAAAAGATAAATAATATAATAACAGAAGTTATATTTTAAAGTAGTAATTTCGTTAACTGATGTGGTACAGACCATCTCTTCAAGTTACGACATTTAGGAACCCATTTTCTCTTTTCTTATTCATGTGAGTTTAACAATACGTAAGTACATATTTTCTTTTTTCTTTTAGCATTCATTTTTTTTACTTGTTGCTGGTTTTTTCATCTTGTACTTGGTCTTTTCGTTTTCTTTTTCAAAATCAAATAAATAATATCTTGATCCAAATTGCGTTTATACAAATGAAAATTGAGATATGAGATTGCACTGTTCTTTTTCTTTAAAAAAAAAAATTAAAATTTAAGGAAATACTATTTTTTTTTTCTTTTTTCTCTTTGACATGGAATATTACATCGAAATTTCTCAATAAGAAATTAAATAAATAAGTATTAGTTCTAAAAAAAACTTAGCTATGAGATAGGAAATTTGTACCTCAGATCTCATGTTACTAACAAACTCGTAAGCCAGCTGAATTATTCTCACTTTAATTTTTCTCATTCTCTTTTAAAATATACTAATAGCTATTCTAAAATATTAAAATTATATGCTGCTAATACTTTTGAAAAGTTCATTAAAATAAAATTTTTACTTATTTCAATAGCACAATGAAACTTTTAATTCTCGACCCTTATAAGCATTAGAGTAAAACGAATTAAAAACAAAATAAATAAAAAGAGATAAAATGATGTTGGTTCAAAGAATGATTCGAAGTCCTATTTTTCTCTCTTTGAAAGAAAAAAAAAACCATTAGATATACATTATATCCAAAAATTCTATAATAAAACATTTGTTGTAAAATTGAGGAGCAAAATGATAGAAAAACGGGAGCACAAAAATCGAGAAATTATAATATTAAAATAATAAAATAATAAAATAATATAAAAGAATTAAAATAACCAAATTAAATAAAATAAACTTAAAATAAACTAAAATAAAGAAAGTGGGATTTTATGGAATTTCAAATTTCACCAATCTTTTCTCTTCTTTTCTCTCCAATGTGTATATTACAATATCCACTAGAAACCTCTATTTATAGGTAATTTGGCAAGTAGGTAGTGGCATTTCATGGCCACTAAGGATGTGTGTTTAAGAGACACATGGCCTTTTAGCTACTAACTTTGGGTACATAATGGACATCTATTTACAAATATAATATTTATAATACTCCCCCTTAGATGTCCATTATATATTATATGAAATATGCCTCGTTGAAACCTTACTAGGAAAAACCCAATGGGAAAAAAATCCCGGTGAAGGAAAAAAAGTACATATTTCATATAATCTAATACTTTTAAAAGAATACAATACATTTGCTTCCCCTCGTTGGAACATTACTTGAGATCTTTGAGTCGCCGCATCCCAATGCTCTACACCAATTTTTCAAAGGTTGCGGCCGGTAATGATTTTGTAAATAAGTCTGTCAAGTTGTCCTTCGAACAAATTTGTTGTATAGTGATGTCGCCATTTTCTTCAAGATTATGAGTATAGAAAAGCTTTGGTAAAATATGTTTTGTTCTATCTCCTTTAATGTATTCTCCTTTGATTTGGGTTATACATGTTGTGTTGTTTTCGTATAATGTTGTTGGAGGATTTTTACTAGAAGACAAGCCACATGTTTCACGAATGTGTTAGCCATACACATTCTCTACTAGCTTCATGGATTGTAAGAATTTCAGCATGATTTGAGGAAGTTGCTATTATGGTTTGTTTCATTGATCGCCAGGATATAGCAGTTCCCCCACTTGTGAACAAATAACTTGTTTGAGATCTAGTTTTGTGCGGATCAGATAAATATCCAGAATCTGCATAACCAACTAAGTCAAAATTTAATTTATTTGAATAAAACAAACCCATATTGATCATTCCTCGGAGATAACGGAATATATGCTTAATTCCATTCCAAATTCTTTTTGTTTGAGAAGAACTGTATCTAGCTAATAAATTTACTGAAAATGCAATATCTGGTCTTGTATTATTAACAAGATACATAAGTGTTTCAATTGTACTAAGATATGGTAGTTCAGGACCAAGAAATTTTTCATTATTATCTCGAGGTTGAACTATATCTTTCTTCCCATCTAGTGAACGAACTTCCATTGGAATGTTTAATGGATGTGCTTTATCCATATAGAATCTTTTAAAAATTTTCCTGTATAGGTTGACTGATGAACAAATATCTCATCTCTAAATGCTCAATTTGCAATCCAAGGCAAAATTTCGTTTTTTCGAGATCTTTCATCACAAATTCTTTTTTAAGATATTATATTGTCTTTGAAAGCTCTTCAGGAGTTCCAATTATATTTAGGTCATCAACATATACAAATATAATAGCAAATCTTGATTGTGATTTCTTTATAAAAACACATGAACATATTGGATTATTTTGATATCCTTCTTTCAACAAACATCCACTCAGGCGATTATACCACATTTGTCCTGATTTTTTTAATCCATATAGTGATCTCTGTAACTTTATTGAATATAGTTCTTGAGAACTTGATTTATGTATTTCAGGTATCTTAAATCCTTTTGGGATTTTCATATAAATGTCATTATCAAGAGATCCATATAAATATGCTGTGACAACATCTATAAGATGCATGTGCAAATTTTAAATTTTCATACATAGTCAGACCAATTAAATATCTTAATGTAATTGCATCTACCATTGGAGAATATGTCTCCTCATAATCAATACCAGGTCTTTGTGAAAAACCTTGTGTAACTAGTCTTGCTTTATATCTTGTGATCTCATTATTTTCATTTCTTTTCCTCACAAATACCCATTTGTATCCCACAAGTTTGACATCTTCTAGTGTCCGAACTACTGATCCAAAAACTTAACGTTTTGAAAGTGAGTTTAGTTCTGCCTCGATTGCTTCTTTCCACCAAAGCCAATCTCTTCTATGTGGAGATTCTTCAACAGATTTTGGTTTAGGATCCTCATTTTCAGATATAATATCAAGTGCAACATTATATGCAAAAATGTTATTAATAATTACATGAGTTCGGTTTCATCTTTTCCTTGTCATGACATAATTTATTGAAATCTCATTATTATCTTTAGGTATTTCACCTTTTTCACTAATTGGATTATCGGTCATGTCTAGGGTTTCTTCATGGATATTTACATTCTCAACCAAGTCTTTTTTACTATCGTTTATTTTTCTTTTCCGAGGATTTTTATCTTTGGAAGTTTATTTTTCTTTTCCAAGGATTTTTATCTTTGGAACCCACTGATCTACCACGCTTCTGGCGTGTTCTGGATTCATTAGTGACAACTTGCTGTATTGGGATATCAATTTTTGACGGAACATTTGCAAAGGGTACATGTGATTTAGTTACTTTCTTTGCATCTATAAATGCATTTGGTAATTGATTTGCTATATTTTGCAAATGAATTATTTTTTAAACTTCAAGTTCACATTGATTTGTACGGGGATCTAAATGAGACAATAATAATCCATTCCATGCAATTTCCTTTTTCAACTTCTTAATTCCTCCCCCTAATGTTGAAAAATTTGTCTCATTAAAATGACAATCAGCAAATCGTGCAGTAAATACATCACCCGTCAGGGGTTCAAGATATTTAATAATTGACGGGGAATCATATCCAACGTATATTCCTAACCTTCTTTGAGGACCCATCTTAGTACGTTGCGGTGGAGCAATTGGAACGTATACTGCACATCCAAAAGTTCTTAGATGGAAAATATTTTGCTCCTGGCCATAAGCTAATTATAACGGTGAGTATTTATGATAAGCTACTGGCCTAATGCGTGCAAGTGACACAACATGCAAAATAGCATATCCCCATACAGATGTAGGAAGCTTAGCTCTCATAAGTAATGGTCTAGCAATTAATTGCAAACGTTTTATAAATGATTATGCTAAACCATTTTGTGTATGAACATGAGCTACAGGATGTTCAACATTTATCCAAATTGACATACAATAATTATCGAAAGTTTGGGATGTAAATTCTCAAACAGTATCAAGACGAATTGTCTTAATTGTATAATCAGGAAATTATACTCTTAACTTAATTGTTTGAGCAAGTAATCTTGCAAATGCAAGGTTTTGACTTGATAATAAGCACACGTGTGACCATCTACTGGATGCGTCTATTAATACCATAAAGTATTTAATGGTCCACTTGGTGGGTTAATAGGTCCACATATATCACCATGAATTCATTCAAAAAATGCAGGTGATTCAGTTCCCACTTTAGCTGGTGATGGCCTAATTATTAATTTGCCTTGAGAGCAAGCATCACATAATAATTCACTAGATTGAATAATCTTCTGGTTCTTTAATCGGTGTCCATTTGCATTTTCAATGATTCTTCTTATCATTATAGATCCTGGATGACCTAACTGGTCATGCCAAATTGTAAATATATATGGATTCATGAACTTCAAGTTAATTGTTGCATATGTTTCAATGACTCGTATATGAATATAATATAATCCAGAAGATAAAGCAGACAACTTTTCCAATATACGTTTTTCATGTGAGATATGATATAAAGATATTCTATCTCATTTTTCTATCAGTCTCAATATGATAACCATTACAACGTATATCTTTAAAACTTAATAGATTTATCTTTGATTGACTAGAGAACAATGCATTATTAATTGGAAAATTTGTTCCTCCAGGCAAATAATATTTGCTTTTCCAAATCCTTCAATCAGGTCTGCAGAACCTGATATTGTATTGACTTTTGCTTCTAGCATTGTCAATTTGGAAAAGTATTTTCTATTTGTAAGTATTGGATGTGTAGTTGCATAGTCTGCTAGACATAGATCTTCATTCCTCATTTTTGAGTCATTTAATATATGAAAATTGTCCATGATTCTTTATTTAAACAAGATAACTACAATAAGAAAAACAAATCTTGAAATACAAGGGTTAACTTAAAAAAAAAACATGAAAGATAGATAGATAAAACAATTCTAAATATTCTCAAAATCAAAAGAAGCACTTGCTATGTTATCATTTGTGCTGATTTTCTCTTCAGGAGATTCAAAGAAGTCTGCCACATCCAAATTTGTCATATTGGATGGGCCAAATATATCATTATCCTTGTATGCAAAATTTGCTTCCACATTTTTCCCTTTTTCCTTCGGGGAAGCTTGATAGAGATCAACAAGGTGTTTTGATGTACGACAAACACGAGACCAGTGCCTAGTCATCCTGCATCAGAAGCATTTATGCTTATCATCTTTTGAATTTTTATATTGTAGAGCTTTTCCTTTATTAGAATGACCACCACGAAAATAATAATTATTTCTTCTTCTGCCATAGTCACGACCACGACCACGACCACAACCATGACCTTGATCACGATTATTAAAATTTATAACATTCACTTCAGGGAATGGTGTTGTTCTAGTTAGTTAAGATTCATGGTTCTTCATCAATAGCTTATTATTTTATTCAACTATAAGAAGACCTGAAATTAATTCAGAATATTGTTTAAAACCTTTCTATTGATATTGCTACTGCAAGAGCATATTCGAATGTCTTCTCCAACATATCTGCATTAGTAATTTTCTCTCCGCATAATAGCAATTTTGAACTAATTTTAAATAATGCGGAGTTGTAGTCACTTACTGATTTGAAATCTTGGAGCCTCAAATGCATCCATTCATAACGAGTTTTAGGAAGAATGACTGTTTTCTGATGATCATATCTCTGTTTTTAAATACTTCCACATGATACAGGGATCTTTTATTGTTAAATATTTCATCTTTAATCCCTCGTGGAGATGATGACGAAGGAAAATCATAGCTTTTGCCTTTTCCTGAATGGATGTTGCATTTTCCTCTTTAATTGTTTCTCTCAAGTTCATGGCATCTAGATGTATTTCAGCATCAAGCACCCATGACAAATAATTATTTCCATTGATGTCAAGGGCTGCAAATTCTATTTTGGTAAGATTTTCCATGATAACACAATTACAAAGAATTATATTTATATTGGCAATTTAATATATACTAAACATGCAAAACGACGTTTAATTTACTAATTATAATAAAGAGAAAATGACATACCTTCAGAACCTATCTTCAACGAAAAAATGACAAGAGCTCATGCTGATAACGTGTTGTAAAATTGAGCAGCAAAATGACAAAAACACGGGAGCACGAAAATTGAGAAATTATAATATTAAAATAATAGAATAATTAAAATAAACTAAAATAAAGAAAGTGAGATTTTATGGAATGTCAAATTTCACCAATCTTTTCTCTTCTTTTCTCTCCAATGTGTGTATTTCAATATCCACCATAGGCCTCTATTTATAGGTAATTGGGCAAGTAGGTAGTGGCATTTCATGGCCACTAAGGATGTGCCATTAAGAGACACATGACCTTTAGCCATTAAGCTTGGCTACATAATGGACACCTATTTACAAATATAATATTTACAATAACATTTGATTTAACTCAATATATGATTTCATCATTAAATAAATAATTAAGAAAATCAATGCAAATTGAAAAAAACGTGTTACACCCTTTTGAACATCATATATATGTGCACCAATTATACTTTGATGATATCTAACAATTTATAGATATTAAGCACAATTTTCTACATAATATAAATTATTATTTGATTATTTGATTAATCAAGCTTATCCCAACAAAACCTAACTCTTCACTTGGGTGTTAAAAAAATTATTTTAATATTACAACGTGATGTTGAATCTAGTTTATGTATAATAAATTGTTTAAGACTATTGAATGAGGTGCATGAGAGAAGTAGTGTAGTTGTATTGGATCCTACGAGGTTTGAAGAAGCTAAACGAGATCAGAAGTGGATGAAGGCAATGAAGGAGAAGTTGAGAATGATAGAGAAGAATAAGACATGGGAATTGATGAAAAGCCTCTAAATAGGAAAGTGTGACTGAAGTCAAATGAGTTTTCAAGACCAAATTGAATCACGATGGTTCTATGAACATGCTTAAGGGCATATTAGTGGTGAAATGGTATGCACATGTCTAGGGAGTTGATTTCTCTAAGACACTTTTGCACTTGTTGCAAGGATGGACATAGTCAAATAATTATCATTGGCTGTGTCATCTCAACATGGTTGGAATGTGCATCAACTGGACGTGAAGTCAACATTTCTTAATAGAGTGTTAAAAGAAGATATCTACGTTGAGCAATGATAGATGTCAAAAAGTGCATGTTTTTACCATCTATTTTATTACTTTTTTATAGTAAAAAGACACTTTATGTGATATTTTGACCACGAAATACCCTAAATTAGATAAAATGAACAAATACATGTTGTTGAACGGTCTAAAGTGAGTTTTTACTGTTTTAGACTAATTTTATGGGCTTTTACTAAGGGTTTTTTTTACTGTTTTGCAGAAATCTGTCTTGATGCACCCACAGTGGCTTGAGTGATGCAGTCACATCATAATAGCCCTAATTTTTCACATTTGTGCCTAGTCAATTTGGTTGTTATTATTATTTTTTTTCTTTTGTCAAAACAGTTATTCAATGCTTAAAATGTTAGGTAAACACCCAAACCATGATTTTAGGTCATTCCTCAACCAATTCGGGCCTATAAAAAGAGGAGAAACCTTTCATTTCAAGCAACAACTCTCCATCTACCATTCCACCACACTTTTCTCCACAATTCTACCATTGTCGTTAGCACCCTTGGGCATTTTCTCAGTTTCTTGAGTTAGTAGCCTTAAGAACAAAAGTTTCTTTGATGCATGATCATTCTAGGTCATCTCATCTCGTGGAAGTGTGCAGTGAGAGAAAGTTCATCCTTGAGAAGGAGAACCAACCTAGGGAAAGACTAGGGATTTGAGAATTTAACCCAACACATCTTAGAGTTGTATTTTCCAGCATTTCTTTTAGTTTCTCTTTGCATTTTTCTATTTTTATTTCTTTTCATCTGTTGAACATTTATCTAGTAATCATGATTTATGATCTAATGAAATCTATTCATTTGTTCTTAATCGTGAGCTAAATTCTCTAAAGGGTTTTGTTATGTGAACACCGGAAGCCTTTATGGCTTGAACAATGCTTATGCTTCAGACCTCTTTGATTTTTGTATTTCTTTTGTTGAGTTTATAGATAAATATTGTTAAGTTAAACTAATCACTTAATTTATCAATTTAGTGGAGTCCTAATGTTGAGAAGATTAGGTAATAAACTGATTTCAAAAAGGAATATGAGACTAAGAGCCTGGAAATAGGACTGTCGCGTTGCCTTAGAAATAAGAGACACTATAGGGTAAGGAAATCAAACTTGAATTAATCTAAGATCCAACTAACTAAGGAAACATTAGGCATTAGTTACTTAAACCTCTGAACGAAACTTGACACGAGACCCATAGGAGTTGTTTTCTACTCATGTTTTGTCACTGTCCTGGTATAATGCGACCGTATTGCCCAAGGCACATTGTTCTGTTGGTTGAAACATAAATGTATCCCTGTTTACACTCTTGTTTACTGTTTTCATCAACATTCAACCTCAAAATCACTTATTTACTCCGTTTTGCATCGGTTTACTCGCTTGTTGAAACCTCCCTCCATAGTTGGTTGAATGGTTGGATAGCCACTCAACTTTCCAAAGGTGCCTAGAGGACGGGCCATACGCAATCCTTCTCAAATCTCGATGATTGTGGGTCTTGAGAGGAGCTACTGGATTCTTCATCATGATCATTGGAATGAAAGGGGTTGAGATGAGAAATGGCTTGATGAACCGTTCCATTCACCACGCACTGGCCCCATTCACTTGCTTATCGTAGAGGCTTTCAATATACAGTGGCCTACAACTATTCATAGTATAGTGGGGTTGGAATACGAGAGTGCCAGCCATTTCTTTCAAGTAGGCCATTTTTTCCAGAACGCAGCCCGGGATAAGCATGATCGTGTGCCGAGAAAGTAATACAGCGGATGAAAGAGAAAAATTGGTTGTTAAGCTCCTTGATGTTGTAGGAAGGATTTTTTAAGAGGCCCGGCAGATAGGACGACTCCTGCTTGTTCTTGTCCCTCGGCGGCGGTTAAAAAGCACTGACATATCAAGATCCAAATTCGAATTGGTTCCTGTTATCTCTTGGTTTGCATCGAAAAGCTCTTTCTTAGAAGAATTGAATTGCATAAATAGTCTCATGGGATTCAACTCTTGGAATACTCCAAGATTTATTATTTCATCGACAATGTATGCTTGCACTTAGACCATATTTATTCTCATTTTCATCACTCATACACGTTTGGTCAATCAAGTAACTAGATGAGTTCATCATGGCATGACAAGAGCAAAAAGTTTATTTGTTGAAGAAGGTTATCTATGGATTGAAACAAGCTCTTAGGGCATGGTATAACAAGATGGATGAACATTTGTTGAATTTGGGTTTTGTAAAGAGTTTGAGTAAATCCACACTCTATTTGAAAATGTCAGGTATTGATATTGTGATTGTATTTCTCTATGTAGATGACTTGCTTGTGATAGTTAGTGATTGTGTTCAAATAAAGGTGTTCAAGCAAGAAATGATGAAGGTATTTGAGATGACCTAATTATCTAGGTCTAATGCATTACTTCCCAGGTATGGAGATTCAACAAGGACAAAATGAAGTGTTTCTTTGTTAAAAATAATACATGAGAGAAATTTCGAAGAGGATTGATATCGAGAAGTATAAAAGCATGAGCTCTCCAATGATACATGAGGAGAAATTGCAAAAGGCTGATGGAGAGGAACAAGGAAATGGGAATGTGTATAAAAGTCTAGTTGGATGCCTTATGTATTTTACATCCACTAGGTTTCACATCATTCACTATAAGTGTCTTAACAAGATTTCTTCACTGTCCAAGTAAGATCCACATGGTTGCAGCAAAAAGGGTTCTAAGATATCTAAATTTAGTAAAGTTGAGAGTTTTGAGTTGCAATGTTACTTAGATAGTGATTGGGTTGGGTCATATCCGTAAGTGTTTAAGCTAGCTCACGCGCACCTCGACTAATCTCATGGAAAAACTCCTCAACATTTAGGTGTCAAGAAAACTCGTATAATATTAAATCCTAAGTAGGTGGACACTTTAGATTGAACTTATGACCTCTTTGTCATTTATTTATACTATGTCATTGGATGATATGAAGAGCATCTTCGGGTATTGTTTCAATTTTGGTTCTGGGTGTTTCTCGCGATGTTCAAGAAAACAAGATATAATGGCTAAATCAATGCAAAGTTGGGTTCATTGCAGTAGTGAACCAAGTTGTTTGGTTGAAGAACTTGATCCATAATTTACATTTTTAGCAAGAAGAAAGTGCGAAAGTATTTGTGGATAATCAACTCACATTAGCTATTTCTCTGAATCCAGGTTTTCATGGAAGAACCAAATAAAAACAACGTATAAAATTGCAAAAGCATTAAAAAAGAAGAAACCTAGCTTGAAAAGATCTATCGATTTTTTCGAGCCATAAATGCCACAAAAGAGCAAGCGGAAGCATAACTTCTCAAAATTTTGGCTTAACCTAGTAAAATCCACCCCTTAAGACCTTAAAGGAAACAGTCTTTGATCCTTCAATGGAGAAAAGTTCTAATCTCCTGTTTCACAACAAGTCGTCGGTGTTAATTCTTCTACAAAACATGAAGAACAGGAAAATTTGTAAAATGCTTTCGATGATTTAAAATAATTTGAACATTTGAGCCTTATTTCTTAGGAATTTTGTACGAATGGCCTCCTTTTGGAAGCCCAAATGAAAATTGGCCCACTTCTAGAAGACCAATGAAAAGTGTCTTTCTACTTATGTAGCCACGTGAAAGTTCACATTTGCCCTTAGGAACCGTCCACGCGCCTGCCTGGATTCAAATTACTCGATTACTCAATGCACGCTGACTCGCTCCTTGATAGTCATGAACTTGTTAGTCATACTCAATTACTCAATACGCTCATTACATGTTCCTCGACAAAAATTAAACCACACTCAATACATGGTACATTTGATTCATGATAGGTAGCTCGTTAGTCATACTTCATAGAAATTGGATTTTTTGAATTCTTAAGTATACCTAAACGTTAGTCTAAACCGTTTGGATTCACTTTGCTTGATTCTCTTTCGATTCTCTTCCGATTACTCTCTCATCTTCCTTGCTGTCAAATTTGTACCTCACCTGATTCTATCTGAAAGGTAACATTCATTTGTCTGTAACTTTTTTGTGAATTGGTTTTATTTTGCATTTTGTTTGTCTTTCCACTTGCATCGAGTCTCGATACTCCACCTTATCAGTTTTTTATTTGCATTTCATTTCTTTTTTTTGCATGATCGAGTTCGAATTTTTCATGTGTTTTTGTTTGGGTTTGCAATCTTTTTGCATTTCAGATACTTATGGTTTAGGGTTTTGATAGGATTAGTTAATAAGGTGGAACACACATCACAATATTCAAATAATGTGTCATTGAGTCACATGCAGTTATGAACGAACATCACATAGGGTGCATCGTGTGTGTGCATCGAGTATCGAGTAACATGCATCAAGTATCGTGTAGCATGCATCGAGTATAATAGAATGCTAATTTTCATGGTTTGTTTATTCTTCTGTGTAGTATGGCCAGACAATTCAAGATTGCACCCCATGATCGGTTTCAAAGCCAAGCTACTAGCTGACTAACATCGTGAAACCATGTTAAATCACATGGCATTATGATTAGTCATTAGCAGCTTTTATTATTAACCTAACTATGTAAATGAGAGATTAATAACAATTCATTGATATAGATTCGATTAGACATGCAATTCCTTAGATCATACATCTAATCTAGCAAACATGAATGGCCAATCAACAAGAGCTAATCACATTAACAATGAAAAACATTCTTGTTACAACATTCCATGAAAAGTTTACAACATTAGAACTTCATAAACAATTCATCAATGCCCTAAAACTAAAGAGTTTACTCGCTCATAGCTTTAGACAACATGTTCAAGACAATTTGCAGCATAGAAAAAGTGTAAAGAAAGAAAAACTCTACTATAAAGAAGCCCTTGATTGAGGAGGAACCGCCAAGACTTCCTTGATCTTCACTTCGAGAACTCGAACGGCACCAAAGTCTCTTTCAAACACTTTTCTCTCTTTCTTGCAACCAACTCACTCTTTGAAGCTCTGTATTTCATGATTAAAGTTGCTGGAAACCCCTCAATATATAGACACAGTGAGGCTGTCCGTCATTAAAGCGCAGCGAGCGATGCTCTTGGGCTGCGTCGCGACGCTGGCTATCATGGAAGGTTGATTTCAAGCACAACGTTCTGACGCTCTTCGCACGACAGAGTGACGCTACACTCCCTCAGATGCCAATTTTTTATGCTCTTGGGTCTAGAGTGTAGAGGGGCAGCGCAATAACGCTCTCGGTGCGGTGCCCTATTTTTAGGGCTTTCTTGCATTTTCTTCCGTTTTTTGCTCGATTTTTGCTTGGTTTGATCTTTTTAGTCTTTGACAGTTAATTTTTGCCATAATCACCTAAAAACCACTAGCAAACACGTGAAATCTCATAAAAATATCCATAATTTAAGAGGATAAAAAGCATTTTTTGAGTGCTTATCAAACTCAGAAATTTGCTAGTCCCGAGCAAAAAAAAAAAAAAAAAATCAAACATAAGAAATTAAGAGAGAAGTGTGTTAACGACTCATGTCCCAGAGAATAGCATTTAAAAGCTTAAGTAGAAATATGCAAGCATATCTATATCGTTATAAATATTCAACGCCAAATCTTGTCATCTCCCATGTGTATGTGTGCAAGCTCCCTTTAATTCAAAATGCAAAAACTCAAATTAGGACTTAAGAAAGCTTCTCCAATTTTCCCCTACTCTGGCTCATGCACCAATCTTCAAGCATGCACACATTTCAAGAGAGTAATATGTTCACTAAGGTGCCATTCAATTGTTTTATTTATTTATTTTGGGCCCTAAACTTGCATTCTTTACCTAGGGGTACTAGCTTTCACACATTCACTGTAGGAACTCGTACCTAGTCAATTCCCAAGTGTTCTTACTAATCACAACAAAGGTAGCTCTTTCTACCCCCATCCATACATACTCATTACAAGTTTAACATTTTGAATGGTAAAAAGATAGGCATGTAAGGCTCATACATTTTTGTGCACACTTTTTCAAAGGCATAAATATCCTTTTCTTCTTCCTTAGTCTAATATTACAAACTATCATGCATTTCAACTCTCTAACCAATGGGGCCATTCAGTGTGACAACCAAATACACCCAACTTAATCCTTAGCTAAGTTAAAGTTTCTCAATTAAAGTGGCTACTTGCTAAATTAAAGTGGCATGTCAACCCCCATCCATGCATATTCATTACAAGTTTAACATTTTATAATTAAAGTGGCTACATGATCTGATACTGTGCAAAAATCTTTTCCTTTGCTGAGTGTTCATGCTAGGTGGCAAGTGTCCTCCTGCAAAATAGTTAACAATGTCAGCAAACCAAGGTAAACTATCTTTCACCTAATATAGTTGTTCATCAGGGAACATCTAGTAATGAGATTACAAGGGTCATCATCCCCATTCTCCAATCTAGATAGATTGTTTGCAACCACATTTTTACATCTCTTTCTATCCTGTATGTCAAGGTTAAACTCCAGCAACAACAGAATCTATCTCATCAATTTAGCCTTTGAATCTTGCTTTGCAAACAAATATTTCAAAGCAGCATGGTCAGTATACACTATAATTTTAGAGCCAAGCAAGTAAGGTCTAAATTTATCAAGGGCAAACATGACAACTAGTAGTTCTTTTTCAGTAGTGGTATATTTATGTTTTGTACTATCAAAAGTCCTACTAGCATAGTAAATTGCCCTAAACATGTTATTTCTACAGTGGCCTAAGACAGCTCCTAAAGCATAATCACTAGCATCAGACATGATCTCAAAAGATTGGCCCCATTCAGGAGCAACAATAATGGGTGTGAAAATCAATTTTTTTTTTCAACGTATTAAAAGCTAGTAGACATGCATCATCGAATAAAAATTTAGCTTCATTTTCTAACAATCACTCAAGGGCTTTGCAATATTAGAAAAATCCTTAATAAATCTTCTATAGAACCCTGCATGCCCTAGGAAGCTTCTGACTTCACATTAGTGGGAGGTAGTAGTTGTTAAATGGCGGCAATTTTGGCCTTGTCCACCTCCAATTCTTTATGTGAGACTTTGTGCCCTAGAACGATGCTCTCCTTTACCATGAAGTGACATTTTTTCCAATTTAATACAAGGTTAGTATCTTGGCACCTCTGCAAAAAAATGTTTAAAATTAGCAAGACAAGAATCAAATGAGGATCCAAAAATAGTAAAATCATCCATGAAACCTTCATTATGTCCTCAATGTGCCCATGAAAAATAGACATCATACAACGTTGGAACGTAGCAGGAGCATTACACAAACCAAAAGGCATTCTCCTAAAAGCAGATGTCCTATAAGGACAAGTGAATGTGGTTTTTTTTTGGTTCTAAAAAACAATGACAACTTGGTTGTATCCAGAATATCCATCCAAGAAGCAATAGTGAGAATAACCTATAAGCCTGTCAAGCATTTGATCTACAAAAAGAAGAGAAAAATGATCTTTTTTAGTAGCCTTATTCAACTTCATGTAATCAATGTACACATGCCATCCTGTCACAGTTCTAGTGGCAATTAACTCATCTTTCTCATTCTTGACAGCTGTAATTCCACCTTTCTTGGGTACTACTTGAACAAGACTTACCCATGAACTGTCAGAGATGACAAAAGTAATACCTGCATTCAAAAGCTTGAGCACTTCTTTCTTAACTACCTCCTTCATGGCGAAGTTAAGTCTCCTTTCGTGTTCCACTAAAGGAGTAAAGGTATCTTCCATCAAAATTATGTGTATACAAACTGATGGACTATACCTTTAAGATCCTCAATAGACCAACCAATAGCAGATTTATGCTCCCTTAGCACTCTCAACAACTTCTCTTCTTCCACAAAATTTAAGTTAGAAGATATAATAACAGGAGAAGAAGAAGAGTCATCCAAGAATGCATATTTTAAATGAGAAGATTACACTTTCAATTCTAAAGTAGCTTTCAAAACATCATTCACAACATGCAAAGGAGCTAGAAGCATAGGTTTATATATTTTAGTACATACTGGCATACTGTCTAACCATTTAGCATAAAAAGCAATTTCATCAGATATAGTATCCACATCATCAAAATTAAAATCAACTATGCTTTGTTCCTAGTGATAGTAGCAAGCACAATCTCAACATGCTCAGAAATAGTTTGATCAATTATATAAATTGCATGGCAAGTACTACCCTAAACATGATGACTCAAAAACTTGTAAATATTGAAGATAACATTCTCATCATTTACTCTTAAAGTCTACTTCCCTTGTTAAACATCAATGATGGCCCTTCCAATTGCTAAGAATGGGTGCTCAAGAATGATAGGTATCTCAAAATCCTTCTCTATGTCCAAGATTATAAAATCTGCAGGGAAGATAGACTTGTCAACTCTAACCAACACATCCTCAACAATACCTCTAGGATAAGCCAAGGATCTATCAACTAATTGTAAGGTAATTGTAGTGGGTTTTACTTCTCCAATGTCAAGCTTCCAGTAGATAGATAAAGGCATTAAGTTAATAGAAGCATTAAGATCACATAGAGCTCTAGTCTCATGTAAGAACCAATATTGCAAGGTATAGTAAAACTCCCTGTATCTTTTAGTTTTTGTGGTAGCTTCTTTTGCAACAGAACATTGCATTCTTTTGTCATGCTAATCATCTCATATTGCCTAAACCTCTTATTTTTAGACAAGACATATTTCTTAAATTTAGCATAGTTGGACATTTGCTCTAAAGCCTCAGCAAATGGGATATTAATATGAAGCCTTTTGAATAACTCTAAAAATTTGGCAAATTGAGAGTCTATTTCTTTCTTTCACAAATGTTGAGGATAGGGCAAAGTGTTAGGTACAAAAGGTAGAAGATTAGATGACTTACTTGAAGATGCTAGTTCCTTTACCTTTTCCTCCTCCTTTTCAATGACCTCCTTGGGTTCATCTTCTATGATAGTTTCATAGATGGTCTCATTGACCTTTTGTGCCTCATCCTCATCATCAATCAAATAGGCGGGCAACTTTTTCTCACTCCTTAAAATCAAGGCCTTGCATTCTTCTTTTGGATTCTTTTCGGGGCAACTAGAAAACTTACCCATTTTGCATTGTTTAAAGAGAAGTGGCTATTTAACTAATTTGCACCTCATTGTTGTGAATAGTATTACACCCCCTCCTAGATTAGTCTTTTAAACTTGGGAAGAGATGGGAAGACAGCGAACTTCACCCCTTTTGTGAGGTTCACTGTGCATCCGTACCTGACTAGCCTACTGGGAACAACATTGCACATAGTTGTCCACAATGTCAAATCCTTAAAACAAATAACATTCAAGTCCACCATTTTAATAATTACCATGCCATATTGATAAATATTCACATCAACAGAAACTTTAACATCGACTGCAACAAAACTTAGATTTCATACACATTATGCACTTTCACTTCCCAACAACTTAACTAGCTATGTTTAAATGCTACATTACTCAAAATTATTTACACATATAACAACTATGAAGAAAGGTATTCTCTGACAGCTTGAAACTTGAGCAGGATGAGGCTTGGGTAGACTAAGCAACAAGAACTCTTTCTTTACCTGGATGGAATAAAAATCATGGAAAAACATGAGACGGATGTCCAGTGAGTGAGATAATATAGAAAACATAACTTTAAATTAAACCATACTTAATATCATATGAAACATATGTAATGCATTTTACTAAAACAAGTTTCTAAAATCCTCCAACGTTTCTATTAAAATAAAATTCCCTTAGTTAAGGTGGAGCAAGCTCAACACACTCAACGTCAAAAACAAACCTTAGCTGGGGTGGAGTGATCTCGACACACCTAATGTAAAAAAAAAACCTTAGCTGATGTAGGGTATTCTTAACACAACAATGCACATAGGAACTATCTCGGGCTGCCCAAGTACCTTCTTCAAGTCCTTCAGTACTGGGTCCCTAGGATAATCAAATGCCTTCTCAATGTCCTTCAGCATTGAGTACCTTCATGTCTTAGAGTAGCCCATATGCCTTCTCAACGTCCTTCAGCATCGGATCCCTTAGGAAAATATTTTAGAAAACCAGTATGCTTTGTACAAATAGTTCATCATAAAACATTTCATGAAAAATTAGATATTTCTTAATAACTAGCATGAAATAACCAGCATTATTTTAACATGCTTCTTAAGACTCAAGGAAATAGATAGAACATGCCTTTCATGCCATAAAATTAAGTATAAACAATCATCATGCTTAACATTTAACAAAACATCATAAAACCACATTTCATAAGAAATCATGACTAAACATTAAAAATAGAATCATTTAAAGAAAACAAGTGTCACTCATTACTTGTCTCGGGCCCTTAATGGATTATAAGTCTTTCCTAGCTCTTCTCGGCCTCAAATGACATAATTCCTTTTGGTAGATTCCTTAAGATTCCCATTAAGGTTTAACAAATATGCCTTAAGCATTAATGTAAAGCTCACTAACAAGACCAAACTACTTAACAAAACCAAGCAACCAGCTAGATTCAATTTACCAGCGAGACTCATACTAGTGAGACTAGCTAACTCAACAAGATTTGTACCAGCAAAACCAGGCGACCAACGAGACTTACCTGACTAGCAAGACGAGCGAGACCAGCGAGACTAACGAGATTTGTGAGACAAAAACGATCAGTGACACTTAGCGAGACTGGTCTCACTGCTCCCTCTTCACACCTTTAGTGTCGCTGCGCTATCCAACGATACCTGTTGCACCAAAGCTTCTGCCTTCGTTTCCAATTGCCAAAAGTAGTACTTCCAGCCTGAATTATAATTTCCTTCCTCTTACAAACTTGTAGAGAGTGATCTTTCTAGCTTACCTCTGAATTTCAAGGTTTATCTCTCCTTCGTTCATCGGATAATTTAATTTTACTCCATTTTGCTTCAGATTACTCGAGAAATCGAACCAGTCACTTCTACTAACAATTTCACCGTTGCCCTTCACATTCAGCTCAACCATCCTTCACAGAAAGTTGTTAAGAAATGAATTAACTTACTAACCCCAAATGTTCAACACTAAACTCGACCTCTACAGCTCGCTGTCCTCCCCAAATATCAGACCCCATGCAGATTGCTCGATTCCTAAACAGCTTCTGTTCTCCTTTGAATTTCACCAAGTTTCTCCTCAAAATTCTTCTTGAAATCCACCTGAATCTTCTTCTTCCTCTCCCTTCCTATGCCAAGCTAACAGAGTTGGTTGATGTTTGGATGAGAAATGAAAGTCAAGAAAAATGAACACTCGGCTTCACCATCAACATCCCCCACTGACTTAGTCTCCACTTCCACTTTTTTTCTTCATTATCCCATAAATTTAAACATTTCCTTTCCTTTCTTTTCTTTTCTCTTTTTTTTCTTTTCTTTTAATAATAAATACACAGTGCTAATAATAATTCTAATAATAATTAAAGTTCTTAATTATATCCTTTCACCTTGGTTCAAATGATGACGTTCTTCTTAAGTCTTTTATATTCTAGTTGACATGTCAAAATAAATTCCAAGCTTGATTTATCTCATAAGAATTTAGAATTAGACTTACTAGAAATGCTCTTAGCTTCCCTTCACTTCTTCTTTCAATCTAAACAAGAAAATGCAAATAAGTCCACGATGATATTAGGTACTTAGGTTAAGTGCTTAGAAACGAAAGTAGGGTTTACAGATAGCCTAGCCATGACTTTACACTGTGCTCTCTAATGCGGTGGTCCTTCCTTTAGATTCTTTAATGGACTCAACCATCAAATCTTCTATGTCAGACTTCTTCTCGGTGTGGGATGGACCTACATTAGAGAAACCTGGAAGACCCTGCAAAACATTCCTATTGTTAGCATAAGAAAAGTTTTTATGGTTCTTCAAGCTTGGATGGTAATAAGTTGGAAGTTCTTGTTGGTAGCCTCTATAATGTCCTCTATCAACATAGTTGGCTGTCTCATTGTCTTCTTGTTCCAACTCCTTTTGGGTAACCATCTCCGAAGTCATGGCGGCAAGAGATGCTATAGATGGTGGACTCACTTGAGCTTGGCCCCCTACAATCAATTTAGAAAGAGTATTAGTAAGGGAAGCTATTTGAGTTTTAAGATAATTTAGCTTATCCACCTCATATAATCTGACGTCCTTTGGGGTAGTTGTAGAAGACCTTTCACATGGCCAATTGTAAGATGTGTTGGCGAAGTCTTCAAGTATGCTATAGGTTTTTTTAGCGCTTTTAGAAAAGATAGATCCTCCAACAATGGCATCTAGGATGGATTTTATTGAACTTGACAATCCATTGTAGAATAGTTGAATTTGCAACCAATCTAGATAACCATGTTGAGGGCACTGTCTTAAGAAATCCTTGTACCTCTCCCAAGCCTCATACAATTGCTCATATTCTCGTTGGCGAAATGTTCCAATTTTTATTCTCAACCTTTGGGTCTTAGCTGGTGGAAAATATTTGTTCAAGAAAGCTCGAGCTAAGATCTCCCATGTAGTGAAACTCTCCAGTGGTATGGTTTCCAACCAATCCTTTGCTCGGTCCTGTAAAGAAAAAGGAAAGAGTCTTAGTTTGATAGCATCATTAGAAACTCCATTCCTATTTATCGTCCTACATATCTCTAGGAAAGACTGAAGGTGCTTATGAGGATCTTCATTTGTTCTTCCTCTAAAAGCAAGCTCTCTAGCCATTTGAATCAACCCTGGTTTTAGCTCAAAGTTGTTGACATTAATGGGCACGTTCCCAATGTCGGGTTGTTTTGTTGGTAGTGTCGGTCGAAAGTAATCTCGAATTACCTTAGGTACCTCCTCCTCCTTCTCTCCAGTGGGATTGTGTTGAACTCTTAGACTCCTTCTAAATGTCCTATCGATTTCAGGATCAAGAAAAGAATATTAGTATCGTCACGAGGCATAAACCGACAAAATTAGCAACAAATAATATACACTTCAAATTAAGATCTATCAACTCTTATGAATATTAAACAATAAAAATTGTTCCTTAGATCCTCGGTAATGTGCCAAAAATATGATGCAAGCCGCAAGTGCACGGATCTAGTTATAATATAAGAAGATCAAAGTCTAAATATCGTTCAATGAGGATCCAATTGTGAGAGTTTAAATTACTTAGCTATTATAGAATTGAGTCAATTTTATTTGAGGATTCGACTTCAAGTTGTGTTTGAGAAAGTAAACAAGGAAAGCAATTAAAAGTGAAAGTCAAGAGTCAAATAGAGTTCTAGGGTATTGAATCCTTGTTTAATCCATTATGCAATATTCTAAGGTTCATAGAATTAATTATAATTCATATGTTTAAGTCTAGAAACATAAATCCGGGTTATTTTCTATCAAAAACAATATTTTCTCATGCGACCTAATTGATTACTAATATCTTGAAACCAAGTTAAATCACATGACATTAAAATTAATCGTTAGCAACTTTTATTATTAACCTATGTCCATGAGAAATTCCTTGAATCATACATCTAATCTACAAGAGTTAAGTACAATAACATATCATGAAAATTCTAAAACATTAACATAACTTCATAAACAACTCATCAATACCCTAAAACTAAAGAGTTTAGCCACTCATAGCTCTAGACATCATGTTCAAGACAATTTTCAGAATAGAAAGAGGGTAAAGAAAGAAAAACTATACTATAAAGAAGCCCTTGATTGAGGAGGAACCACCAAAACTTCCTTGATCTTCTTGTCGGAAACTCGAACTGCACCAAACTCTCTCTCAAACTCTTTTCTCTCTTCCTTGCAACTAACTTACTCTTTGAGGCTCTGTATTTTGTGATTAGGGTTGTTGGAAACCCATGAATATATAGAATTAGCCACCTAAAATTCTTTCCAAAATTGAAGATTTTTTATTTTAGGAAAGTTGGCATCGTTACGCTCTTGGACAGCGCAACAATGCTTTCTATCATTAAAGTGCAACGCAGAGACAACGCTACTCATCATGGAAGGTTGGTTTCGAGCACACCGTAGTGTTGTGACGCTCTTCGCATACTGCAACGATGCTCTATCCTAGAAACACTACACTCCCTTAGCTGCCAATTTTTATCCTCTCGAGACTAGAGTGCAGTGACGCTCTTTGCTGCACTGCCATGTTTGTAGGGTTTTCTCATTTTCTTCCGTTTTTTGCTCGGTTTTGGCTCGGTTTGGCCTTTTTAGCTTTTAATACTTAATTTTTGCCATAATCACCTAAAAACCACTAGCAAATACGTGAAATCTCATAAAAAAATCCCTAATGTAAAAGGATAAAATGCATTTTTTAAGTGCTTATCAGAAAACCACCTTGATGTGAGGAGTAAAAACCACAAACAGAAGCCAAAAAACTCCACTATAATCAATAATGGGTACAAATAAGTTCTCCCTAGTCACAACTAGAGACATACGCAATATATATTACCTCCCTACTCACAGATGCTCTCGACACTCAACTTGCTCCCTATAGCCCAACAATCTTCTTAACGTCTCTCATACAACAAATAACTAATTCTCTCCCTCAATTTCCTTTCTACCCTTTTTCTTGTACTGATGGATGATTGAGGTCTCGCACTTTCCAGGGGTGTGCACAAGTTCTTTGTGGGGAGCGGAACAATAGAGTGTTTAGACAAGCGGAAAAGCATCCTAATGATATTTGGTTCTTGGTCAAATTCTATGCTCTTTCCTCTAAGTTTCAATATTGAAAACCTTTCACTATACTATAGGAACTGTCTGTTGGAAAGAAATTTTGGAGGTTGGAGGAAATTGGAAGGGAGAATTGAGAAAAAGGCTACTAATGTGATTGAGCACTTCTAATTTTTCGCTTTGTAAACCCATTTCACACCAATCGCCTTGTGCCCTTTTGAAATTGAGACTAGCTCCCATGTGTCATTCTTCTTTATCGCATTAATCTCTTCATCCATAGAGGCTTTCCAATTTGGATTCTCCATAGCTTCTTGAAAGTTCATGGGCTCACTATCGGAAAAAAGACAAAATAAACTAAGATTATCTTGATTTTCAATTACCTCATAGAGTTTTTGTAAACTTCTGAAGCGTTGAACACTTTCACTTGAGTTTCTGTCTCCTTGAGAACTTGAAGTTGGAGAAGATGGTGGCATAGAAGGCTCCTCTCTTGTTTGTACTGTACCTATTTGCTCCATGTCATTTTTTTCGAAGTATGGCAGGAAATTGTAGTCTTCGTTACGTCATCACCAATCCCATTATCCTTCTTCATCAAATACTGCATCTCGGCTCAGGGATTGTCTTTCTTGTTTCTAGATTGTGAAGCTTGTAGCCTTTGGTATTTGAGTTATAATCGATGAAGATGTATTTTTCACTTTTATCATCCAACTTGCTTCTCCTTTCACCTAGTATATGCACATGTGTAATGCTTCCAAAGACTCACGCTTCCTTCCACTCCATGCTTCTTGTAGCATTTTTTCAGATATGCTTTTTGTTGAAGATTGATTGGATAGGTAGACTGTGCAAGCTACTGCTTTTACTTAAAACTCCTTTGCCATGTTCAAAATTGTTCTATTCTTCCTTTCTTCCAATCCATTTTTTGAGGGTATATCAACACAGTCAAGAGTCGACAAATTCCATGGTCTTCACAATACTTTTGAAATTTATTTGAGGTGAATCCTCCTCCACGATCAGACCTTATAGCCTTATTGACCAGACTGCTTTCTTTCTCAACAAGGAATTTGAACTTCTTGAAATTCTCACACACTTCTGATTTATGCTTCAAGACATATACCCATGTTTTTCTTTTAAAATCATTAATGAATAGAAGGAAATAGTTACTCTTACCAAGTGAGCTTGGCTTGATCGGTCCACACATATCCGTATGTATGAGTTCCAAAGGAAATTGAGCTTTTGAGTTTGACTCGTTTGGGAAGATTTTCTTGAACTGCTTTCCAACTAGACATCATTCACACACTTGATAGAGGTGGCTTATGGAAGGCAATCCTCTTACCATGTTCTTCTTGAGTGACTCCAGCCCCCCAAAATTGAGATGCCCATATTGAAGATGTCAAAGCCAAGATGTATCTTTGTAACACATCTTAAGGCATTTTGCAACATCATTTTGAATCTTGAGTATAAACAATTTATTTTTAGTCACTAACACCTTAGCAATCAAATTATTTGCATTATCTCTTATAGAAAGGTTATTATCCTTTAATCGAATGTCATAACCTTTCTTTAAGAGTTGGCCCAGGCTCAAGATATTACTCTTTATATTTGCCACGTAATAAACATTTGAAATAAGTTGATTCTCACCGTTCTTCCATCGGATTAGAATGTTACCTCTTCCTTGTACTTCTACTTTGGATTCATCTCCAAAGGCACACTGTCACTCACTGATTCATCAAGCTCCACGAACATGCTTCTTTCTCCATAGATATGGTTGTTTGCCTTAGTGTTCAGGTACCATGCATTATCTTTGCTCCATTCATTATTCGTGTAAGTCATCAACAAGGTGCTACATTCTTGACTTCTTTCTTCAATGTAGTTTGCCTTCTTTTCAACTCTTTTATTGCTAGGAGCTCTACATTCACATGTGTAATGGCCAAACTTCTGATAATTATAGCATTTAATGTTTGATTTATCATACCTTGATCTTGAGTTGCCTTGTCCCTGACCTTTTGTTGAGTTTCCAGATCCTTTTTGGAAGTTATTGTTATTGTATTCATTTGGCCTCCAACCACGTCCTCGTCATTGTCCATGATTTCTTCTTTGTCCTCGTTGGTTACCATGTTCTCATCCTTGTTTGCTTCTATTATTGGGATCGATTCCTCTAGTAGTCGAATCAACTTGCAACTTGAGCAATTCATCCACAATTCTTTCCTTCTTCTTTTTCTTCTCTTCATCTGCTTATAATGAACCCATGAGTTACTCAACATCATCAATATTTTCACCATTTCTCTTAAGTTTATTGGTGATAGTTAAGACTTTACAAAAATAGTCTGAGATGACTTCCTCTTCTTTCATATGCAAAGTTTTAAACTCATCTCTTAGAATTTGAAGACGTACCTTTTTTACAGGATCTGCTCCCTTGTATAATGTTTGAAGCTTCTCCCATGCTTCTTTTGCCATCTTTGCTTCTGAAATCTTCTCAAAAGTATCGTCATCTAATCCTTGATAGATTAGATAGAGAACCTTATTGTCTCTCTTTCTTGAATCACTCAAACTATCTCTTTGTACCTGAGAAAGACTACCATCATTCTCCGATTCGATATATCCTTTCTCTACGATCTCTCACACGTCTTGCGAGCCAATGAGAGCCTTCATCTTTATACTCCAATTATTATAGTTGCCCTTGTTGAGCATTGAGACCTGGAATGAGACCATGCTATTACTTGTCATCTTCTTACAAAGAATCTTTTAGCTCTGATACCACTTTTTTCTCATATATTCTAGATAAATCTTCAATTACTTTAAACATCTCCCACAAGTAATTGCTCTAGAATATTCTAATACTTAATATTTCTAGAAATTGGACTTTTATTTTGGACTATGCCCAAATACTTCTATCCCAAAGTCAAGTTTATGTTTCAACACTGTCTTGTATAGTTGAGATTGCTAATCCAATGATTTTTTTTTTTTTTAATTGTGAACTTAGCACTACTACAAATTTGGCTTTTATTGATGGGAAAAAAAATCAAGAAAGACATATTTTGATGGCCAAAAACTATCAAGAAAGCCCATATCAAGAAAGCCCGCCCATCAAGATAGATCATTTTCTTGATGGCCAAAAAACATCAACACACTCCCTTTCTTGATGGTCATGTCCATCAAGATAGGTTCTCTTGATGGTTTTTGGCCATCAAGTATTTAAGCTTGACCATCAAGAAATGTTCCTTTTCTTGATGGCCAAAAAACATCAAGACAATCCCTAGCTGGATGATTTTGACCATCAAGGTAGGGTTTGTTGATGTTTTTTGGCCATCAAGTATTATAGATTGACCATCAAGAAAGTGTTGTTTTCTTGATGGTCAAAAGACGTCAACACAAACCATATCTTGATGGTCATGTCCATCAAGATAGGTTATCTTGATGTTTTTTGGCCATCAAGTATTGGAGCTTGATCATCAAGAAAGAATGTTTTCTTGATGGCCAAAAACATCAAGACAATCAATATCTGGATGATTTTGGCCATCAAGAAAGGGATTGTATTGATGTTTTTTGGCGATCAAGTATTGGAGATTGACCATAAAAAAGGATCGTTTTTATTGACGTTTTTTGGCCATCAAGATAAATGTAGTGTTTTTCTTGACGTTTTTTTGGCCATCAAGAATCTACCTCTCTTGACGTTTTTTGGCCATCAACTATAACAATTTAATAAAAATAAAAATAAAGGAAGAATCGGGTCATTGTGACCCCCCACAATCGACCTATAATCAACCCCAAAACTTTTTTGTACCTGCAGTCTGCATATACTCCAAACAACCTAGATACTCCAAACATCATACCACAACATAATGAATCAAATAATTTTCATTAATCAACTAATAAAATACTTTTTTGTACAAAAAGTTAGTATCTTGAATAGAAACATGTAAAGCATACTCTACCAAACTTGAACATATCGAACCAAAAACTTCGTCCCTAAATCTAATATCAAACTGTGGAGTCACAACACTCAAATATAACGTCCTATAAAGTCACAATAGTCAACTCTAATTGTGTCTAATTCCAATTGACTATATTGTGTTTGTCTCGTCAACTGCAAGTAAACAAACCATATTAGATTGATGGCCAAAAACAATGCTATTATGTGTAATAACTATAGTTAAACAATATGGTTTAAGCAAATGCATACTACGTCTGTAACTGTTGTGCTCCTCTGAGTTACTATGTCGTGTATAAACTTCATAGTATAATACCCACATTCCGTGCTGCCCGGTTGTTTAGCACACTTATATGTACATATATACTTCAGCCCATGATAGAATAAACCAAATCTTGTAATCTAAAATATAATATTACTACATCGAAATTGAAATGCTTACCTTAACGGGTACCTACATAACAGGTCAGGATCGTGTACTTGTTCGAGCATAAAACATTCTCATTGCCTTAAACAAAACAAACGCACAAATATATTAGATTGTTAACATAATGAAAGTACATAATGTGAAATACTTTTAATTACTTACGTATTGACAATAGTTTTCACATCTTCACGAATACCAAGTCCTATGGAGTCAACTGAATACACTGTATTACTCCGTAGATTGATGACAACTACCATCCAATGATATCTACATAAAAGAAGTAACTCAAAACATTTAGATAAATCAATGTTTATCAATAAAAAAAATTATTCAAATGATCATTTTTCTAAACTTACCCGAGATTATACGGACATATCAACAACTTATTCTTTGTTGAGGTCAACCTGTTGCATAAGAATGTAGAACGTTGTTCATCGGTGCCTGAGTCACTTGAAATCTGCGCATGATGAATAAATGCATAATCCTCTAATATACTTGGGTCGGCTGATACCAAACATCTAAGATCATAATAATAAAAAAAAAATAGTTAATATTAGAAATGTTACAATAAATCATTACTACTAATCAAATCAATTAATTGTACATAAACAATATAACCCGTTATAATTGAGAGTGCCAATTCCTCCATCTGACATAGTTGTTTTATGCTATCCTTCATCATATAGAAGTTGAAGTGGTACCCAAAAATCTGATCATCAATTGAGATATGCAAATATTCATCAACCATCTCCTCTTCCACGAATTTTAGCACAAATCATATCGCTGCTGGCAACTTTGACACATCGACCTTTGGTTTCTTTCCTTTTAAAGCAGCTAACTCTCGAGAATGCTTCTTATGTGACTTTCCAAAAAATGTCAAACATTAAAACGGAACTTGCAAATGAAATAACTCATGTTCAAATGAAATAACTCATGTTTTCATAAATAAAATTTACCTTTTCTGCTTTTTCTACAACCACCAAATGATTTGGCCATGGAACATACGATCCAATTGCATCATAAACCCTATAAATACTTCCAACAACAGGTACGGGTAATGTGGAGTTGGTGTCCTCCACAACTTCAATGAGAACCCGCTCATCGTTCATCCCAAGTGTACCCCATAAACTACTTCGTTAGACCATTTTCTCTTGAAAACAGTACCTACTGCCACAATGTTATCAACACTTCCAACAGCAAGACTACAAGGTCTCCCCTAAAATGTACATTCAAACGGTCAATCTATTATCAATGTCAAATAATCCATCAACACAATAACTTGTTAAGCATGTAAATATAATTTTTACCTGATCTATTTTTTCCTCATGTGTGGGCAATGATATGATTTGTTGATCATGTGCAACCGAACGTGTTTCTTCGACCTTCATTCGAGAATTTAACTCGTGCATACGTTTAACCATTAAATTATATTGATCCAAAATCAGTACTTTCTCCTTTTTCCAAATTGTCTCTGAATCGTCATTCTTTGAAGTTTGTGTGGGTTCTGTTGGGATGTGTTTGTGAAAGTATAATGATGGTGTAACCAAGCCCCCTACACCTCTTACCCGTCCTCGGTGTTCAGGTGTTCCCAATGCTTGGGTCAATATACTCCTCACTTAAATTTGCATAACCTTTGCGTGATGTTCTATGATTGTATTTGTATTGTTTGCGCCGCTCTTTCTGCAAATTTCTACGTGCCTACAATACACTCCACATAATACAAGTTAAATTAAGTAACATATTTGATGATTTAAACATAAAATAATTAATAACACTAACCTGGAAGTCGTCTGATAGAGCTTGGTTAACAAAAATTTCCCAATCAGCTAGATCGATAGAAGGATACTCAGATGGAGGAAATTTCAAGCATTCTGACATGTCTGTATATGGGTCAACGTGCTTACTCCTTAGATAATTTTTGAAGTTTCGAAATGCAATCCTAGCTTTTATCAAAATATCCTTCTTAGATTTCGGGTTTATCACAAAAGACTTCTGAAAATTACAAAATAACATACATGTAAACATATCTAAATCCAAATACATCATATTTTATTGAATTAAACATTAAATACATATAAGTTACCTGGATGCTCACGAAAATTTTTTCTTTCAGTTCTGATGGCACGTCTTTCCACGAAGCATATGAAATTGGTATGTGGTTTCTCACACAAATCCTAATGTAACTTACCATTTTAGTGGCATTTTTCCTAATCCATTGGCCTTGATCATTATACTCAATAACCCATCGATCTGCATCCGATCTAATCTGTGTTAGTCGAATCATAGTGGTAGGACCAAAATCGATTGGCGGGTAGACGGTGTCTCCAAATCATGTGCTGTTTCTAACGAATGACCATCACTACCAGGTGAGACGTGGTTATCGTTGCTAGTGTCCATCTGTAAGTATCCTGCAATGAAAGTAAATGTTATTAGTGGACTAAAAGTAAGTGTAACTAATAAGCAAAACTAATCAATTAACTTAATTGAAACACTCAAATTGTTAAGGAATGCAACACAACATGCCAACACATTATAATAAGTCATACCATCTATAATAGATTATCATTGACTATCAAAGTGCCATTACAGTCACTTTGAATATAGACTGAATCATCTTCATCCATGTCCTCAAATGCATTTGAAGCAACGACATTTTTAGAACTACTGTAATTTAAAGTTATGTCACCTAACTCATCTTCATTTATATGATTTTCGTAATCCCTATTTGGAGGGTGCAACACAACATGCCATCGAGTATCACTTGGGTCTTCGATAAAAAATACTTGTTTCGCTTGTGATACTAGTATAAAAGAATCAGACTTATATCCAATGCGTTTAAGATCAACTAGTTTAAATCCCAAATCATCCGTTCTGACACCACTGGCACTATCAACCCAATTACATTTAAACATTAGAATCTTAAGAGTAATATAATTCAACTCCCACATCTCTTGAATCACGCCATAAAATGACATGTTCGTCATTATTGGATTTTTATCTTTTGCACTAGCTATCTGCATTGCCTTCGCTACTAAATAAACGCCACTATTTTGCACATTACGAGCACTATCACAGTTCTCTGTATTGTAATGAATTCCATTTACAAAATAACTAACATAAGTTATCACAGTAGGTGAAGGGCTATGTGATATCCACCTCACTGTATCAGATACTGTGTTGTTCGGTAACTCAAGCTCTGTAGCAACCTATGAGTGTATAAGCATAAGTTATAAGCATGAAACTAAAAATTTGTAAAAATATGTAATCAAAATACAATAGCCATCGTCCTTCGAAACATACATGATCACGAATCCACGAAATGAAAGTTCGATTATGCTCATCTTGTAGCCACTTTTGGTTCCTTGACTTTGATGGATACAATTTTCTCAAATGGTTCATATGTTTCCTAAAATTACATATAATAAATATCAAATTGTTGGCAACATGATAAAAAACATGAGCTTAAGATTAAGTCAACCTACTCTATGTAAGGTTGTACGTCATCTGTATTTTCCAAAATAGACAAATGAGCCTACATTAGTTGTTCTTTTTCGGGATTCATGTGTGAAACTGCAGATGAAGGTCATCCTACTTCATCGATCTGACCTCGGTCGATTGCCTTTCCAAGTCCAATTGGCATCCCATCGTGTAAAAAATCTGTACAAAATTCTACAGCTTCCTCAACAATATACCCTTCAGCAAAACAACCCTCCGGTCGATTTCGATTTCGAACATATCCCTTAAGAACTTTCGTGTAATGTAAGAAGGGATACATCCATCGAAGATACACCGGGCCACAAAGACGAACTTCTCTGACTAGATGTATAGTTAAATGCATCATTATGGTGAAGAACGACAGAGGAAAGTATTTTTCAAACAGACACAATATCACTGCAATCTCGTGCTCCAAAACGCTTAAATGTGTAATGCCTACCACCTTACTGCATATAGCGTTAAAAAAAGAATAGAATCGTGTGATAGCATTTCTCACGTGCTTAGGTAGTACACCGCGAAGTGCAACAGAAAACAATTGTTGCATGAGCACGTGACAATCATGGGACTTTAACCCTGTCACTTTTAAAGTGTCAATTGATACAAGACTTTGTATGTTAGAAGAATACCCTTCAGGAACTTTCATTTTTGACAATGAATCACAAACAACCCGTTTCTCATTTTTGGATAACGTGTAACAAGCAGGAGGTATGTATATCCTTCTCCCCACGACCTTTGGCGCCGACTCAGGACGAATTCCTAGTTGTTCCAAGTCACGACGAGTCTGCAATCCATCCTTTGTCTTGCCAGGGATGTCAAGCAAGGTACCAATCAAATTCATGCATACATTCTTCTCAATGTGCATAACATCTAAACAATGTCGAACGTGCAGCTTTTTCCAATATTCAAGTTCAAAAAATATGGAAATCTTTGTCCGATAACTGCACAAAGAACTTATCAGATTCTTATCTTTCGATAAATCAAACTCGTAAGGAGAATCATTATTGATGAACATTTCAAATATACTTTCTCCAGACAGCGGTTGTGGAGCCATCCCAAGTTCTTTTTCATTATTGAATGCCTTCTTTTGTTTTCGAAACGGATGGTCAGGTGATAAAAATTTTCTATGTCCAAGATATGCCATCTTTTTTCCAAATTTTAAATGTATGGCAAATGTGTTTTCACCACATATTGGACACGCACAATACCCTTTAACTGTGCAACCCGCTAAATTACCAAATGCAGGAAAATCATTAATAGTCCACAACAATACTGCCTTTAATGTGAAAACTTCACGTCGATACCCAGCATAACATGGTACACCATCATTCCAAAGAATTTTCAAATCATCTATTAAAGGGGCCAAATACACGTCTATGTTGTACCCCGGTTGCTTTGGCCCAGAAATTAGCATGGTTAACATCATAAATTTGCGTCTCATACATAATCAGGGTGGGAGATTATATGTTGTCAAAATCACATGCCAACAATATACTTACTATTCATCTCGCTATGAGGATTTATCCCATCAGTTGATAAAGTAAGGCGAAGGTTCCTCTCTTCATTTTCAAACTTAGGCCATAAATGATCGACCAATTTTCAAGATGAAGAGTCAGCTGGATGGCGTAGGTTTCCATCAACCAATCTTTCATTAGCATGTCATGTTAGGTTCTTTGAATATATCGGACTGTTGAACATTCTTTGAAATCGTGGTATTGGTGGAAAATACCATACAACCTCAGCAGGCACTCCTTTTTTCACTTCAGAAGAGTTCTTACGCTTCTTCCACTTTGACTCGTTACAATGAGGACAATTAGATGCATCAGCAAACTCTTTTCTGTATAGGCAACAATCGTTGGGACATGCATGAATCTTTTCATAGGACATTCCTAGAGTAACAAAAAATTTTTTTGCCTCATACATAGATTTTGGCAATTCGTTATTTTCGAGTAATATACTTTTCAACAATGTTAACAGTCTTGTAAAGCTAGTATCGCTCCACTCAAATTTTGCTTTCAAGTGATACAATTTGACTAATGTACCCAACTTAGTCAATTTTTCATACCCAGGATACAGAGGTTTCTTAGCATCTGCAAGCAACTTATTAAATTGTCTGGGATCATCAACACAATGTTGTTGTGTTGCTTCAACCATCTCAACAATGTTGTCATCAAAATCATCGTTAAACACTTGTTTGTCAAGGTTTTTGTCTGATTTTGGTATTATATTCGATGGAGAATACCTAACAAGATTTTCTCCATGCCATATTCAATTATCATATCTTATGTCAATACCATATATTAATAAGTGGTTTTTCACTTCTTTAGTGTTCAACATCTTGCAATTTCCACACTTAACACATGGAAATCGTATAAAAGTTTTACCATTCAAATGTATTTGAGCAAACTCAATAAAACTATCAACGCCTTCTTCGTATTCGTTAGATAATCTATCTTTTTTCATCCATGTTTTATCCATTATGTTAAAACCTGAGCAAATGAAGTGAATAAGTCATATCATATTATACTAATGAGACAATAAAGAGATATAAGAAAATGAAATATAATGGAGTACACATTTAACTTAACTAAAATTATAACACATCATATAAGTGACTACCATAGCTGCAGGATAGTCATCCATCTTATAGAAAATGAAATATAATGGAGTACACATTTAACTTAACTAAAATTATAACACATCATATAAGTGACTACCATAGCTGTAGGATAGTCATCCACCTTATAGTAATTAACATAATACATTATACCCAGAAAATATAGATAATCAGACTCAATTGATTCAAAAAAATTTTATTTCAAAACTTACTCGAATTTAAGGGTTCCTAATTCTCATCTAGTTACCTCCCCTTTCATCACTTTCCAAACACACACCTCTTTTTATACCTTGGTAGATAGTTGAGTTTAGTGAATTATTTATATGCTCACTAATAATTTAGAAAACTATTTTTGGTTTGTCATCACTATACTCTAAAAAAACATAAACAAAAGATTCTTAATTGTGTTTGAATAGTTATTAATTTTATTAGCTTACAAGAAAATTAAACCTAAATCTTACAACAACCATATACCAAAATTAAAATACAAAAATTCAGAACTCATAGCGATAATAACAAAAATTTAATACTCACAAGCACCGGATGATGAGCAGCAAACGAACACCGACTGCTACCAAGAACTAGCGAACCCAAAAACTACCACGAATCGGCTGTGCAAAGTTGCTACAACAAACCACGAACCGGTCAACCTAAAAACTACCACGAATCGGCGGCGGCGAGAAAGGATATGCGGAGGCGGCGGCGGAAGGATATGCATGAGGCGGCGACGAACTGACTTGCACGATGCGGCGGCAGAAGTTCTTGCACGATGCGACGGTGGTTCGTGGATCTGCACAACGCGGCGGCGAGGACGGATCTGCACGATGCGGCGGGGGGACGAATCTGCACGACGCGACGGCGGGGACGAAACTGCATGACGCGGCGGGGATAGATCTGCCGAGGATGGATCTGCAGGAGTGGCGCCGGTGACAGATCTACGCAATACGGCGACGAACGGGTCTGCACGAGTGGCGCCGGTGACGGATCTACGCAATGCAACGGCGGACGAGTCTGCACGACGCGGTGGCGAAATGATCGAGATCGAGGAGGCTGCGAATGGATTTGTAGATGCGTCGGCGGACAGATGAGACCACGAACCGGTGGCGACGGTGGTTGACGTTCCTTCACGAACCGGCGGCAAACGGCTAACACTACAGCTGGTTAATGCTTCCGGCGACGGCGAACTCAAAGAAATTGATATGGAGAGGTGGCGGCGGATCTTATGAGGATGTGAGTTTCCAAACCCTAATGTAAATAGGGTTTTAATAAGAAATGTTTTCTTGATGGGCATTGACCATCAAGGAAAGATGGACCAAGAACGTGTAGGCTTTTTTTTTATGGCCAATTAGTGACCATCAAGAAAGGCTTTTTCTAGAATTTATTTATTAAGTTTTTTTCTTGATGGCCAATTAGTGACCATCAAGAAAGGCTTTTCCTATAATTTATTTTTTGGGTTTTTCTTGATGGCCAATTAGTGACCATCAAGAAAGAGTTTTCTAATTTATTACACTCATTGTCAATATTTCGATCCTCACCTATTTTACTCATCGTTGAATTAAAAAAAAAAACCCACAACTGATAAATTAATTTTGTCTAGTCTTTAAATTTATTAGCAAATATATATATATATATATATATATATATATATATATATATAGTTTTGAATGTTATACCCCATTCATAACTATCTAATTTTTTATTTTTGGGATTTCAGAATCAGGTTTATGAACATTAAATATATAATTCGTTTGTCTTTCTAATCTTGTTGCTAACCATATTTTAGAAGAAAAGTTTGTAATTTCTAAAACATAACGGCTTAAAATGTGTTTTTCGACTTTTTCTTGATGGCCGATGAATGACCATCAAGAAAGAGTTGCATTTTCCTGATGGTTTTTTGCCCATCAACGAATCCAAAAACTTATCTCTTTTCTTGATGGGCAGTGACCATCAAGAAAGACATTTCTTTATGGTTTTTGCCCATCAACGAATCCAAAAATCGGGAATTCATTATTTGGTATTTTTCGTACATACTTTGCAATCAAGAAAATATTTTTCTTGATGTACATGCACATCAAGAAAAATATAAACCTTTCTTGATGTTCTAAAACCATCAAGAAATGTAATTTTAAATAAATAATAATTTTAAAACATCCAAATTATGGTTTTCTTGATGGTTTCTTTTCATGACCATCAAGAAAGCAAAAATATCGTCCATCAAGAAAGACCAAAATTCTAGTAGTGTAGGTTTAACTTTGCATGAAAAATATATTTGTATTTTACCATTAATTTATTTAATATATTATTTTGTACAAACTTGATCTCATAATCTTTTCTTCATACCTGACAAATAGATGCGAGTGAGATACTTTCATGGAAAAGTATGGGAATTTACATATAGGTTGGATTAGGTGTTGGGTTTCATCTTGAAAAATGATTAAACAAATATTACTAGCAAGGGGTAAAATTAAATAGAACAATTATAAAAAAGATTAAAAAAGAATCATTAAAAGTTAAGACTAAAATAAAACAAATATATAAATTTAGAGATGTTTGAAACCTTATATATTTATTTGAGAGGAAAGTAAAGGGTGAAGCATTGGGGAGGGGAAATAGATTGCGTCAAATAAACATTGAATGGTAGCTTGCTCTTAACCTAATGTATCAATATGTGTTTAAGAATGTAAGAAATGAAGTCTTTCCAGTTTAGCTTGTAATCATGAAATTTTTGGAGTATATCTGATATAATATATGAAAGTAGCCGTTGATTTTTCAATATTAACATTTCTATTGAGTTCGGGATTCAAATGTGTTTGTGTTTCACAAATTCAAATATATATACATATAGATTAATATGTTGTGTGTTGTATAGGCCAAAAGCAAGGAGAAGAATATAGGTATTGATGTTGAAGGCATATATTCTAATATATTATATTTTGAGGGGTTTCTGCCAAATATTCCAATTTTTACAAAAATGATTTATTTTCCAAATTAAACATTCGAAAAATTAAGGCTAAATTATATAAAAAAGTTCTTTCTCCTGTAGTTTGTTTCCAAACATGCTATAATTGTTATGGGGTGTTTGAGATAAGGAATTGAGTTGTAAAGTTGAGGGCCACAAACTCTTTGGATTGAGCTTTTTTCTACTGCAACATTTGGTCGAAAAGAAAAGATTATACTATAGACGTTAAAGTCATTTGTATAAACCATTATTTTGTGACTTCTCTTTGTGGTTAAAGGGTGCTATGGCGCTAGTTTACCAATGAGTTAGGCGCGTGTAGGGATGACAAAAAAATCTGTGGGCCCCGACCCAATCGGGTCGGGAAATCCTCGGTTTAGCTGAGGACGGGGGTCAAACCGAGGACATTCCCTGGGTACATGTCTGGGGACAGGGTGGGTACCCCCGCCCTAATTAATCCCTAACCCTACTCCGATTATATATATATATGTGTGTGTGTGTGTGTGTGTGTGTGTGTAAAATTGACTACCATCTCGATCTCACTCTTGTAAGTCTCGCTCTCACTCTCACTCTAATAAAAGTCACTAGCCAAACCCTAACTTAGATCTATTTTACGTTTTTAACATAAAAGTCGCTCTCATCTGTTGTCTCCCATCTTAAGTTTCAGCAATCAGCAACCGACCCCGTCCTAAACCTTATCTGATTCAGCCGTCCGCGAGTTGTTGCCACCGTCCATCTTGATCTCGCTCTTCTTGCCTTGCAATGGCAGTTGCCGACACTATGGCGTCTCGCTCTCCTTTCCTTGACCCCAAGTTCCCAACCATTTTATGTTATCTCACTCTTCTTACCTGCAGTTGCCAACGTTGTGGCGTCTCGCTCTCCTTACTAGTTGGTAGTTGCCGACTGTCATGGGCCCGTTGCGTCTTGGTCTCGCTAGTCGCTCTCCATCCTTAACTTGTTGCACTGTCGTGGCGTCTCGGTCTCGCTCTCCCTAACTTGTTGCCATGTAGCGTGCCATCGTCGAGGTTTGTGCTACTGCCATTCTAACTCCTAAATAGTCTTTGTGCAACTGCTGTGTTGTGTTGTATGTGTGTTTGTGCTTGTAACTTTTTGCTAGGTTTGTGTTGATTGTTATGCTTGTATAATTTGCTAGGTTTAATGTCTATAGATAAAGATTCTAATAGTCCAAATATAACTCCAATTCCAAGTCCAACCATAAATTCAACTCCAACCTCAAATTCAACTCCAACCCCAAATTCAACTTTGTGCTCTTCAAATAACGATAATTTGATTGTTGATGATTGTGTTATTTTGGGTGAGGGATCTGAGAAGGGGTCTTTTATCAGGAGATTGACATCGGTTGTTTGGAACCACTTTAAGAAGCAAAAAATAAATGGAGTAGACAAGACTGTTTGTAATTATTGTAAATGAAAATTAGGAAGTGATAATAAAAATGGAACCAAATGTTTGCATGAGCAAATCAAGATATGCCCCTATAAAGGACAAAAGGACATACGACGGTCCTTATTGAATCCTAACAGAGAGAATAACAACATGTTGGGTTTATATAACTTCGATTAGGAAGCTGCAAAAAGAGCATTAGCTAGGATGATAATCAAACATGAATATCCTCTCTCAATAGTTGAGCATGAAGGTTTTAGGGAATTTTGTAATGTCATCCAACCATTATTTCAGATGGTGTCAAGAAACACAATAAAGAAGGAGATTTTGAAAATTTATGGGACTAAGAAGTTGAAAACCATGACGTTGTTGAATGAGATCGATGGAAAAATTGCCCTTACGTAGAATATGTGGACTTCCAATCATCAAACAAAAGGTTATATGGCTGTCACAGCACATTTTGTTGATGATAATTGAGTTTTGCAAAACAAAAAATTAGGTTTATATATGTCCCTAGTCCACACACTTCTGAGATGTTGCACGAAGAACTAATGGAATGTCTGTTGCACTAGAATATTGATCGAAAATTGTCATCCATAACCGTAGATAATTGTAGTACAAATGACTTTATGCTTGTTGATAATCTATCTGAACACTTAATCTTTGATGGGAGTTTATTTCATATGCAGTGTTATGTTCATATTCTGAATTTAATTGTGAAGGATGGTTGGCAGTGATTGTAGATGGGATTGAAAGAGTTCGTAGTAGTGTGTCTTTTTGGGTACATACACAGAAAAAGAGGGAGAAATTTGAGGAAACTGCTCGTCGATTGATTGTTTATGATGGTAAGATGTTGACTCTTGATTGTTGTACAAGATGGAATTCTACGTATTTTATGTTATCCACTGCACTGAAGTACAAAACTGTTTTTTATCGATTAAAACAATGAGAGCCAAAGTACAAGTGTTTGCCTTTAGATCAAGATTGGGTATTGGCAAAAGAGATATGTGAGAAACTCAATATGTCATCATGTGACTGAAATATTTTCGAGATCCAAATATCCTATTGCTAATCTATTTTTCCCAAAAATTTGTAAACTGAAGTTGGCTATTTCGGAATGGACAACTTCTAGCTTTGAGGAGGTAAGAGACATGACTTCAAATATGATTACAAAGTTTGATAAGTATTAGAATAAAATTCATGGTGTAATGGTCGTAGCTGTAGTTTTATATCCACGTTACAAAATGAAGTTGATTGAGTTCTACTTCCCTAGAATTTATGGAGATACTTTTTTCTGTTGAGGTGGAAATGATTAAAAAATTTTAGCAGATTTAAAGAAAGAATATCAATTGAAGCATGAAAATGAAGGTGATGATTCTAGATCTAAAGAATTAGATGGAGCATCAAATAATATGGAATTTGATGATTTCAATGATTATGACTTGTTTGTATCAAACTCCAATAAGATGAATAATAAGCAATAGTTTGATGCATATTTAGATGAACCTGTCTTACCTCGATCATCTGATTTTGACATACTAAGTTGGTGGAAATTGAATGGGGTCAAGTATCCCATTTTACAAGAAACTGCTAGAGACATATTAGTCATCCCGTTATCTAGTGTTGCATTAGAGTCTATTTTCAGTACCTGTGCTAGGATAGTAAGCCCACATTGTAACAAACTTCATCCGAAGACAATAGAGGCTTTGATGTGCGCTCAAAATTGGATTCTGACTGAAGTTTTGACCAGTATGTTAGCTTGTTTATGAAATTATGTTGTTTAACCTATATTTCTTATTTAATATAATAACATTCTTTTGTATTATAAATATGTGACAAAATAAGGTACTAGCATGGAAAAAGAAATGGTTAAACATTTAGCAATCATTTTAGAAGATGCAGACGACTCTGATGGCTTGTTGAGTGGTGACTGAGGTATGTTCAACAATTAACAATATTGGTGAAGATGTCGAGACAAGAGACATGAATGCATTGGTGAAGAGAGATTCATAAATTTGAATTGGCGAAGAGAGAAGGACGAACAAGCTTATGATTATTGTTGTTGTATAAGACATTTGAATTTATTTTACTTCAAGCTTTATTTAATATGTGTTGTAAACTTATTTTCATGGATTTATCGTGTTTGAGCTTATGAAAAGATAAATTTTGTGTATTTGAACTCATAATCTCGCTCTTTATCACAATTTCGCTCCTCTCGCTCTCGGCTCTCGCTCCTCTCTCAGTCTCGCTCTCTCTCTCTCTCTCAGTATCGCTCTCTCTCAGTATCATCTCTCTCAGTCTCGCTCTCTCTCTTAGTTTCGATCTCTCTCAGACCTTAGTATCGCTAGCTCTCACTCTCTCTCTCAATCTCTCACTCTCGCTCTTTCTCAATTCTCGCTGAGAATGGGGCCCTCGTGAGGACCCGTCTACATGACGAGGAATCCCCGCCCCTGTCCCCGCCTATCTTAGGCGGGGATGGGGGCAGGGATGGGGGAAAATTTCCCCATCGGGGGCGAGGACAAGGACCCCTACCCACCCCACCCCGGCCCATTGTGATCCTTAGGCACGTGTTCTATGCGTTCCCAAATCCTAGCCACGAGGCATTGGGCAGTATTCACAAACTACATGATGTAATTTAATGAGCAGTGTTCACAGGCTCTAGGACTCCCCAATTTAATTGTAGTTAAAGCTGGGGATATGACTTATTCAGATATAGTTGTATTTGATTATTGAATCAATATTTCATATATATATATTTCCATTGACTTTCAATATTTCAAACCTTGCCTTTTAATACTACTCAATGTAGAATTTGTAGATGCAAACCAAGTAGAGGAGGAGAAAAAAACCAAGTAGATGTAGAATTTGTAAAGGCCAACCAAATAGAATTTCAATATTTCAAACCAGGCAAACCAAGATTTTTTTTAAAAAAATTTATCATTCTTAGTTTTGAGTTGAGAAAAAAGTCTCATGAATCTTTTGTAACAATACAGAATATTTCATTTTACAATTCCTACATGAAATTTTATGTAAGAATTTTTTTATAGGACAAAATTCAGTTACAGAAGAACTCAACGAAACTTTTATTTAGCAAATTTTTTTCTTTTAAAAATAATCCCAAATATTGATTGAAATTTCCCAAAAATATGGAGACAAAACAAAATAGAAACTAGGTTTAAGTTTTAAAATTGAAGTTGGATATGAAAATTTGTGATTGGTAAAGGTGCTTTTGAAGGCATTTTAATACTAATAAGAGACAAATTAATACTAATAAGAGACAAAATGATATTTTCATTATGTGGGGACCTCCACTTAAAATCTCAAAAAGTAAGATAGAGTTTAGAAAAAGAAAATTTTTAAAAAGAGATTAGTTTTAGGCTTTCTATACTAATAATCTAATTAAATAGCTAAATTACAAGAATGTCTTAAATTCATCATTTTTTCCATGAATGTCCTAATTGAGTACAATATTACATAAAAATCAAGCCCAAAATCAAGCCCAAAAGTCCATTACACCTCATTAATTTTTGGCCATTTTAGAAAAAAAAGGAAAATTAAAAAATATACAAATATGGAAAAATTTGAAAATCATGTGCATTAAATTGATTTTTCTAAAATTGTTTATTTTTTTCACTCCTTCTTTTTTACCTCTTTTTTTTTTTTTTTTTCTCTCCATCACCTACCATTTATCACACCTTCCTCTTTTCTCTTCCTAATTTATCTTGTTAGCATTATTGTTATGTAATATGAAGTACATATTTGCAAAATAACTAAATATACATGTGTATATGTGATAAATTATATGGAATATATATCTCAATAGAAATGAGACTAAAATTAAAATATAGAGTATATATTAGTAAGTATTTTAAATGCATTTGAAATAACCTCGTATATATTTTAAATAAATCTCGTATATATACATAAAAAATGAAATACAAATGAAAACGAAGATTTGTAACCATAATTCTGCATTAAATATAGTTCACATAAATTGGAGATTCTAAATTTTAAGTCAAAATCTGAAATCTATAAAAAAAAAAGAAAAAGTATATATTTACAATAACTAAATATACATCTCAATTTCAAATATATATGTGTATACATGACAAAATTATGTGGAATGGGCTAGTTCTAAATATATTTTGAATAAACCTCATATATATATATATATATTTGAAATAAATCTTGTATATATATAAGAAACAAAACATAGATTAAAACAAATATTTATAACAATAACTCTACTTTGTGACAAATTTGTAACTAGGTGGAAAAAATATCATTAAAATACAAAAACACCTAAATCATGGGATTGTTATTATGACAAATCTTGCATTAATGGAATATAAACCGAATTTAATAAATACCAAATTCAAATTGAATTTTTTAAATATTTTAATTATAAAATAGTACAAAATTTTAATATGAGAGATAATGTATTATAAAATAATACAAATAAAATTAAGTGATATATACCATATTCGTTAATCAATAAGTTTAAAAAATATTAAATGAAGATATACAATTAATGATTACATATAATAAAATTAATTATTTTAAAAAAAAATCTTCAAATGATTATTACTAATAACGTTTTGAATTATTTTTAATATTTTAATTACAAAATAGTACGATCATTTAATAGGAGAGAGAATGCATTATAAGTTTAAAATTGTCCCAAAATATATGAAAATCTAGTTATGAAATATAATTAAAGTTTAGGACATTTGTAAAATATTGCTTGTGAAATAGGTAAATTTTAGGGATCTTTTCAAATAAGCAAAAGGAACCAAAATATTTACAAATATAAAAAAATTTCACTGTCTATCTGCGATAGATCGTGATAGATCGCAATAGACTATTATCTGTATTTAAAATCGCGATAGACTACTACTTGTGCCACAATAGACACAGATAATAGTCTATCGTAATCTATTACGGTCTATCGCAGATAAACTATGTATTTTGCTTAAAGTTATAAATATTTTCAGCAGTTCTTCCATTTAAGATAATTTCCCTAAATTTTATATTATCTTTCACAACTTTTTAGGGTAGAAATGCCAATTTTCTCTTTATTATCCCGGCCCTCCAACAAGAACATCGACAATACCTACTTTCCCAATGACATTGAAAAAACCATTTGAAAAGCCTTTGGCCAAACTACGGTCGGGAAAATAATCTTTTTGCGACGCCTTTTTAGGCATCGGGAAAATTTTCATTGGGAAAGACAAAATTTCTTATAGTGAGGGAAATATTAATTAAGTTGAACAATCATTTTGGCCTTGTACTTTGAGGTTTGACCAATTTTACTCCATATACTCTCAAAATTTTAGTCCTTATACTCTTAATAAATCTTAAATTTAGTATGTTAAAGTTGATCTTTATCGAAATTGACTAATTAATAATAATAATTTCATGCAATAATTTGAATATATTCTTAAAATTTAGAGTGAAAATGTCAATAAATATAAAAGAATATAAAAAAATTAACAATAAACAAATGATAGAAATTAAATTTAAGATTTTCTAAAAAGTATAGTGAATAAAATTAGACATATAAAATTAGAGAAAAAAATTAAAGTAGGAGATATTTTAATGTATTTTTTATTTATTAGAATGTTTGGTATATATGGTCACAAACTTCAATGCAAGAACACACTTGAAGAAGAAGCAAGCTCCAAGTTTTGTTTTTATTCCCTCAAAATATTTTTAAGAATGAAAAAGAAAGAA
>QLSR01000098.1:131531-186360 GCA_031780015.1 Citrullus colocynthis | reverse complement strand
AAAAAAAAAAAAAAAAAAAAAAAAAAAAAAGCATAGGCTGTTTTTATTGCATGAAATTTTGCATACATAGCTCTAGGTTTATAGGCTGAAAGTGACCTTTTTCTTTTTGGAACAGTCTTTCTATGTCTTTTGAGTTTGGTTTTCCTCTCAATTTTGTTATGCAACTTGCGATTGTGACATTACAATTTTTTTTCCCTGTCAAAAGGAAGAGTAAGAGGCAAGCACCCTCCATATTTATTGGTCATTTTATCCGCAAATTTTTTTGCATATGACGAAATTTAGAAGAGAAAATTCGATTTCACATCCCAATAATTATCGTATTTAAAAAAGAAGAATTTAAAAAATTAGGCCTATTTGGTAGAGAATTCGAATTATGTTTTCTGTTTTCAAATTCAATGAATTCAGTAAATATGTATTTGGCAGACAACTTAAATTTTTTTTTAAATTTTTATTGACAACTAAATATTAATGTATAACTATAACTACTTTTATGATTTATAAATATATAATATCAAACATATTTTAAGCAATTGTTTAAATTACAATCCAATTTTTTAATTTACTATCGAACAAAAACATGAAATATAACTCTGTTTTTATTGAATCTCTTGTTTTTCAATTTCTATTTTCAAATTCTCTACCAAACCGATCTTAATTGTAACGACCCGACTAATACAATCTAATCGGACCATTACTCAATGCATGCATATTTCAAAAAGACACTATGCTAAATAGTAAGGAAAAAAAACAATGCATAAACATATATATATATATAAAAAAAAAAAAAAAGGAAATCTTGGTCCGGGGTACCCCTAATAAAAACCAATAAAAAAATTTCGTGAACCGGAATCCAAATACAAACTAAAAGACAAATTTCAAAAACAAAATTTGACAATTTAACCAAAACTCTTTAAAAACATGCAGTACTAGCGGAAGCTACTACGGGTCCCGTGAAGCCACAAGGATTCCTCTTGTCATTCGTCAGCACGTTCTTTTCCTTACCTGAAAAAAATTAAGATGAAAGGATAAGCAATTATATTACTCAGTAAGTGACCCCACTACCGGAGCCGGGCTAGGCACCCAAGTCCTTTAAGTGCATCAATCATAAGACAGGCATATCTAACATACTTTTATAGGGAACTGGTTATACTCGCCCTACAGTTGGTTTTGGATGTCCACAAACCTCTGGAGCCCCGAAGGAACTCTTACCTCTGGTGATCCCGAAGGAACACAAACCTCTGGTGATCCCGAAGGACCACAACCTCTAGTGAACCCGAAGGAACACAACCTCTAGTGACCCCGAAGGACCACAACCTCTGGTGAACCCGAAGGAACACAACCTCTAGTGACCCCGAAGGACCACAACCTCTGGTGAACCCGAAGGAACACAACCTCTAGTGACCCCGAAGGACCGCAACCTCTGGAGAACATCCAACCGACGTAGGGGAGTTACCACTACCCAGCATACATGACCAATTAAATTCTCACTCCTTTCCTTCCATGAATTCATACATTAACAGCGCTGTTTACAAACATCTCATAATACAAGCATATGCATTTCACATACATCCTTTAAAACATGGGAATTTCATACAAGCATGCTATCTCACATGGGGCTTAGAAATTTTACTCATCATGACAACTAAACATATGGCGGAAAGGCAGTTCAGGTAGTAAGACCACTTACATTGAGACTAGGTGCAAATAGCTAACCAATCAGCCAATTCTCACAAAATGCTTGAGTTAAAACCCCAAAGTGCAACTAAGCCACAATCTTCTTCCATACTTCAAACAATGAGTCCAACCAAAATGGGCCCTTAAACCCGCTTGGACAGCTTGTTTCTGATTCCAAAATCCATGGAAGCCTGAATCTAAAATCCAACCTCAATGAGTAACAACAATTAAAACCAATTCAAGAAATTACGAGAAAATCAACAATACTTACCCAAACAGTCCTGACCTAACCAAGTCTTGAAATCCTAGCGTAACTCACGAAAANCCTCAATGAGTAACAACAATTAAAACCAATTCACGAAATTACGAGATAATCAACAATACTTACCCAAACAGTCCTGACCTAACCAAGTCTTGAAATCCTAGCGTAACTCACGAAAAGGAATATCGCCAAAGCAACAACTTGCAAACCCATTGACATCCAAGATTGGCTTAAGTACATATATATATACTTCTTTAAATTCTCTTTCCTTTTCCTTTTCCAGAACCCTAAATATATATATTTAAATTTTCATTTTCCTTTGCCTTTTCCTAGAACAAAACACAACTTATTTAATATAATATTCCTCAACCCATCAAATTAAATCTTTTCCAACCACCACTTAATAATTTATTTAACCAAAATATCTTCTAACAAATCAATTCCCCAACTTAAATTCAATTCTAACTTATCCTCATATTTTTCTTAAATTAATCAAGTTCTTAAATCTCACCCAATTTCTAATTTAAATCCAACTTTTAAATCTCTTCCAAATAAATTCAATTTTCCACTAATTGAATCAAATCCATATCTTTTATCACGATTACTTTAAATTGAATTATTTTCTCAACATAATCCAATTGAAGCTTCAAAATTCAAACAACTAACCAAATAATTCAAGAAAATAAATTTTTTAAAAAACAAATTACTTGAAAATTTGGGAAATTGACGCATTCCACCCAAACCCACTACCGCCTGGGCCCAACATTTCTGCGATCGCGCTGTACTGTCTCTTCAAGGTCTTGACCCTTGACTCCAGATGTGGGCTGACCTGTATGGAACACCCTGGTATCCTCTGCTGCATTATCCGTGGTATGTTTGATAGGAATCCAGGTCGGAAAGTCCCGTTATCAGCTCGCCAGTGTTCAGACTGCACACACTGGACCAAACACTCCACGAGGATTCTATCCTCCTCATTCGTCCATATATGTTTTGCGGCTCTTGCGCGTGACCCGGATGCTTCCATCTGAAATTGAATTTGTCAACACATGCAGATATAACATTGCGAAAAGAATGTGGGGAATCAATCCATTCACANTTTGCCTTTGCCTTTTCCTTTTCCTTTTCCCAAAACAAAACACAACTTATTTAATATAATATTCCTCAACCCATCAAATCAAATCTTTTCCAACCACCACTTAATAATTTATTTAACCAAAATATCTTCTAACAAATCAATTCCCCAACTTAAATTCAATTCTAACTTATCCTCATATTTTCTTAAATTAATCAAGTTCTTAAATCTCACCCAATTTCTAATTTAAATCCAACTTTTAAATCTCTCCCAAATAAATTCAATTTTCCTCTAATTGAATCAAATCCAAATCTTTTTATCACGATTACTTTAAATTGAATTATTTTCTCAACATAATCCAATTAAAGCTTCAAAATTCAAACAACTAACCAAATAATTCAAGAAAATAAATTTTTTTTTTTAAAAAAAACAAATTACTTGAAAATTTGGGATGTCACATTAATTGTTTTGGTTAATTGTGTATATTTGATTTTTGAATTTTCAAAAAGATACTTTAATCTCTCACATTTAAAAAATAGTTCAAAATAGCATGAGGGTTGTATTTAACTATTAATAGACCGTTAGAGAAATGATGTGGCAATTTTTTTAAAAAGATTACAAAAAAATAATAATATTTTATTTGATTATTTTTGTTGAGGTGGACATTTTCTTTTTGGTTAGGTGCTGAAGCAATGTTATTTCTAAAGAGACAATAGAAAAAAAAAAATTCCAAACTTTTTAAACTATTTGAAAAAATAGAGCAACTTTTTATGTCATTTCTTAAAGAAAATTATTATTTGTAGCCTAAAAATTTTGTTGTGGATAAATCTAACCCCTTCTTAAAAAACATTCTTTTTTTCTAACATCTTTTTCAACTTTTCAGGTTTTTAGTGGAGGGTCCTATAATGTGAAAAGTCTCTTCATTAAGTTCTCGTTTAATTCCCTTCAATTTTACCTCTACCTAACTTACCTAACAAAATTTGTAAGATCCTTAACTTTAGTTTACCTTCATTATACTCTATGTTTCCATTTTGCTTTCACAAAAAAATTTGAGGGTTCCATTTTCACCTTGTTTAAAGAAAATCTACTGGTCCCATTTTCAAAGACTTATTTCCATTTTTAGCGTTTTCTCTAGTACACACAAAGGTATGAATGTTGTTTCGGTTTTTTCTCTTTCATTCACGTGTGTTATGTTGAAAGTTGAAAAAATTGTTGCTTTATTTGTGTGGGGGAAAGGTTCTATATGGGAAATGTTTAGATTTATTGTAAATTCTTAGGAAAATAATATTTTCCAGTCAACTTTACGGAAAAGAACCTCATAAGTTGAAAGAAAATAGTTGTTTTCTTGGAAAAAAAAAAAAGAGGAAGTTATCAGGAATTTCCCGTAAAGTTGATTGGTCAACTTTACAGAAAAATGGATAAAATCATTTCTTTTACTTTTTTTTTCTAATTTATTCTTTCCATTCCTTCCTACTACCTTCGTACTACTATATATGACTATTCTATTATATATTTGCAAAATGTCTCGCATATTCGTTTGCTATGGTGGTATTCGGAAGGAGGATGAAAGAGATTATTTAGGGGGTAATAAGCTAAGTGGGGTTGTCCTGAACCATCACAACCTTATCCTTAGATGTTTATACAACTTTGTGTCTAAAGTACCTACTTATTTGATAAGGAATGATTAGAAACTAGGTTTTTTTTTTTTTTTTTTTTTTTTTTTTTTAAATGGGGAGGATGCATGTAGACCCCTTATATATTTATCAACGAGCTCAAAATCTATGTACAGTTGTGGATTTGGAAGTGAAACTAGTAACCTTAATTTCTCATACCAACCAAGCTTCCCATACAACCAAGTACAAGAATCCCACCACATTATTACCCCATACCACCCTTTGTCGAAGAAAATTATCCATCACAAGATGATTTTTTTGCATATGTACCATCATTAACTCCCTTAAGCAATAACGTAGCCCCATATGATCTAGCCAATGATAGTTTCCACCTTGATCCATGCAATTTTGTACAAGGGAGTCAATCCTCTTCAAGATATGGTAGAACAGAGGAAAATACTAGTGTAGAAGGGGGCTTGATGGAGACGAGTTTCTAGATGAGAGTGAAAATGAAGATGGAGATGGATATGATGAGAAAGACTACGAATGTGACGAAGATGATGAATTAGAAGATGAGTCTGATGAATTGATTGAGGCTAGTGATGGAGATGATGTTGAAGAGGGTGGAAATGAAATTGAGAAGGGGGATGATAGGGGTTGTGTTGGTGTAGCATCTATTGGTGGCACTAGTTCCACATAACTTGAAATGTCTCGTACTAGGATGCATATTATTACGTCCAATCAAGTGTTCGGTAAGGATGATATTGATATTGAGCTTAGAAAAATATGCCTTTCAAAGCAAGTGGTTACTTATGCATCTTATGCTGAAATACAATCAATTATAGTTCATAATCAGGAAAAGAATCAAAAGACAATACAAGACGTCTACGTACAATGATCCAAACCTCGCAAGTGCACAAAATTGTGGGGAATTACTCAAACCCTAGGGTAAAAACAATATCTTTAGCCGATGATCTCCATAGCTAACATCAAGAAACCGTAAAGATGTATCCAAGTATGAACAAATAGAAGAGAAAATAGAGAATTTCATACGGAATTCGGCAGGTAAGGTCCCCCCTTAGCCTTAGGCGGCTAAGCATTCTTTATAAAATCGCGATAATGCTGCAATGCTAGGGTACAACGCCGCAGCGCTGTCGGAAATACACATGATAACTTATAGAAATACAAGTTATTATAGTCACTATTTGAATTAATTAGAGTAACTTTAGAGCTAAACACATGATTTTGGTAGTTGAATTATGTAAAATGTATCACCATGCGTTGACACTATTTACAAAACAAAACACCTGAAAAATTATAAGCTTTTCTGTTCCCAACGCAGGATTAAGAAGAAAAGAAGACAAATAACCCAAGTACTAGAGACGAAGCTGCTGCGAGAACAAATGGAAATCCATGCGCGAAACTATGCATCCGAGACCATGCGTTGAAAAGAGAAAGTAAATACGGACGCCTGGGCAAAAGCTGTCAGGTCATTATGAAAAAGGATAACACGTTATCAGATCATGGCAGAACTAATGTACCTACAATGTAAAAAGTCTATGTAGCGGGGCAGGAAATTTAATGCAAAGGTGTCAGGCCATCATGAGCTTCACCTTTTCAATGCCTATAAATAGCCCAAAGCTTCAGAGAAAAAGGGGAAGGAAAATGAGTTCAAGAGGCGAAAGCTCTGCACAACTCCTCCACCAGAACCAGCCTCCATTTCGAGCTCTTCTGAGAGAAGGATTCTGAGAATTTTCAGAATCGTCTCTCAGTGAGTGAGAACCTTCACTCTATGGATTTTATGTATCAGATAGCAACCATCTCAAGCCTCCATGAAGCAAGAAGTTGCCAGTGGCGGCTTGACATCTTCCATTTCTGTTTATTTTCCATTTCCCTCCTTTTCACTTATGTTTTGTTAATGACATTCGAGAGAATGGCTTATTTTCTTAATATAAGTTTGATTGACAACTATCTTCCATTTATTTCCATATTAAATATCTTACACCATGTTGATTGAATGCTAAATGAGTTAGATGTTAGAGTTAGTTTTTCTTGAGCAATATGAAGTATGTTACATCCTGATGAATGCATATCATTAGCTTGCATAACTTTGTCAGACAAACAAATGTAGTAAGCACGACTGTTTAGCTTGAGAGAGTAGATGGTTAATCTTTAGCATTTATCATGACTAGATGAAGTGCAGAGATGTAGTTCATCTTTTGCCCATGCAAACTTACCATGCGTCTTAGAGATAAGACTAATGTGGTGTCGAAACATCGAGAGATGGATTCACAAACTCAGTTTGTAGGTATGTACTTATACTTAGATAGGCTTAAGTAGTAACTAGCTCCTGTGTTAACTCTACCTTTATCGCATGGTTCCATTCATTCTCAACGCATGCTATCTGACGCTAAGGACATTTGACTAACCATCGCCGCATCCACCTCATTGTTAGTCGTAGGAAATTTTATTCATTCTTTGTATAGTTTTAAATACTTACAATCTTGCACATATTACTTGTATAGTTCACCACATAGTCATACATATATTCTCAACGCCTAGTTATTACAAATCCCTGCGTTCGACCCTAGACTCACCAGGATACCTATAAGAGTTTATACTTGGGCTTCTTATAGGAAAACTTGCTTAATCATGATCATACTTAAGTAATTCTCGACGCATCTTTGTACGAAAAATGATAATATCTATTTTTGTGCAACACGCTATGAAAATGAATCAAAAATAGACAAAGTAGCCTTGAAAGAGACAAAGTAGCCGCTGACCTAGAAAAAATAGAATGAGGAAAAGATGGACGCGTCCTGCGTTGACAAAAAGCACATACATCCCAGGGATGCATCCTAACTTTTGTACTTTAATTGCTTACGTCTTAATTTTTATCTTTCTTCCCGCAGTGTTTCATTTCTTCCTTTTCGTTATTTGATTTGATTTTAATTGATTTTTATTTTTATTTTATCTTATTTTATTTTTTTTATTATTATTTTTTTTTGCATTGAAAAATTTTGTTTCGATGTTATCTATTATTTTGTGATGATTGAAGATTTGAACTCATTCAATTACAAGGCGTCAACATCAAAATGATGCGACACGATGAGCTCGACGCCTAGGGGGGATCTGAAACAATTCTGTCACATCGTTATCAGGTCAAGAATTCGAAAAGCTGATTGCGCTTAAACCGGCTGACGTTAATGGGTGTCAGATCATTTAATGCGGCTATGATGTCACGCATCGAGCCGAGAACCCACGCGCTCAGCTAAAACCCTTTATAAACCCCTCTTCAACCCCTTTCGAATTACGCTTCCTTTCTCTCCGAATTTTCAAGATTACCGGCGCGATTTCTGGCCTATCTAAAAGATTTCCCGATTCTCACCCACTTTTCTATCTCTTTTCACCTAAACCCTTCCTATGGCTTCCCAGCAACCCGCCCCTTCCAAAAGCCCTAAACCTATGGCCTCATCCTCGAGTCATGGTAGTCAGAATCTGTCCACTACCTCCACCACACCCGAACCCCTCGCCATTGTTCGCCCCAATAGTCCTTAGTGGGAGGCGACATCAGCCCCATCTCCGCCACGCTTCAGGGACCTGAATGAAGCTCAAGAGGTGGGAAGGAATGACGAGTCCACCGTCTTCGGAGATATTCTAGACACCATTGATGAAGAAGACGATGCCTGGTTGGACGGGTTGATTGACCAGAGGATGAATCATGAGTCGCGTGGGTCAGTCCCTACGATGAGTGGTCTTGAGGAGTCGGACTCCGATAAAAGACCCATTGGAAAGGTAATAGTGGCGATGGAAAAGAAGTCCGCCCTAAAGAGGAAAATCAGGCTAATAAGGGTCAGGGAAGAAGAAGCCGAGGAAGATGTACCGCCGCTAAGAAGGAAAAATAAAAAAGTAAAGAATGTGGAGACATCCGAGGCTATTGCATCATCTTTCGTCACATCATCTGTTGAGCGGTTAGAGGCAAGGGCGGCAGAGAAGTCCAAGAAGCTGAAAGACGACTTCAAGAAAATGAAAGAAAGGACGGAGTCTATTCTCGCCGCAGTGAAGAGAAGAAAAGAGGAAAGTGCATCTGGCGAACAAGCTGCCAAGGAAGCCGCTAGAAAGACCGAGTTTCTCCATCGCATAGCTGAGATCGCGGCAGAATTAGAAGTAGAAGTGGAAGTGACTGATGCGGAGAAGCTACCCAAAGCTGAACGCATCAAACAAAATGTAAAGAAAATAAGGGAGGAGAAGAAGAAAGAAAAAGAGGTTGCATTAGCCAAGGAGAAACTACCGGAGAAAAAGAAGAAGAATGAAGTGGCGAAGGCACCTGCACTGGTTATAAGGGACGTGGACGCAAGCAGAGCAATGAGAATGCCTACTAGTCCTATCCATAGGAATGAGAAGGGAAAAGAGAAATTGGTTGAGGAACCAACAAAAAAGGCGGCAAAAAGCCAAAAGAAACAATTCAGTGGGCTCTGTACTAAAGTGGGATTTTTCCCTGAGCCACTTGAGCTGCTCGCCTTCATTATACAAGGAATCGATGCATTGGGTTGGAGGCAATTTTGTGAAAGCGCCCAAGTCATCCAACCCACCACCGTGGAGACATTTTACGAAGGAACCATTCACCGCGAGGCAAACCAAGTCAAAGTTGGAGATGAGGTGATTTCCTTCGAGCCTCAGGAAATCAACGCATTGTTTGATCTTCCTGACATCCCGGCGGCAGAAGGTAATAGAATCATGTCGACGTCTACAGAAGCCGAAATGAATGACACCCTCACAATCATCGCCAAATCGGGGTCAGAGTGGAACACTTCCCCAAAGGGCATTCAAACATTAGCTCCAACTTGCTTGATCGCCGAGGCCAACCTGTGGCTTTACTTCATCAAGCAGTCGCTAATCCTTACAACACATGACGCCTCAATTTCAAGGGGCTGTGCCATGGTCATTTACTGTATCATGCGGGGAATTCGGCTAGACGTGGGACGCATCATTGCCCCACAGATTCGGGGGTTGTTCTTCAAGCCAAGGGGTTAGATGTTCTTCCCCTTTCTTGTGACCAGACTGTGCGCCAACGCACAATTCATGGAAGATGCGCCAGTCAGTGCTGTAAAATGGAGTTTTTTCAGCCCAAAGTCTGAGACGAATATTAAAGGACTCACCGCATCTGCTTGAGGCGGCCAACTCAAAGAAGCGGCCGACCAAGTCACAAGAACCATCATTCTCCCACCCTCAACCCAAGAGGAGGAAACTGGTCAAGAAGAATTTTGAGATTAAGGAGTCGAGTTCACAATATAGTGAAGCCGAGCTGTTCAGCTCGACGCCAACACACAAGCCCTGACCATTTATACCCTCCCATCAACCCAATCCCTAAGGAGCCCTATTCACCACCAACTTCCCCTTCCCCTTCCTGAAAAATCAAAAACGAGCCACTTCATGTACCCACCACCCAACGCGGCCTCCCATCGCCTCTTCGACTTCCTATCGCAAACTTAAATGAAGAGTTGAAGGAAGTGTCACCCCCTTCTTCGCCCCACCTGGAGTTAACCCTCTCCCCACCTCAATCATCGACCGTTCGAGAGGCAACTCCACGACCTCCCCCACCACCCGTTGAGCCGACCCTAACTTTGGATCCTGAGGAGTCAGCGCCCTTTTAATCCTCACCGCCTCGCCAAGAACCTCAATCTTCCAATCTTCCAGCTCCACCAACTACCGAGCCTTCTGTCTGCCCAACTTCTCAACCGTAGGCAGAAGCATCTACAAGCACGCATTATCAAGAAGAACCATATCACTTGCAGCATGCTTCTGCTCCGTTGCAGTTTGTTGATTTGAGTCTGGATGAATTTCTACGGTACTTGGATGATGGGATTCTTTACCCCATCATGGGAGACCTGGATGAAATTCGGCGCAAGGAGATGGAAAGTCTCCAGCGGCAAGAAGAGTTGGCTCAACAAGTTTTACAATTGGGTCAGCAAGTGACTCAAATGACGCAGCAACAATTGGAGCTTTAGAATTTTGTTCAACGCCATGCTCAACGTTAAGATGAACAATTCAGCGCTATGATGAATTACATTTATGAAGTGTTCGTCCAACACATCCCAGCGCCAACTATTCCTCCTTCCCTTCAGCAACCCCTTCAGTTCAATGATCTAAACCCTCCCCCTGCGGACAACAATGACAAGGCCCCGGGGAGAACTTAAATTTGGGGGTGTTTAGGATTTTTCCTTCTTTTCTTATGTTTATTCCTTTGATTCTTTTGTAAACAGTACAACGCATAATACATTTACATTACAATATTCAATTCATGAATCTTTTTGTTCTCTTTCGTTTATGCCTTCAATTATTTCTTGCTTTATTATTTTCTCCGCCTTGTTTTTGTTTCTGCGTCCAACTTCAATGATGATATTTATGCACTTCCCCTGTAGAATTATTGAAATAAGAGGATTAACTCACAAGCTTTAGGATATTACACTTGGTAAATTACTTCCAAGAGTTAGTATGCGTCACAAGCTTTGCCTCAAACCACTTTTACAAAAAATTTTCTAAGGCAATCTCATAACTCGATTTCAGCAATGAAGACCTTGCTGCCTTTAAATTTCGGGGGTATGAAAGGTTTGAGCTATGCATTTAGAATTCATAAAACATAAAAAAAAATAATAATTAAATTAAATTAAATTAAATTAAAAAAAATGGTGTAAATATATTTCTGTGGACAAACAACTCCGCTGACAGCATACAAAATTAGCCTGTTAAGAGTTGAGTTGAGAATGGCTCGTTACACCTCATAATCAAAGGTGAGAGTCCAAGATCAGCGAAAAATAAATAAACGACACCACTGTCGATGCAACCAAAAAGGAACGCGATAAGTGCCGAGTTGTGAAAGGGTATTTGCTCGATGTTGGCTGCCTCCATGCACCCCATCGTTGGTATGTCAAAACGAAGGTAGATAGCCCGGATCAATGCCAAGTCCACAACTAAAAAAAAATTATGAATGAATGAACTCCATGGCACATTACTAAAATGAGGACATCAGATTGGCTGGAAATGAGTAAAGATATCTTTGAGGAATAAGTTTGCCGCATCTAAAAATGAGAAGTACTTTCAAAGCGTCAATTGAAAAAGAACTTTATGTGGTTATCTGATTGTTGATATAATCAAGGAATAGAAGGCATGTTGAGAGGGTGAGCTTTTACTTAGACTTGGGCTGTAGAATTTAATAAATCTTCAAATAAATGTTTGAGGACAAACATTGACTCAAATTTGGGGGTGTGATTACTTGTAGAAATACAAGTTATTATAGTCACTATTTGAATTAATTATAGTAACTTTAGAGCTAAGCGCATGATTTTGGTAGTTGAATTATGTAAAATGTATCACCATGCGTTGGCACTATTTACAAAACAAAGTACCTGAAAAATTATGAGTTTTTCTATTCCCAAAGTAGGATTAAGAAGAAAAGAAGCACAAATAACCCAAGTACTAGAGAAGCTGCTGCGAGAACAAATAGAAACCCATGCGTCGAAACTATGCGTCCGAGACCATGCGTGGAGACCATGCGTTGAAAAGAGAAAGTAAATACGGACGCCTGGGCAAAAGCTGTCAGGTCATTATGAAAAAGGATAACACGTTATCAGATCATGGCAGAACCAATGTACCTACAATGCAAGGTGTCAGGCCATCATGAGCTTCAACTTTTTAACACCTATAAATAGCCCAAAGCTTCAGAGAAAAAGGGGGAGGAGAACGAGTTCAAGAGGCGAAAGCTCTGCACAACTCCTCCACCATAACCAGCCTCCATTTCGAGCTCTTCTGAGAGAAGGATTCTGAGAATTTTCAGAATCGTCTCCCAGTGAGTGAGAACCTTCACCCTATGGATTTTCTGTATCAGATAGCAACCATCTCAAGTCTCCATGAAGCAAGAAGTTGCCAGTGGCGGCTTGACGTCTTTTATATTTGTTTATTTTCCATTTCCCTCCTTTTCACTTATGTTTTGTTAATGACATTCGAGAGAATGACTTATTTTCTTAATATAAGTTTGATTGGCGACTATCTTCCATTTATTTCCATATTAAATATCTTACACCATATTGATTGAATGCTAAATGGGTTAGATGTTAGAATTAGTTTTTCTTGAGCAATATAAAGTATGTTACATCCTGATGAATGCATATCATTAGCTTGCATAACTTTGTTTGACAAATGTAGTAAGCACGATTGTCTAGCTTGAGAGAGTAGATGGTTAATCTTTAGCATTTATCATGACTAGATGAAGTGCAGAGATGTAGTTCATCTTTTGCCCATGCAAACTTACCTTGCGTCTTAGAGATAAGACTAATGTGGCGTCGAAACATCGAGAGATGGATTCACAAACTCAGTTTTTAGGTATGTACTTATACTTAGATAGGCTTAAGTAGTAACTAGCTCCTGCGTTAACTCTACCTTTATCTCATGGTTCTATTCATTCTCAACGCATGCTATCTGACGCTAAGGACATTTGACTAACCATCGCCGCATCCACCTCATTGTTAGTCGTAGGAAATTTTATTCATTCTTTATATAGTTTTAGATACTTATAATCTTGCACATATTACTTGTATAGTTCACCACATAGTCATGCATATATTCTCAACGCCTAGTTATTACAAATCCCTGCGTTTGACCCTAGACTCACCAGGAAACCTATAAGAGTTTATACTTGGGCTTCTTATAGGAAAACTTGCTTAATCATGATCATACTTGAGTAATTCTCGATGCATCTTTCTACGAACAATGATAATATCTATTTTTCTGCAACATGCTATGAAAATGAATCGAAAATAGAAATCCAATAAATCAAACCAACAACACGCAACAACCTTATCAGAGCACCGCGAACCTTTAGGGCAACACAGTAGCACCAGAGGTGTTTCAGCAGCTTCATCCTCTCAAGAAAAAGCGTTGCAACAACGCTTAAGCAGTATTGTTGTCACACCCCAACCCGAGTTACCCTTTTTAACCTAGGATGAAATGTGGAAACATGAACTTTTTTTGTTTTGTACAATGTCTATTACTAATCCCATTGCATTCCTCTGTCAAGGGTGCATGGTTTATAACCAACTGGTTATAGAAATCAGAACCTTAGCCTACACAAACTCCTGCCTATAAAATACTATAACATTATATCTAAGCCGACTTCGACTTCGCATAGCAACGGGAACTTAGTTGCTACCTAAAAAGAAAACATAAAAAAAGGATGAGTTTCACGAAGCTCAGTGAGTGGTTAGCATATAACTAAGGTTCACACAACCCTTAAAACATAACAAAGGTTATAAGAAACCATCAATAGGCACAACTATAACGAAAGTATATTCAAACCTCTCATTCTTGTTTAAACTTGGTACCAAACTATTTTGCTGGCACACTCTGGCACAACAATTTTATCCAAGCTCTATGTGCACATAATCTTACCTCTGAAGGATCAAAAGCTAGACCCGTCGGTCCTCTGAACATCCCACAAAGGATACTCTTTACAGGATCAGGAACTAGGTTTTTAGCACCCCTTGATAATCGCGTGAGTTTAAAAATCCAGCACAGGCTCAGAACTAAATTCTCAAATCTTCTGACGATCCTATGTAATCCTAGGATCCTTAACACACATTATAACTCTAAACTCGATCATAACTTATAAGTAACAGATCATAATAGTACACATATTAGCTTAGTAGTAACATCATACAATGTAAATGAACTACTAATAACCACTTACAGAAAAGTAGTTGTAGAACTTTAAAGCCTCATTTTCGTATTTTGAACACAAGTTGGCTTGGTTTAGGCTTCTCGGTTTTTCCTTAGCCTATAGAACTAAGAAAACATCAATGGAAAACCTTCAAAACCCTAGAAATTCTTCCAGAACGCTTGAAAACACCTTCTTGGAAGCAAAGAACCTTCCTTGTACGCGGAGCAGCTCCTTCTGGACATAGGGCAGCAGCTGTTGGACGCAAGGCAACACTTCAGATCCCCTCTTTACACTGTTGCATGCAAGGTTGAAGCCTTGGATGCAGAACTAATCCTTGTTGGAAGAAAAACAACTCCTTGGACGCAAGGTTAGCTTCTTTTCTTCCCTTTAACCCTCTTGTTTTCCTTTCTAATGAGCTTTTGAATAATTTTTTGAATGAGTGAACAAATGATTTCCTGAACCTATTTATAAGAGTTGGATGACAAGCTTTATCATCCAACTTTACTCTTTAGGTTGATATTTAACCTATTTCTTGACACCTTGCATGAAAACCTCACTATGCATCACGACATACTCATTCAAACAAGTCCTTTTGCATGTTGCCCAAACCATGCATTCTGACACCTCCTACTTGTGATGTGTTAAACCCATAATTTGCCACTTAGCACCACTTTTCTTCTTCATCATGCGTCCATCACTTGCCCAAAAATAGGTCATGCGTCCAATTTTTCCCTCAGCATGCGTCCAACAAGTAGTCTTCTAGGGTTGGTCCTCTTTTGTTCTCTTTACTTCATCCAACTACTAAATACTTAGCCAATTTTCCTTTCCCAATCCATGTATGCGTCCAACATGACTTATTTTGAGGGTAATGTGTCCAAGTCCCCCATTTTTATTCCATAAACTCTTTGTTAACTCTTCCTTAAGGTTTGCTTCTTAACCATTAAAGTCATTCAATACTTAGTTAAGTCTCCCCCGGAGTATGCACTATGCGTTCAACACTTCAATTTGTGTGACTCTCCTCTCCAACCTGAACCATTCATTCAACTCTTCTCTCTGTGGCTTAGGATTCCTTTCAACACCTCAACACTTGGTCAAAATTCTCCCAAAAACTTTTCACCATGCATCCAACATGGTGTTTTTCACAATGAGATGTGTTTAATCCTCAAAACTAACTCTCAATTATGTTACCAACTCATCCATCTACCACACTTAGTGAAATTCTCCTTCCTTACTTAGCTCTATGCGTCCATACCATGATTTTCCAAGCATAGTTGTACACTTAGAGAATTTCTTAACCCATTTGCCTTTTTGTAGTCCAAGACTCGGAAAATCACCTACCGTAGTTTTCTCCCAAACTTATCTATGACTTATTCTCATCCCGAAACTCAAGTTTGCCCACAAACTTTTTCTTCCCCACCATGTTCTCAACGCATAGCCCGCCCCTCCCCCCCAAGTTAGCCAAAATTTGGTTAACTCCACAAGCCCAGATTTTCTGCCTCTAAATTTTTTGAACTCCACAGGCTTGTACTCAAGTTCGCCCTTATTTTCCCTAGTTTTCTCTCTTTACTATATCTAAGCTACTAGGTCAAGATTTTGGGTTTCACAATTACGCCATAGCTTTAGGGGCAAATTTCTCATTTTGCCACTCTCTCTCTCGGTTGATGCAATTTAACTTCGTTTGGCCCCATTTGGTTCCATTTCAACTCTAACACTCGGTTCTACCTCAAAAGTGCTTAATATTTGTAAAAAAAAAAACGAAGTGCTTAATATTTGTAAAAAAAATGAAATAAACACATAAAATCTATGAACAACCTTGAATTAAGCGAAGCTAGATAGCACATTTTCGGTGCTATCAATGATGCATGGACATGGTTCTTTAAGAGAGTGAAACATGCTATCGGGGCGGTATCAAAACTTGTCATCGTATCAGACAGGAAGCCTAGCAGTGGGAAGGTAATCCGTAAGGTCTTTCTATTAGTCTTTCATTATTTCTACATCCACCACATTACTATAAACTTGACCACATGTTTTAAGAACAAGTTGACATACCTACCTTCATTTTAGCGGCCAAGGCACGTCATGAAACGACTTTCCGAGTGCATTGGGCTAAAATTCTTCTGCTTAGAAGAGTCACTTGGAATTTAGGAGGTGGAATTTGAACGATAGGCACGGACATTTCAGTATGGCCGAATGTCCAATCAGATGATGACTATACAGCTAAAAGACTAAATGCCCTTCTGAAGGATGCTGAGACGTTACCCATTATGGGGTTTGTTGCAAGATTGGATTTATGAGCGACGAATGTATGCATCTAGTCGTCAAACTATACTTTTGGATTATGCAAAAACAATTATGGCGACGGGAGATGTTAGATCGAGAAGACAAAGTATTCTGCCTATTGATCATCATGTATATGAAGTCACAGACAATCACTTAAGGGGAGGGGGGGGGGGNAAGGGGGATTGTGGACTTGCATGCAAAAACATGCAGCTGCAAGGAGTTTGATTATTATGAGATTCCTTGCTCCCATGTGATTGTTGTCGCACGTTATCGGAACATCGACCCATACACCCTCTATTCTTTGGCATATCACATACATACTATTTATGGAGGATATGCAGAACCCATTTTCCCAGTAGGATCTATGTTGGAGTGGAAGAGGTAGGATGCCTTTATAAACATTGAGATCCTCCCACCAATGAGGGTTCCTCAAGTTGGTCGCCAACAGGAGATCAGAATACCATCCACTGGTGAGGTTCGTTAAGTCCATAAATGCAAGAGAGGTGAGCAATATGGCCACAATTAGAAAACTTGCCCACAACTGTTTCGGATGATTTAAGTCATTGATAGGTGAAAACTTTTGTAAAGATATTTATATGGAACTATTTTAACTCCTCATTTTATTCTTTATTTTCTAAGATTTGTTGGATTGATTAATCATTATGTTTTTTTTTTTTTACCTAACACTTCCAAATACTGTTAACAATAAATAGGTGTTAACGAATAAGGTATATCACTAATAAAATGCCCTGTTTGCCGATATTTGTATAGCCAGTTGTCGTCTAAAAAAAGGCATATTAGCCTGAGTGCGGGTGCACATATCCAACCAAGATACAACATACTCAAAAAACTTACACACGAATACACCACAATCCCCACTCCTCGTCTGTTGCATAACATCCTACACCTATTCCACAGGCCACGACGTTAGCAAGAGATTTGACCGTGCCATTATCACCCTACACTTATCTAGTGGGGTCAATACAACTGTGCGCATGACCTCTAGAGAACCCTCCAGCTCTAATCTAGTGGTCAATGATTGGTACAAGTTCTAGGTAACTAACTTTCTAGCCACAAGATCGATCTTCATGAGTATCCAATGTGTGTCCAGTATGTTGTAAGGTACGTATACGACATCGACGGTGGCCCATGGAATGTTGTAGTCAGTCTACTCCCCATTGACATACTTCAAAAAAGTGCTTGCTTGACTCCAATCATACGTAATTTGTCGAACCAGCCACTTCCATCCACTGTATAATTTGGAGGGTCTGCGGAAAAAGTTTTGTTGCAAATAATAATAATACTAATAATAATAATAATAATAATAATAATAATAATAATAATAAAGAAAGAAAGAAAAAGAGTCAAGTACCAAACATTATATAATGAAAATAACTTATCATCACAACTCTATCAGCCATTGTGAAGTTGTGCGTAATAGTTGCTGAAGACTTATCATGCATGATCTTGTTCCTTAAGAACAAAAAGATAAGATCTATTGTCCATAAGATAGTGATGGTGTTAAACTACATTTCACTAATAGTAAATATTGTTTGAAGGATAAGGTATATTGATTGGTTACCTCGTCGTCCATAAACTTATTTGACTTAAGTAGTCGTACCCGCCAGTCCTTGCCCTTCAATGTGAGGAAACACTTGGTCGTGCAACATCATTCAGACCCATGGGCACGTTCAATCAGTCCTCCATCCTCCTTTCGAGCTTAACTGGAATGCAAACCATCGGATCATACCGCTCTTGATGCTTCAACTGCTTTGGTCGTCAATTTGGGTTAGTGTATGGGATGCGTAGCATCTAAGGTACTCGTCGTTTCTCGCTATTCATTGCTTTGGAATCATCTGGGACTAATATACCCTATAGGGTCGTCAGGTGTGGATCAAGTATTAAGTCCCGATCTCTTGCTTCACAGCAACAGAGTTGGCTTCCCAGATACTCTCCAACCTCCGTATTTCTGCATTGCCTTCCTCCTATATTTTCGACAGAGCAGGAGTAATTTTCTTTTTTACCTACATTGCATTAAGGAATTTATAAAGACAAATATATCAAAACATAAACAATCAGTGAAACGACAAACAAAATTGCAATAAATGTTACCTCGAAGGTCTTAGTCTTGGAAATGGATGTGGGGTATCCTGCATCCTCCTTATCAATATCATCTTCGACNAATAATAATAATAATAATAATAATAAAGAAAGAAAGAAAAAGAGTCAAGTACCAAACATTATATAATGAAAATAACTTATCATCACAACTCTATCAGCCATTGTGAAGTTGTGCGTAATAGTTGCTGAAGACTTATCATGCATGATCTTGTTCCTTAAGAACAAAAAGATAAGATCTATTGTCCATAAGATAGTGATGGTGTTAAACTACATTTCACTAATAGTAAATATTGTTTGAAGGATAAGGTATATTGATTGGTTACCTCGTCGTCCATAAACTTATTTGACTTAAGTAGTCGTACCCGCCAGTCCTTGCCCTTCAATGTGAGGAAACACTTGGTCGTGCAACATCATTCAGACCCATGGGCACGTTCAATCAGTCCTCCATCCTCCTTTCGAGCTTAACTGGAATGCAAACCATCGGATCATACCGCTCTTGATGCTTCAACTGCTTTGGTCGTCAATTTGGGTTAGTGTATGGGATGCGTAGCATCTAAGGTACTCGTCGTTTCTCGCTATTCATTGCTTTGGAATCATCTGGGACTAATATACCCTATAGGGTCGTCAGGTGTGGATCAAGTATTAAGTCCCGATCTCTTGCTTCACAGCAACAGAGTTGGCTTCCCAGATACTCTCCAACCTCCGTATTTCTGCATTGCCTTCCTCCTATATTTTCGACAGAGCAGGAGTAATTTTCTTTTTTACCTACATTGCATTAAGGAATTTATAAAGACAAATATATCAAAACATAAACAATCAGTGAAACGACAAACAAAATTGCAATAAATGTTACCTCGAAGGTCTTAGTCTTGGAAATGGATGTGGGGTATCCTGCATCCTCCTTATCAATATCATCTTCGATGTGCATTGACCGGATCAAATCGAAGACTATTTTTCTTGATCCATCGTTGCATCTACGTCCTCCTTATCGTCATCGATAACATAAACATCAACCTGCACCAGTGGACGTCATGTTAGAATAGAACCATATGCAATTAATTTGAATATTATCAAATTTATACGTACCAATGCATCTTTTTCTTCGGCATTCGGTAAATGCTTCGAAGTGCCCGTGTCCTCTCATGAACAGGTGCACCAGAGGCACCTACTTTCCAATCCTGCCCGTTCTGGCCTACATAACTATCCCGCACTGTAGATCCTGACAGGTAACCAAAATCAGTCGACGGGTTGGGTTGGTTAGCATCGCCATCCCCATCACTGTCAACCAGGGCTCGATTGTCAATATTCTTGCCCTACAACTGGATGAAAACACATTTATAAATCTACATAATTAAGACTGGGGTACATGCAATTCTAATAAACTCAAATTTTGAATAACTAATACCTTCACGAGTTGCTTTAGGTGTTTCAGCATCATAACGATGTCCAGCTTCACGCTGACGAACTCGAACTTTAACCCCATAAACGTGGACTTCATGCCAGCGAACTTAGTCTTCATGCTGGCTAGTTCAGACGTTAGACTTCATACTGCCAACTAGTACCATCAAGACGTGACAGTCTGCATCGTCATAGGCCTCCTCGTGATGAACGTCCTCTTGATGGTCATCATCATCATGGACCTCTTCATGACGGGCCTCCTTCTCACGATACTCCACTGCAGAAAGAATAACATTGATCGGATCAAGAGAGAGGGCACGTGCCTCAGAAGGAGACATGACACGATCTTGTAAGCTCTCTCCTCATCTATAGCTACAAATCTAATGGTAACTATACGTGCCTGCATCGAAAAAGTATAACATGTCAAAAAATAAAAGCAAAAGATATTTAACCTCTAAGGTAAAATGAACAGTTCATTAGCTGTCATGACCAAAAAATATCCCTCTTAAGTGCCCCATACGTTAGGGTAGTGGTGCGAACCCAACGACACAATCGAGGAATTGTTGTCTCGGATACTCGAGTGGCGACCCGATTCGTTAGCGACAAAATTGTCTCATACGCTCACACCTACAAACATAAGACCACAACAATTAACAAGACATTAATAAGCATATCCAGAACAAAAAATAGAAAACAATAATATATTTAAATCAACTAACCTGAAAGACAAACAGGAATCTGTATAAGGAGTATCTCATAGTCTTCTCGCAGTGGTTGACATTCCTTGCATTCGTCAAAGCCCTCTTCAAGTTACTAATTATCTTCTCGAAAGTTACCCACTCTAGTCATAGTTGCAAAAGATCTCCCAATCATCCATTAACTTTAAAAGTTTGTTTGGCTCGCTAAGTTGAGTTCATGTCTGGAGTTCATATGTCTATGTTTTAATGTTTGGGGTGCTGAGTTCATATGTTAGGGTATCTGGTGCAGAGTTTTTTTTTTTTTTTTTTTTTTTTTTAACATAATCTCTTTTTATGATGATCATTTTTGTTCGGAAACTTTTTTATTCAATAATTGAATATATATATATAAACTATAGATTGTACTTTATTTTATTGTTTTTCAAGTACACATGTATTGTTGGGTGTTTTGGAAAATGGGGTTTAGGGTTTACTTTTGGATCATGCATTTCAATTTTTTTAATTTAAATTTAACCAATTATTTACAAATTTGTGCATGTGACATTTAGGATGAGGGCTAAGTGCACTGTTGGTGGACATGGTATAAAATGTCAATGACATACGAAGTTGGCCTCCCAAATAAGGAGTTGAGTTTATATCTCAACTCATCTCATCTCATATCATCACCCGAAACACCCCCTAAAAGATCATAGTTAAACTTTTGTTTCTTCTCTCTCCCCATTATCACAAACTCAATGAAAGTATGCAAGTGATACTTTCACTACATCCTCATCACTCCTAAACTCTAGGCCTACGTAATATGCCTCTGCTTCAATCTGTTTCTTCCTGTAAGAGTTATTGAAGTACAAGCTTCTAAGCCTATTGGGGTTCCCAGCCCTACGTATATACCTCGTCCTTACTTTGAACCCAGTGATGAGGTCAAACTCTTCCTTACCAAATGACATTATGTTTCCAAAGAGGTTAAAACTAATAACGTTCAGTTTATATCTGCCACCTCCCTAAGCAACAAATGTTGGATGAGCTGCCTATTAAGGGAGAGGTTGCAGTCCAAAATGGGTCAAAAAATAGTTTGCTTAAACATATCAACCTTGGCCCTACTTAACTTCCTAAGCATGACATTACACGTTTTGGTTAGATGCCAACACGGGGTCAACTGTGCCTTAAAATACTCCTCAGGTAGGCTCTATTAAATTTACCTACACATAAAAAAATTGACAGATAATGTTACACCCTTTTTCTGAGACTTTTGTGAAAGAGTCTATGAAAAGGAGAAATGGGACAAGAACAGTTGTGCACAAGGGTTGGATTACTTAGGCTGTAAAAGAAACTTGAAGAAAAAGGATTTGATAGAAAGGTTGCGTTGAGTAAATTTTGAATCTTGGAATCAGAGTAAGTTTTAAAGTTAAGAATTCAAATGTAGGATAAACGAATTAAGAGAACGCAACCATGATTTTAAGCTTAGAAGTAAGCGAAGTTGGATGTATACTAAGCTGGAAATACCATGTTGGACGCATGGTAGAGACGAAGGAACAAACGCATAGAAGTAAACATTTGAGACTATAATGCCGAGTAGTATGTGGTAGAGAAATGCTGTAAGCTTCTACCCGACATTTGGGAGTTGGCAAGTTAAGAATGAAATATGAAATGTGCAGTGATTGAGTTGGCTGAGTATTATGGGAGCAAAAGTGGCTAAGTGCTAACCATGCGTTAGTAAGATTACGCGTTGAGAATATGTTGGAAGCCACAAGGCGCTGGAAGCCACCCTGCGTCTTAGATAGCCATGCGCTGAAGATACCTTGCGTCCAAGACAGAATGGTCTTGACGCGATGAAGTAAATGGCGGGAGACTATGTTGTATGCGTTGACAGTTGAAGGGGCTGAGAGCATCATGCGTTGAGCGTGGTTGGTTGCTGAAGGGAATTCGGACATAAGTACCCTGCGTCGAGGAGAAGATCAGCACCAGCCCACAGATGAGTACGTTAACATTATCATCTCGGTACTTGTGAGGGATAAGTCGACAGTATATACATATATAGGTGAGTTTGATCATTTTCAGACATTTCGAGAGCTTAAGTCGGTTCCATCTTTCAGAGGAAACACAAGAGAAGATAGAGGAAGGAGTTCTTATAGTTTTTAAACGAAATTTCACTCGTTTTGGTGCTGAAAACAGAGCTGGAACAGAAGATTGATTTGCAGACCGGCAACAGGTAACAGGCTTTATCTGGGTTCAATTCCTTTCTTCCTACCCGGACCAGCATTGGATTAATTCCTTCGATGCTTGCTCGGAGCGGGTCGACTCAATATCGAGAGACTCAGCCACCGAGGACTTTATCGCACCTTTATGTCTCCACAGATTGAACAGTGGTCGATGTTTGGAATAGAACGACTCGAGAAAGCCGAGTTTAAAGCTGAAATTTGGAGGTTAGTAAGTTAACACAATTTCTAACAAGTCTTATGAAGGATGATTAAGCTGAAAGTGAAGTTAATCATATGAATCTTTAGGTAAAAGCAGCAGCTACAGAACTACTATGCAAGCTGGAGCAACGCGGAGTAATTTTGGCATCACTGGAGAACGATAAGGAGTTAAGCTTTGAAACTTTAAGGTAAGCTGAAGAACCTAATTCTTTACAAATTTGTAGAAGGGAAGAAGTCTTAGTTTAGGCTGGAAATGCATTTTTAGCAGAGACTAAGCAGAGACATCAAAGCTGTAGCTGTCAGCTTTGTTAAGGAAAAATTAAAGCTCCAACGTGAGTATAGCAGCAGAACCAAGTTACACACAAAGTATCCTTAAGATTAAGGTACAACAGAAGGATAGGGAACGCCTAGTAGTTATAGCTTTAGTGTTGAGACTTGAGAGTAAACCGATGAAAGCTTAACTGCACGATGAACAATTAACATTAAGCATGTGATGAGTTGTTGCTTCTGTTTTAATGAATGAAAAAGGAAGCATAACAAGAGAAAGTGTCTATTTCAGGTCAAGAGGAGCTAAGGAAAGCATATAACCCGCTTGGCGTCTGAAAGAAGTTGTGAGTGACTTTGTGGTTTAGTATAAGTTAACTTGAATGTTAATATCTCCTATATGCTTAATGATACCTCTGAATTAGGAGATGAGATGTGTTACTATGTATGAAACTAGCATATTTCTTAAACGTGAAATAGAGATTGATAATGTATTAAATAATGTGCTAAATCTCATCAATCTCGTTGCTACATAATGTTCTGGTAAGCTAAGATATCATGATTATAGTTAATGCGGAGAAACGTATTATGTATGTTTGTGTACTAGAATTATTTGAATGGGACCCAATGCTGAAGGACATGAGAAGGCATATGGGCAGCCCTAGCATCTCTTTTAAGCTCTCACCTAAGGATATAAAGACGGTGAGTGAGTACTTTCCCTGGGACCCTAGTACCAAAGGACATGAGAAGGTACACGGGCAGCCCAAGAACAAACAGATTTATAAGCAGAATAACAGAGCATTTGACGCTGTTGTGTTGAGATTACTCCACACAGCTAAGGCTTATTGACGTTAGGTGTGTTGAGTTTGCTCCGCCCTAACAAAGGTTCAATACGAAGATATCTATTTGTGTAATGCTAATACCTTTCAATCATGGTTAATTACAAGTTCATGAATGGAATGTGAAGCATGGTTAAACAAGTTATAAAAATGATTGTAGTTATATGTTATTGAGTTATTTCTTTAGTTAGTCACTCACTGAGCATTGTAGCTCATAATGTTTCTCTGTTGATTTCTTTCCAGGTAGCAAGCGTGATCGCGGTACCTAACCTATCCTCCAGATTTGTCTGAGATAAATTAGAATTTTGTTTAGGTGGAACTTGTAACTTCCATTTCCATATAAAAGTTGTTTATGTATAAAGGGAATTTGAGTAGGTCACCTGGCACACCTGTAAACCTTTCACAGAGTCTCTTAACTTTTACTCTTAATGCTATCTTATTAGGAAAATTTGCATAACTATTGTAAAGGTTAAACATTTTGTTAGCTAGTTATGATATAGAATGTATATGAATAGCGATGTTTAGCAGAATACAGATAAGGTAACACTCACTCCTAAAAAAGAATATAGAGATAAATAAATATCTAGGTTGAGGGTGTTACAGATAAGACATGATATCTACACAAAAAAAAAAATAAATAAAACAAAACAAAACAAAACAAAAAACAAAAAACAAAACAAAACAAAAAAAGAAAAAAAAAAACCCTAAAGTAACATTATGTGTTTTTTCCCATAAAGTTCTGAAGACCAACTTTACGGGAAACAAGACAGAAAAGAACCTTCCTGGTAAATTTGAACTTATTGAGAAGGAATTAAGTCCTCTGTCTTTTTTCCTGTAAAATTTTAATGACCAACTTTACGGGAAAAGAGACAAAAAGCGTCCTTCCTGGTAAGTTTAAACTTATCAAGAAGGAATTAAGTCCTCCATTTTTTTTCCCATAAAGTTGGTTATTTCTAATGACTGATTTTACGGGAAAAAAGACATAAAGCATCCTTCCTAGTAAATTTGAACTTATCAGGAAGGAATTAATTCCTCTGTCTTTTTTCCCGTAAAGTTCTAATGAGCAACTTTACAGGAAAAAAAAAAACAAAAAACAAAAACAAAAAGCATCCTTCCTAGTAAGTTTGAATTTATTGGGAAGAAATTAAGTCCTCTGTCTTTATTCCCATAAAGTTTTGAGGACCAACTTTACGAGAACAAAAAAAAAAAAAAAACAAAAAGCATCATTCCTAGTAAGTTTGAACTTATTGGGAAGGAATTAAGTCTTCTATCTTTTTTCCTATAAAGTTTTGATGACCAACTTTACAGGAAATAAACAGAAGTCATCTTCCTAGTAAGTTCAAACTTACCATGAAATTGTGAGTGTTTTGTCCTTTTTCCCATAAAGGTCTAATAGAACTTTACGGGAAAGGAGACAGAACACTCACAACTTCCTAGTAAGTTCTCCTCACATCTTCCTAGTAAGTTCAAACTCACCATTCTTTTTGTTTTGAAAGCCTAAGTTAACCCAAGTTTTTGAAAACAACAGTTTATTCAATTAAGGTCCATTACTTAACAAAAATTGTTGTTCTTTCAAGGTGGATTGGACAGACACCCATATTTAAAAATAGTTAAAGTCCTTTGTGGCTTTTTATACTCCTAAAAAAAATAACACAAAAACCCCCATCCAACATAATATTTCAATGCTATAATATAAAACGTTCGAAAAAAACCCTACAAATGGAATGTAATCAAAGTACCTTTGTTCGAAATCCAAGGTAATCACGTAGAATGCAACCAATAAAGGGTTTTTAAGAGAGGAAGGGAGGGAGTGGATGATTTTGTCATAGAGGAAGAGGTGAGCTTTTTAGAGGAAAGAGAGGGATTATTCGGGAAGAAATTGAACCGCTGAGAGCTATTTTCCAATTTCCCCCCCCCCCCCTTTTTCTGGTAATTTCTATGCGAGGTGGAAGACAACGCAAGCATTAGGACTCTAAATGCACGTTTGAACTTACCAAGATATAATGAGCGCAAAAAAGACTTTTCACATTGTGGGGCCCTCCACTAAAAACCTGAAAAGGTGAAAAAAGAAGTTAGAAAAAGAAGTTTTTTATAAAGAGATTAGATTTGTCCACCAAAAACTATTTTAGGTTATAAATAACAATTTTCCCTCTCTTAATTGCATCACTTTTAAAGGAGTAACATCCATTTTACTTTTTAAAATTTTGACCATGTCAAATTTTCTTTTATTATTATTATTATTATTATTATTATTTGGGTCTTTTCAAATATAACAAAATAAACTAAGCTATTTACAAATATAACAAAATATTAATGTCTATAGTGATAGACAACAATAGATATTGATAAAATATTGTCCTCTATCACTGATAGATATTGATAGATGTCTCTCAATATTTATCACTTTTTATCACTGATAGACGGTGAAATTTTGTTATATGTGAAAATATTTTAAGCAGCTTTTCTATTTAAAATAATAAATTTTTTTTTTTTGGACATTGCATCTTTTTTTTATCACAATGTGAAAAAAATAGGAAAAAATTAATTAAGAGGCAAATGACAAGGAATTTTAGATCTTAAATATTTTAAATTATGCGTTAGTAGTTGAGTGTGTGTTAATAGTCAAATATATTTTTTATTTCATTATTTATTGTTTGTAGTATGTTTTAAGGGGAGATTTGGATTTTGAAATTTCGTTATTTATTTATTTATTTTTTTTTGAATTTTATGTTTTAACTTAAAACTTTTATTCTTATTTTAGTTGCTAAGAAAATTGGTGTAAGAGTTGAAAAAATATGAGAAAAATGAAAGCATCTATATGAAAAAATTGAAGATATTTATATAATTTGTTTTAAAATTGGTTTTTTCGAACTTAAGAAAACTTCAAACAAATTGATCACCATATTAACGGTAGGAGCATTTTCAAACTTTTTTTTTGTTGAACTTTTAGAGTTATTTTGCAACGATGTATTAACGGTTTTTGTTCATATACCAACAATAAAAATAGTTTTTTAACTTTTTTTAAGTTTAAAGTATTTTTGAAACAAAACTTTATCGGTTTTATCGAAAATTAATGACAATGGTGTTTTTGAATTGTTTTTGAAAGTTTAAAGGTATTTTTAAAACTTTAGAAAGTGCAAAAGTATTTTTGATATAAAGTACAAAGTTGAAGGAAATTAACTACAAAAAATTCTACAAATTTTGAAAAGTCTTACAAATCATATATATATATATATTTTTTCCATTTCAAACCAAATGTATAAAATGCATTGTCGAGGGTTTTATGTGCAAATAGACAAATAGTTTAGAGTGGAACATTAGATAATGCCAATTAGATTGTGCAAATGAGAATAGCTTAGATCCATTAGATTTCTACTATCTCTTAGATATCTTGTAAAGAGAGATTTTCATTTTCTTTGTGGGAACTGCATGGATTCTTCATTAGGTGAGAAATGAGGGAGAGTGGGGAAAAATTTCGAAAGCTAACCGAAGATGGACACAGGAAATGTATTCCTCATCCTCAGCCTTATCTTTACCTCGTTCCTCATCCTGTTTAACTATTATTTAATTTCGTATTATAGTTATGATTGTCGCCACGTGCACGAGACGATGTGAAGCGGCTGACATCCTCGAAAAGGGTTAATTTGAAAAGAAAAAGAATGAGTCACCATCAATCTTTTTTATGGTGTGATTGGACACCGAAACAAAATAAATAATCTTTTATTTTAAAAGACGAAAATAGTCTGCGAAAGCTAGAGTTGAGTTTGGGAGTCATTTGTGTATAAGGAAGGTGTTAACACCCACAGCATCCGTTAATCAAAACGGTGACCAATTTATTTCTATCTTGAATTGAAATATTCTTTAATTGTTTAAAACAATAATGTCTTATTTTACCCCATTACTCCAATATTTAAAGCAATGACCCCAGGAAGTAACTGAAACAAATCCCAGTCAATTTGACTATATTATAATTGAGGAAAATTTTCCCACTTCAAGAAAGTGAAAAATGATTACATTTTCTAAAAATCTATCATAGGATAGTCTCTAATAAATGAAGTCGTTTTTTTTAAATATTAATTAAATTTATTTTTTAGATCAAATCTTCGACTCACAAAGATGTGATCTCTTACCTTAAGAATTCTAGAAAATCATATTCCCAAATTTCCTAGATTCCATAGTAGGATTTTTTTTTTCTTTAGGAAAATGGCCTTAAAAACAAATTATTAGAAAATTAATTGATTGACAAACGTTTTAAAGTCATAGATTAATTTTTTAATGTTTGAAAATACAAAAAGTGTAATTTTAAAGAAAAAAAAATTTAATGGTTTAAAAAGAGTTTTGTACAAGATTTTAAAACTTAAAGAAATTTAAATTAGAAGGATTTTAAAATTTTGAGAAATTTTAATTGGAAAGATTTAAAAACTTTGAGAATTTTTAATTAGAAATCAAATAAGATTTAATATGATATTATATAAGAAAAGCATAATTAAAGAAGCATTAAATAAATTAAGCAAACATAAAATGACATAATAAAATTTAATAAAAACATATTGGAGATCGATCTTAGCCTCCCGAAGAATCAACTCCTCACCTCTAGAATTTTAGAAAATCAGACTCCCAAATCTTCTAAAAATTCTGTTCGAAATTTCTTTTAGGAAAAATTGTGGTCTTAAAAAAGCAACCAAATTGTTAGAAATTCTTTTGAAAAATATATTAATTTTTTAAATGTTCAAAAGCACAAATAGTATAATTATAAGGAAATTTTTAAATGACTAAAAAAATTAGAAGAAAGTTTTTAAAAAGTTTAGACAAACTTTAATTAGAAATCAAATATGATTTAATATGCATCTAACCTAAGAAAAGCAATAATAAATTAAATAAACATGTTAAAAATTTAATAAAATATATTGGAGATCGATCTCGAACTTCCAAAGAATCGACTTCTCACCTCAAAAATAGTAGAAAGTACTGTAATGAAATACTAGAGAACATGAATCTAACTCCTAGCTTTGGGGTTTTAGGATATTTCCCTAATTTCGTGTATTTGTAATTTTTTTTTAACCGAATTATTGTATCTCTTGGTTCCACTTCTATGCTTAATGAAATACTATCATATCGTTGCACGCTTGGGAATTGTATGATACTGCTTTTGATTAACATTCAATTCATAACACTTGATTGTATGTTAATTCATAGAAAGCAATAGGTTAGGTTAGCTTGCGAATCGAATTAGATGAGTATTGATTTAACCAACTCAGAATTTGAACCAAACGAATGTTTAATTAAGCACTTGAAAATTGCTTAATTAAACATTCCAACTAATGTTCCCTAGATCTTAATGCAATTAGGATAATTCGACTATGCATGCTTATAGTTAGTTGTTTAGGACAATTTTATTAGCTTTTTTAATTGAATTGGTTAGGTGTAACCAATTATTTAATTTCAGTAATGAGAATTCGATGACCAAATATCTTGAATAGGGATATTCCAATACAGTCCAAGCTAGGCTTTGTCATATAAATTCTCAAACCTTTACCTTGTGTTTTTAATTTTATGCAATTTTATTATCCTTACATCCAACCAATCTCAAACCCCATTTCAGTTACTCGAACTGTTCACAATTCGAGTGAGAAATTCAAGGTGTCACACCCCCTCCCAGATTACCCTCTTAACCGAGGAGTAGGTGCAACCTATACATATATGCGTTATCTTGTGTACTGAAGCATAGTTGAAAACCTAATCAAATGTACAAACTTCTATACTGATGAGAACATTATAAGGTAATCATAAGTTATACATAAGGTTTCTCAGCACTATAATTTATCTTACAGGTGTATTTGTTCGGTATATGTTACAAAACCCCACACTCATTATGCCNCATGTCAAATTTTCTTTTATTATTATTATTATTATTATTATTATTTGGGTCTTTTCAAATATAACAAAATAAACTAAGCTATTTACAAATATAACAAAATATTAATGTCTATAGTGATAGACAACAATAGATATTGATAAAATATTGTCCTCTATCACTGATAGATATTGATAGATGTCTCTCAATATTTATCACTTTTTATCACTGATAGACGGTGAAATTTTGTTATATGTGAAAATATTTTAAGCAGCTTTTCTATTTAAAATAATAAATTTTTTTTTTTTGGACATTGCATCTTTTTTTTATCACAATGTGAAAAAAATAGGAAAAAATTAATTAAGAGGCAAATGACAAGGAATTTTAGATCTTAAATATTTTAAATTATGCGTTAGTAGTTGAGTGTGTGTTAATAGTCAAATATATTTTTTATTTCATTATTTATTGTTTGTAGTATGTTTTAAGGGGAGATTTGGATTTTGAAATTTCGTTATTTATTTATTTATTTTTTTTTGAATTTTATGTTTTAACTTAAAACTTTTATTCTTATTTTAGTTGCTAAGAAAATTGGTGTAAGAGTTGAAAAAATATGAGAAAAATGAAAGCATCTATATGAAAAAATTGAAGATATTTATATAATTTGTTTTAAAATTGGTTTTTTCGAACTTAAGAAAACTTCAAACAAATTGATCACCATATTAACGGTAGGAGCATTTTCAAACTTTTTTTTGTTGAACTTTTAGAGTTATTTTGCAACGATGTATTAACGGTTTTTGTTCATATACCAACAATAAAAATAGTTTTTTAACTTTTTTTAAGTTTAAAGTATTTTTGAAACAAAACTTTATCGGTTTTATCGAAAATTAATGACAATGGTGTTTTTGAATTGTTTTTGAAAGTTTAAAGGTATTTTTAAAACTTTAGAAAGTGCAAAAGTATTTTTGATATAAAGTACAAAGTTGAAGGAAATTAACTACAAAAAATTCTACAAATTTTGAAAAGTCTTACAAATCATATATATATATATATTTTTTCCATTTCAAACCAAATGTATAAAATGCATTGTCGAGGGTTTTATGTGCAAATAGACAAATAGTTTAGAGTGGAACATTAGATAATGCCAATTAGATTGTGCAAATGAGAATAGCTTAGATCCATTAGATTTCTACTATCTCTTAGATATCTTGTAAAGAGAGATTTTCATTTTCTTTGTGGGAACTGCATGGATTCTTCATTAGGTGAGAAATGAGGGAGAGTGGGGAAAAATTTCGAAAGCTAACCGAAGATGGACACAGGAAATGTATTCCTCATCCTCAGCCTTATCTTTACCTCGTTCCTCATCCTGTTTAACTATTATTTAATTTCGTATTATAGTTATGATTGTCGCCACGTGCACGAGACGATGTGAAGCGGCTGACATCCTCGAAAAGGGTTAATTTGAAAAGAAAAAGAATGAGTCACCATCAATCTTTTTTATGGTGTGATTGGACACCGAAACAAAATAAATAATCTTTTATTTTAAAAGACGAAAATAGTCTGCGAAAGCTAGAGTTGAGTTTGGGAGTCATTTGTGTATAAGGAAGGTGTTAACACCCACAGCATCCGTTAATCAAAACGGTGACCAATTTATTTCTATCTTGAATTGAAATATTCTTTAATTGTTTAAAACAATAATGTCTTATTTTACCCCATTACTCCAATATTTAAAGCAATGACCCCAGGAAGTAACTGAAACAAATCCCAGTCAATTTGACTATATTATAATTGAGGAAAATTTTCCCACTTCAAGAAAGTGAAAAATGATTACATTTTCTAAAAATCTATCATAGGATAGTCTCTAATAAATGAAGTCGTTTTTTTTAAATATTAATTAAATTTATTTTTTAGATCAAATCTTCGACTCACAAAGATGTGATCTCTTACCTTAAGAATTCTAGAAAATCATATTCCCAAATTTCCTAGATTCCATAGTAGGATTTTTTTTTTCTTTAGGAAAATGGCCTTAAAAACAAATTATTAGAAAATTAATTGATTGACAAACGTTTTAAAGTCATAGATTAATTTTTTAATGTTTGAAAATACAAAAAGTGTAATTTTAAAGAAAAAAAAATTTAATGGTTTAAAAAGAGTTTTGTACAAGATTTTAAAACTTAAAGAAATTTAAATTAGAAGGATTTTAAAATTTTGAGAAATTTTAATTGGAAAGATTTAAAAACTTTGAGAATTTTTAATTAGAAATCAAATAAGATTTAATATGATATTATATAAGAAAAGCATAATTAAAGAAGCATTAAATAAATTAAGCAAACATAAAATGACATAATAAAATTTAATAAAAACATATTGGAGATCGATCTTAGCCTCCCGAAGAATCAACTCCTCACCTCTAGAATTTTAGAAAATCAGACTCCCAAATCTTCTAAAAATTCTGTTCGAAATTTCTTTTAGGAAAAATTGTGGTCTTAAAAAAGCAACCAAATTGTTAGAAATTCTTTTGAAAAATATATTAATTTTTTAAATGTTCAAAAGCACAAATAGTATAATTATAAGGAAATTTTTAAATGACTAAAAAAATTAGAAGAAAGTTTTTAAAAAGTTTAGACAAACTTTAATTAGAAATCAAATATGATTTAATATGCATCTAACCTAAGAAAAGCAATAATAAATTAAATAAACATGTTAAAAATTTAATAAAATATATTGGAGATCGATCTCGAACTTCCAAGAATCGACTTCTCACCTCAAAAATAGTAGAAAGTACTGTAATGAAATACTAGAGAACATGAATCTAACTCCTAGCTTTGGGGTTTTAGGATATTTCCCTAATTTCGTGTATTTGTAATTTTTTTTTAACCGAATTATTGTATCTCTTGGTTCCACTTCTATGCTTAATGAAATACTATCATATCGTTGCACGCTTGGGAATTGTATGATACTGCTTTTGATTAACATTCAATTCATAACACTTGATTGTATGTTAATTCATAGAAAGCAATAGGTTAGGTTAGCTTGCGAATCGAATTAGATGAGTATTGATTTAACCAACTCAGAATTTGAACCAAACGAATGTTTAATTAAGCACTTGAAAATTGCTTAATTAAACATTCCAACTAATGTTCCCTAGATCTTAATGCAATTAGGATAATTCGACTATGCATGCTTATAGTTAGTTGTTTAGGACAATTTTATTAGCTTTTTTAATTGAATTGGTTAGGTGTAACCAATTATTTAATTTCAGTAATGAGAATTCGATGACCAAATATCTTGAATAGGGATATTCCAATACAGTCCAAGCTAGGCTTTGTCATATAAATTCTCAAACCTTTACCTTGTGTTTTTAATTTTATGCAATTTTATTATCCTTACATCCAACCAATCTCAAACCCCATTTCAGTTACTCGAACTGTTCACAATTCGAGTGAGAAATTCAAGGTGTCACACCCCCTCCCAGATTACCCTCTTAACCGAGGAGTAGGTGCAACCTATACATATATGCGTTATCTTGTGTACTGAAGCATAGTTGAAAACCTAATCAAATGTACAAACTTCTATACTGATGAGAACATTATAAGGTAATCATAAGTTATACATAAGGTTTCTCAGCACTATAATTTATCTTACAGGTGTATTTGTTCGGTATATGTTACAAAACCCCACACTCATTATGCCACAGTGATCATATACAACAAAATATGTGCTTAGACTGGGTATTTACAACTATCCCAGAGTACTAAAGCCAAGTAAGCCCAGACGAGGATGTTCTGTGGGCTAGGCATCCCGGACACGCTCGCTACCTGAAACAAACAACAACAAACAAAAGGTGTGAGCTTAAGCTCAGTGAGTGACTAAATTATCAGTTTCAATTCAATCCTCGAATTCATGCTGATCATAAAACTATTGTATAGCTTACTAGTACAATTTACTGGGCCATTCGTGACATTTAACAAGGAAACATAAACATTTATCTAATGAGTGGCGGAGCAAAGCTCAACGCTCTTAACCTCATACTTCGACTGCTAGTATTCATATATTCATACGCCTTCACATTTAATTCCTCGGCGTTTCAACTTCCAAGTGCTTTCTCATATTGTCCCTTAGCACTGAGTCTCAATATTAAATCTCTGCTCAAGTGTCTTCGCTCATGGTCCCTCAGCACTGAGCCATCATATACTGGTTTCTATATGCCTTCTCACGAGGTCCCTCGGCATTAGAAACTATCTCAGTCAATCTCACTTGTGCCTTCACTCATGGTCCCTCAACACTATGTATCATATATCTCCATAGGCCTTCACACAGGGTCCTTCGGCCATGGTTTGCATTTAAATAGCACACATACAGGAATTCACCTATTATATATTCTCTCCCACCTGTACATTAATAACGATAATCTTTGGACAATTTGAGAGTCACTCACAATTTGTCTTAGGCCCCGAGCGGATTGTATGTTTTTCCGAGCTCCTCTTGGCCCGTAAAACACATTTCTTATATTAGGTTTCCTTTGAACTCCTTTTTCAAAATTATTAGGTATGCACGTTAATAACTAACGATACTCTATGTCACTAGCGAGACTACCGGCGAGATTCACACTACTGGGTGCTGCACTAGCGAAACTGGAGTGAATTAGACTAGCGATATCATCTTAAGGAGCGATACCTAGCGAGACTTCAGTGAGAATTGTGAGACGCAGAGCCCTTTGCGTTTATCAGTGGACACACATTCCGCTACTCACTCTCCCGCTCCTTAGTGATATCACTATCTAGCGACACTTGATATCACAGTTTCCTTCCTTCCCTTCAAACTTCTTCCTTCATCCTGCTAAAAACCATATTACAGCCAAAATCAGAACTTCCTTCCTTCTACAATCATGTAAAATAGTGCGCTCTCTAACTTACCTCAAAATTTCAGGCCATGATTCATCTTCATTTGAGAATTATTCCCAAATAACTTCGGCTGTCTTGCTTTGCTTAGTAGTTCAACTCCACTTACTTCTTCCTAAAGATTAACACATTTTCGCTCGGTTTTAGCTTACACATCCCTCATAGAAGTTGCTAAGAATGGATTCAACTTACTTACCTCAAAATCTCAGTTCTTGCTTCGACACCCTCGGTTCACTCTTCTTCAAACACCGATTGGTGTTCAAGTCTATCAGCAACAATCAAGCTTCTGGTTCCAGCTTCAAAATCATCACGAAACTGATCTGATTTCTACTCAAATTCTATTCAAGTACTTTCTTCTACCTCTCCTTGTTGTTCATCTGCGAAATAGAGTTAATCTGAGATCGAAAATGTATCCAAAAGGCTTAATTATTCGATGCACTCCTTTATATGTCAATATAAATCACTGACTTACCAGTTCTAACTTCATCCTCCTTCTAGAATTAGCCAGCGACACCTTCCACGCATGGCTTCGGCAATACATAGTCTCTACTTATTATGCCACTGATTGCTTCACGCCGGATAGCTGATTACTACATGGCCCTCTCGGCCACTTTTCTATGTCCAACGCATACCGTTCTTCAACGCATAGGCCATCTCAATGCATAGCGATGCCAACTTCTAGCACATAGTAGCCTTCAACGTATACTTCTATTGACGCGTATGGCACCTTTCTCCCTTCACATCTTTCTCCCCGTCGAGCTGCCCTCTTCAACACATGCTTATCAACAGCAACTCTTGTCAATCTTAAGTATCCCTCAACGCATGGTCACTCATCGCATGGCCAACACTTAATTATTTTCACTCTCCTCCAACTTAGCAAATTTTCTTTACTTACTTGCCCCATAATTTCTTTTACTTACTTTCTCTTAATAACAAGTACGGGGCTTACACAAGGGCTCCATGTGTTTGATCCGGTCTTGTCACTGCTACGGTTTTGGTGAGAAAGGTGAATTATTTGGAATGGAATTGGGCGACAAATTCCATCTACCATTTATACCCCATACGTCAAAGATTTCGACTTCTAAGATGTATTTCATCGATAATTTGCTCTTGTGAGATTTCTTGTTCTTTAAAATTTATCACAACTTTGTGCAAACTTATGAGCATCTTTAATAATGTCGGCTAGAAATAAATGCTTAAGAGAACTTTTGCAACTATCTTCGAATTTACAAAGTGTCATCCATAAGGAGCTTTATGACAAGCCTCTAGAATATCTTACACTTCTTCAACAATACACATGTCACACCCCCTCCCAGATTACCCTCCATAACCTGAGAGAAGATGTGAGGACAACAAACATCACCCCTCTTATGAGGTTCACTATCCAACTGTACCTGAATAACCTGTTGAACATGACTTACATAACTGCCCATATCACTTATTCTAATAACATAGACATTAAGATCAACCACGCCCATAAATTCAATAACATGAGAACTTATATTTACATAACCTAGTACTCCAAACCCGTTCACAAATGTACTTAGATGACATATACAATAACTAGTCTCACATCCCAACTACTAGCTAACTATGTTTACATGTCACATACACAATGTTATTTACACATACAGCAACCGAAATGCAAAGTATTTTCTGATAACTCGAAGCTTAAGCAGGGCGAGCTTGAGTAGGCTAAGCATCGGGAACTTCCTCGTTACCTAGGTGGGAAAGAAAACATGGAAAACATGAGCTGGATGCCTAGTGAGTGACATAGTATTTTCAACACAACTCATGAACCAAATTATGCTCAATATTAGAGAAAACATAACTTTAGCATAAAACTCATGTTAAGCCTTAAAATAAAACATAAGCCAGGTCTTTTACATAAATACAGTTTACAAACCAATCAACTCTCTTTTTGCTTAAAAATTCCCTTAGTTGAGGCAAAGCAGGGCTCAACACACTCAACGTTGAAAACAAACCTTAGTTGGGGCGGAGTAATCTCGACACACCCAACGTCGAAAACCTTAGCTGATGTGAAGTAATCTCAACACATTAGCGTCATCAACCACTATCTGCACATAGGACTATCTCAGGATACCCAAGTACCTCCTACGAGTCCTTCAGTACTAGGTCCCTAGGAAACTCAAATGCCTTCTCAACGTCCTTCAACACTAAGCTCCTTTAAGTCACAAGTTGCCACATGCCTTCTTAATGTCCTTCAACATTGTGTCCCTTAGAAAACATTTTAGAAATAGGTATGCTTTGCATAAATAGTTCATTGTAAAACATTTCATGGAAAATAGAGCATTTTTCAGTAAATAACATCTTATAAACATGCTTTTCATAAACTTGTAGAAAACAGATAAAACAAGCCATACAATCAAATATAATCAGTCATCATGCTTATCATGTAATAAATCATCATAAAATCACATTTTATAAGAAAGTCTGGCTAAATATTTTAAATAAAATCGTTTACAGAGGAAGGAAGGTGTCACTCACAATCTGGGTCTGTTCCTCAGGGTGTATAGACTTTTCCAACCTCAATATGACCTAAAATATCAATTACGAGCCATTAGGTCCTCTCCTTGAAGTCCTTACATTCATCACGTAACTACATTGCATCCACATTGTCCATATCGAGCCTAATTTTCACCATTTCTATCATTTTTACCATTTTAGGGACCTTTTTGCAAAATTCTCAAAATTGCCAAAAATGCTTAAAAATCAGCTTAAAGTTCATATTTTTTTCATTTTTAGGATCAATAAAATTCAAGAAAATATCAACGGTGGGCGTGGGCATGGCAGCTCTGGCAGCCTCTTTGGCCAGCAATGTCCTGTTTCCAATCCGATTCTTCAGAACTCCAAAACACCATTTCCTTTCAAACAAAAATCAAATAAAAATTATGGAACTCAAGTTGCTAACCAAGAAAATTCAGCTCCAAAAACCTTCCTGAGCACCCTTGAAAAATTCCTCAAAGCTAACTCGTCTGATTTGCTCGGTTTTTGCGACAATCTTCAGTATTTTGACGATCTCAAGCTTCTCGACCTCAAATCAGTTTGGCAGCCCTAGGTCGTCTTCCTAACTCATAGAGCTTCCTCTAGTCCAAAAATGGTGAAAATAGCACGAGGAAATTAGGAGAACCATCGGGTTAATTCGGCTGCTTGCTTAGAGTTCGAGCTGCTGCCCAGACTATTCAATCAGCTTTAGCCACACACCAGCTTGCTTCAACGTGTTTCCTCTTCATTTCTCCTTATCCTAGACATCCAAATTAAATATAATTTCTATTTAAATAATCATTTTAATTTAATTTAATATTTGTTTCCTAATTTTACATTTTTCCCAAATAATTTCCAAATTTTGACCTTTTGACTTAAGCTTCCCTTCATGTTCTACAAAAATTTCCAAAATCCATCCCTCCTCCTTGTTCTACAGCACTATTAACTCTATCCCTTTTATCCTTAGCAAAGGTTAATAGAAAAAGAAGAATACCAAACCATAATTACTCAAAATGCACTAGAATTCCCCATGCTTTCCTACTCGTTTAAGCCAACCCTAATCAAACTTTTAACCATGACTTTTATATTTTGCTAAAGCTAAGGAAAATAGAGGTTAGGGCTTATAACACAGGCTCCATCTCTGGTTCAATCCTAACTTAAACAAGTATGACTCATCCCAATAACAATGCTTCATGTCATGGTAGAATTTCTGTTGTTGTTGGCTTGTTACTCTTGATGGGGTTATTCTAATTACCTAGTAGTTAGCTATGTCAACATACCATGGTGTTGTGTCAACTGCTAGCAACCTCTCATTAGTGAACATATCCCTATTGTCTTTTAAGTCTCTAAATAAATGATCTGCCACCTAATTATCTGTTCCTTTTCCATGTTATGATTGAGTTGGGTGGAAATGAATCTAGCCAAGCTTTAGCATCTCTCTACACAGAGTAGGGAAATAACTTTAGTCTAAAAGTATCTTCAGGGACTCCATTAACTTTAAAAGAACTACAAATTGTCATGAATTGTTTAAAATGTTTGTAGGGGTCCTCATGTGGTAGCCCTACGAATTGGCTAAATGAATTCAACATTTGGAACATGAGAGGCTTCATTTTAAATGTAGATGCCTCTATAGGTGGGTCAAGGATTCCAATATCCAACATCTGGAACGTCGGAGCTACATAATCTCTTATCACTTTATCTCTATGTTATGCTATAAAGATAGGATTTTGTGGTTGTGCAACTGGTTGTGGTGGTTGGCGTTGATCTTCATTATGCTGCACTCCATTTCTAGGAGGAATAGAAGGATCGACTCCATGAGAGTCCATTGGAGTTTGCTGAACAAAAGCGACTTCATCAAGACATTTCTATGCACTCATCTCTTTTCGTTTACTCAATGCTTTCATTTCGTTTCTTTCCTTCTACAACGAAAAGTTCTTTCTATCTTAGGATCAAACTAAAAGAAGGCAAGACCTTCTTTCCATACACAAACTCTTCCTAGCAAAAACAACAAACAAAATTTAGATATTTTCTTTTTCCTAAAGATAGAGTCAATGTGGTCAGATTAATTAGCATTGTTGAAACAAACTAAATTTTCAGCTGGTTCCTAACAATGGTGTGGCCTTAATGCAAGCATACACTCCAAATAAGTAATAACTTTGAATATTCTAAGTATCGTATGTCATGAGACTAGGTGTAATTTAGATTCTTTAAAACAATGCAAACAATGAAACCAATGATAACCAGTTAAGATGAACGATGATTGAATTGGGTGTTAAATAAAGACAATAAACAATAGTTGGCAAGTAGGGATTATAGTCCAGTTTCAACCAAAAGAGAGTCATGCCTTGGACTATGCGGCTGAATTAGGTCAACATTGACTCAACATGAATATAAATTTTCTCTTCCTCAGTCTTGTCTCAAGTTTATTTAGGAGCCTAAGTAGGTAAAACTATATCTCTATAGTTAGTTAAATCTTAGATCATTGTCATGCAATTTTTAGATCACATGGTACCTTATCTCTATGGCTACATGACAATCCTATCTCGAGGCTTTTAGTCTCATATTTCTTTGTGAAATCAGTTTTTATCTTAACATTCGCAGCATTAAGACTCCACTAGTATGTTAAATTAAGTGGCCAAGTTAACCTAACAAATTAATATTAAGCTCAACAAAAGAAATGTTAGAGTCAAGGCAACATGATGAGTTTGAAGGAATCGAATTTCGAGCAGAAGCGTGTAATCGCTTTGCCATTAATTTTAAGCATGCTTTCTACAAAGAAAGGTAAACAAAATGATTAAGCATGCTTTCTACAGAGAAGTTACAGAGAAAAGAAAACTAACCCTTGAAAATCGTTCTTCGAACTCCATCAGTAATCTCAACAATCAATCTCACCGGGACACCACCAAATGTATCTTCCCTACTACTCTCTTGGCAAGGACAGTTTGTGGGAACTCCTTTCTGAAAGAACTAGGGAAAGCTTTCACAGAGTGATATTTTATTCTCTGTAAACTTGAGAAAGAGTGTTGTCGAGAGAGAGAAGAAGGTGAGTCTTTTGGTTTTTTTTTCTCACATACATAAAAAAACACCTTTTCAAATGAAGACCTTTTTAATATAAAAAAAAAAAAGAGATGGATCTAACTCCCCTCACCCACTTCCCCACTCCCTTTCATTGCAGGGAGTTTTATTTTTATTTTTAAATTATACTTAAATATAATTTAACTAATTTAAATCAAATCAAATCAAATCAATAAATGATTGATTGATTAAATATCTCATATTTAATTAAATACACATTTGAATTATGTTCAAATGCACATATTTCTCATAACCTATAGTTTTAATATGAATCTAATTCCTATTAATTTTAACCTATATTTTTAATATAAAACTCATTCATATTAATTTCATATTTGAATTTTATTCAAATATTAACACTTTCATACTATATGGTTCAATTTTGAATCTTATTCAAAATTAACTTTATTTTATAATGTATCTATATACATTATATTAATTGTATCATATACAATTAATAAACATTCCCTTAATTTATTTAAACTGTTCGAACTCTTTCAAAACTATTGACCCTTGTTTTACCTATTGTGAGCTAACAAGGGACCATAATGGACCTACAGTTATAAGCTCCAATGATCCGAGATTAATTAATTAAATTCTTTAATTAAATTAATTAACATTCATTAACTATGGGACACTCCACTAAAGACCCATAGTTGCACTCTTATGAACTATAGAATATTTTGTGTCCATAGATATAACTATTACAAGTAAGTAGAATTTTCACGAGTTGTTCATAATTATAGTTTGGTCAAATTACTATTTTGCCCTTATAATTACCTCTTACTTCTTAAGTACCATTGATCCTCTAATGAAGAATAAGTTATGGTCCTACCATAAACCAAGTCCCTCTCAGGCGAGAAGGTGAGGCCCTATTGTTCAAAACTTGGAGTTAGCACTTAAGGGAAAAACTCATCTACTTTACTTAACTCATGTCACTCTCACCCATACAAATCAAAGGATGATCCCTCATAGGTAATAGTCCATAACTGACTTAGGATTAAGATCGAATTGCATATGGTCATTGTTTGAAATATTAATCTCTTTAGTCGATAGTGTTATAAAGAAAGATTAAATATTTCTCGATCCAGTCTTATACAAACTCATTGTATAGGATACCCCCACTTGCATGATTCTACATGAACAATTTGGATCAAATCATTTATAGCGATTACAAAGTGTGTCATATCCATAGTGTTACCAAGATAAGGCACCCAATCTTATCCATATATTGTAAACCTTTTAGGTTATCACTTGAACATGATTCACTTGTATGTTAACCGCATGTTGTTTAAGGTACACTAAATTACCTTGGATCTTAGTTTATTGGATTGAGTAATGGAAGTCTAAAAGTCAACTTTTAAAGTCAAAATAAAATAACAATTATTTTATTGAATAAATAATATTTGTTTACAAAAGTACAACCACGTTGTTTAGGGCATAAACCCAAGCAATCTTCCACTTGTCCTAAAGCTAGTGGAGTGTACAATACAGTAAAGTACAATACAATAAATGTGGGTATACTTTATACCTAGTAACTGTTGGATTTTATGCCCCAAAACTCGTAGATTGTAAATGTAATAATTTTACTATAATTAAATCATTAAGAAAAAGTTATTGCTATGTTACTTCAATAAGCGTTATTGATTGTTTTTGTTTGTTTTTTCTTAATAATCCTAAATCCAATAAACTAACATCCTAGGCTGTTTTATGAGTCTTGAACTGTATGTGGGGACATATAGAGATCAATGTTCAAAATACAGTCTAAAGGGTCTATAGTATAGGGATAAGGCTGGGTAACCTTATCCTTGTGACATTATGGATATGACCCACTCTGTATTTGATACAAATGCAACAATCTAATGTGTTCTTGTAGGTGACATAGGGGTATCCTATGCAATGAGTTTGCATAAGAACAGACCACGAAATAGTAATCACTAGATGTAACTCTGTTGACTAGTTAGGTTTCTATTTCAATAAGATGACCTAAGCAACTTAGTCTTAATCCAGAGTATATTATGAACTCCTATCAATGAGGGATTGTCCTTTGATTTGCATGGGTGAGAGTAGCCGTTTGCTGACTCAGCCTACCATCTTGGGGACAAGATCGAGCGGGGAGCTGGGGACATAATTATACAAGATAGAATTCACTCATTCCCATTTTTAAGGTAAGTAGATAAGTGCTCCCTTAAGTGGTGTCTCCGGGACTTGAACAAAGGCCCTACCCTCTCACTGGCTCGATAGGGGTTTCTGTTTATTGGTTGGACCATAAATAAGTTGTTCATTAGAGGAGTATTGGTGCTTAAGGATTTAAAAGTAACCTAGGGGTAAAACGATAATTTGACCTAGCTGATGTTACAAACACTTGTGAAGGACTAATTTGCTATTATTGGTCTATATCCATGGACACAAAAATATATCTACAGTGAGAAGAGTGTCACTGTAGCTCTTAGTGAAGTGTACCCATAGTTAACGAATATTGATTAATGTGGTTAATGAGTTTAGCCGATTAATCTCATATCGTTGGAGCTTCTAATCTGTAGGTCCATAAGGTCCCCTTGCTAGCTTAATATGGACCAACGAGGATCAACTAGGTTGAAAGAAAAATTTGAAATGTTCAAATTTATGAGGAAAAATATTAATTGTATTTGATACAATTAATTGCATGATTTATTATAAATTTTATTTGAATGTGATTCAAATTATAACTTTATAATATGAAGAATTAATTTATTTGAATATGATTCAAATAATTAATTATTTATCCATATAAATAAATAGAGGGAGAATTAATTAATTAATTAATTTGAATTGGATTCAAATAATTAATTATTTAATTTGGATGAAATCCAAATTAAAGATTCTGCAGAAAATGAATAGAGGAAGAATTAATTAATTGATTTGAATTGGATTCAAATAATTAATTATTTAATTTGGATGAGATCCAAATCAAAGATTCTGCAAAAAATAAATATTTAAATAAGATTTAAATATTTAAAACCATTTAATATGAAATATTATTTGGATAGATATTTATTAATATCGGATATTATTAAATATTTGATTTAAAATCTCTTTAGGAGGGTTTATTATAACAGGATTAGGAATAACCCAAAGAGTTCTATAAATAGGTAGCTTCATAGTACACACTCTCCAAGGGAATCATCTCTACGATTACTCTAACAATTAACAAAATTCTTGTTCTCATTCTTTCAAAGAAGCGGTTTCCACAAACCACACCGGATCCTTACAAGAGTCAAGAGAGGAAGATCTCTTGGAAAAGGAAGACTACAAGGAGAAAATTATCGGTTCAAGAATTGTAAATTGCCAAAGATATGATGCTTAACCTTTTCTTTATTTTTTGTATTTTAAATTCTTTCAATAAATCAAAGAACGCGATCACACGCTTCCACCGGGATTCAATTCCTTTCAATAACATCTCCCACTTGCCCTAGAGTAGGTGATGCGACTTTTCACTAAGAAAAAGTACCAAAACATATATCAAAATCATGTATTTTATGACATTTATTAGGTCCTTCCCATCATATGGCTCTACCGTAGGTATCTTAAATTTATGTGGAAGCTCTTCATCCATGATCTCCTCAGTTAATGATGGGTCAACTTAATCAATTGGGCTTTCTAGGACAAATCCCTCTCCCGCTTTGGCCTTCTACATATTTGATACCATGCAAGCTACGTACCAAAGTAATAAAATCTCAATTCGAGTATCGTCCTCATGGATTAGTATAGAAGTTGCTTGCTTAGCTATTACACTAACTTATTGATTTTATCTAGGCTAATTAAAAATAAAATTTGGTATTCAGAATTAAAAATCAAACAACCAAATTAAACCAACAATTTGATGGGATTTAGATTCCAAGGTGTTGTTTCATTATGAATCTTCAATAGGTCTTAACATGCAAGATTATCGTGTAAGTTGATTGAGTCTAGAAGTCTAAATTAGGGATGTCATTTTCCAAACCAATCCATTCTAACCCTAATTTATCAAATTGAATTCCTTCCTATTGATTAAACTAAGGCAGCCTTAAGACCCTTCAATTGAAACCCTTATTATTCTCTAATCATTATCATACATTATCAAATAATAATTTAACTCACCAAGTTCAACCAGGATTCCTCTTTTACAAGCAAGAAAAACAACCCAAAAACAATTTATTAATGGTCAGTTAATCAAAAGAAATCATGCAGAAAGATTAAAATTCAACCAAATTGCAACAATCCCAATATCAAGAAACAATCAAGAATTACTCATAAATCCAACAACACCCTAGAATTCAAATGTTTAGCTACACATGATTTCACAAATAACATATTCTAAATGAGAAAAACTTCAAGAATGGAAAAGGTGAGAAGAATAAGAATTTGGACTCCCTTCACCATTGTTATCTCCCAATCTTGACCTCCGACCTTCGTCTTCGGGCCTCAGATCTGTCACCAACAACAATGCACTCTTCCAAACAACATAGTTTTGTCCTAGGTTTATATCTTGTGAAGAATTGATGCCCCCTAGATCAAATAAATCATCCTTCAAAAAGACTTCTAAATCGGAGCGTCGCAACGCTCCCCCTCGAGTTCAGAGGGATCTGAGCATCACGACGCTTACACAAAACCTGCTCTCAGGTTCTAAGCGTAAAGTATAGAGTAGCTATGTTCCCCAACTCCTTTTCCTTTGTTTTTTTAGCCCCTTTTAGGTTTTTTTAGCCCCTTTTAGGCTTCTATTTGCATGATCAGCCGCGAAGCTTCCATATTTGGTCTTTTGCACCCACTTTTACTTATTTGAGCTCCAATTACTCCTACAACTTAGTTTCTTGAAATGTACTCAATAAATCATGTTAAATCAAAATAACTAGCAATAAAAGTTCTAAATTTAAAAGCTAGTTAAAGCACTTTTCAAGTGCTTTTCAATATTCCCTATCTTGTCTTGCATCTTTATGAGATGAACCTTCTATGGTTCTACCTCACTCTTGACCTTTTCGTTGTCTGGCCTCTTCTATTGTTGCATTTTTACTTTTTTTCCTCTCTAGAAAGCTACTCAAGTTTGTCTCTCAGCAGCTTTTCGACCAGTTCATATCTTTCATTGTTTTAGCAGGTTTTCTTGACTTGGCTTTGCCCTTCTTCACCTTTTTTTGCTACTTCTTCTTTTCCTTCCCCACGTTCTTGTGCTTGTTCTTGCTTTTAGAGGTTTAGGAATCCTTGTCCCTCCCCTCTATCCCCTTGTTGTTTTTTCTTACTTCGGGATTTGTGGGAGAAAAAGATGTATATGATATGTCATTTTTCTCTCACGCTCTCCGTATAAGTTCACACCGTGAGATAAATGCTCGGCTTCGTGGCACCCTGAAAATGTCCTCCTTTAGGAAATTGTTTGCATGGATTCATATCAAGGTAAATGTAGAAAGTGTTGATAGTTAAGTGAGAGAAGGACGCATCCTACAGTTTCCTTCTATGGTAGACAATGTGAGACTTCATGCTCAACCTCGTGTAGCCCTGGAAGCGACCTCCCTTTAGAAGGTGTTTGTATGCAGTCAATATCAAGGTAAACTCCAAAAATGGATATGGTCGCTATAGCTTTTGCACCATTATTGTTCTTCCCTTTAGCTGGCTTATTGGGGTGAAACTATAAGATCCAAAATGAAAGATCCCACACTTATAGAAAATCATTAAGCAAGTTAATGGTTTCTTGACCAAACAAATGATAACTAGTCATTATAGAAATAAGAATTATAATGAGTTGATATGCTTGTATATATAGTGGCATAAAATGAAATTTCCTTAGATAATATTTTCTAAACGATAAAAAACGATTATCAAAGGCTACAAACTATAGATTAGTTTGATTCATCTCTTAGAAAATCAAATAGGACAATTTCAATAATTTAGGCCAATAAACTCAAACCAAATCAAAAGCATGAATATTCGAAACAACAACACCCCAAGTAATCTCTTCATATAAAAGGACAAACAAAGTTTAAATCAAACTAAATGATTAAATTTGAAGAAAGAAAAAAGGAGGAGAGTGGAAGTTTTATTTGAAAACATAATCAAATTAAAGGGTTATTTCGGTTTTCTTTCTTAAAACTCGTAACTAACAGTTTTTTGATACATTTTGATGTTGATTTGTTTTTAGTTGTAGTTTAAAATAGCTAGTTAGTTCACATTTGGCAATAAGCATTACGCCAATTGAGCTATAATTATTTTGACAAATTCATTCCATTTGTTGCTTCTAACTTTTAAGATATTTTATTTTAATAAGATTATGATCAATTTAATCTTTAAACTCTCAATTTGTCTATGTCAATTAGATGCTTAGACTTTAAAAGTCATCCTGGTAAGTCGTCTTTAGATTTTAAATTTTATATTTAATAAGGATCAACAAAAGTTCCATAACTTTTTTTTTTTTTTTTTATCTAGTAGGTCCTTAATTCAATTTTGAAGACCTATTCAACCCTCTTTTTTTTTTTCTTTTTCTAATTCTCAAAATCTACTAGAGACAAAAATGAAAAGTTAATATGTTTAAATTATATATCTAATAAATTCATTAATTTAAAAAAATATATATAAAATATATCAAATACCTATTTAAACATAAAATTGAAAGTATTTCAGGTACCCTATACGACATATTGAAAATTCAAGGATGCATTAGATACAAATGTTAGTTACATGATCTATTAGATATTTCTTCAAAATTTAAAGACTTATTAGAAATGAATATAGAAATTCATACACGTATACTTTAACCAAAAAAATTATCTGATCCTTGACTTAACCCTTTGGGTTTGCACTACGATTCTTCTATCTAGAGTGCTATCCATATATACTCCAATGGTAATGGAAATTTTTCCCTAAAAATGTATATGTATTAACATATTGTTATTCAGTCCAAATAACTATATCTCAATGGCAATTAGCATGTACTACCTCCTTTTAGGTCGGAATTCAAATCTTCATATCCTAGGTCATTTATTCTACTAAAGAAACATACATGGATGTTGACTTATTATGTTAGATATTTTGAAAATGTAAGGACTAAAATAAATTTCTACTTTTAAAATTAAATATTAATACAATATATTCATATTTGTAAGCAATAAAATACACCATAAATAGAGGCTCCTATCTCTTATTTTTCCACTAATTAAATTCAAAAGCTATAACCCATCATTGAAAATGTTTAAATAATATGGATCAATTTATGGGATTACCATAGCCAGAACCCCCAGCCAGTCCCCCGCCGCGAGCGGCGGAGCTTCCATAAACGTCAGCAGGATCAATGACCGGCGACGATGCCGAACCGCCATCTCCAAGATGCAAATTGGACAACGTTGGAAACCCATCTCTGGCAGCTTCTACTCCATGGTCGTATAAATAACCTTTAAAAATATGGCCGCCGATCTTCACGACGGCTTGATAAGCATATTCATTCCCTCCTCCGCCGCTGCCGCCTTCCACCGCCGTCACCCGGACGCACTTGAACACCGCAGGCGCTCTGATTTGTTCCGGCAGCTTCTTTGCCTTTTTAGAACTCATATCGGCGGCTGCACTGTGTTGCTTAAAGTTAACACAAAACAACTCAAAAAAGTTCCATCACATTCTTTGGGATAAATTCAAAGAATCAAGATTTCATTATAAGTTTGGTTGTCTAAAATCTTCTTTATTATTTTGTGTAATAAAGTCACCAAATTTTATGAATGTTTAGGTTTTATTTTTATTATTATTATTAATTTTGACTATGTTTTAAAATATATTTAAAATTTTATTAAACATCAAATCTAAAAATTTAGTAGAATTTTTAAAATTGGAAGGCTTATTATTACACGAAACCTTAAAAGTTCATAGATCTAATTCAAGCAATATTAAAATAAAAAATAAAATAAAGTAAAAACTCATTTCTTTTCCTTATATATATATATATATATATATATATGTGTGTGTGGTTTTAGATTTTAAATTTTGAAAAATAACTAATTAGATTGTTTTTGTGTTATAATTATTTTCCCTCTTAATAATACTCATCACAATACTCATCACATGCTTCACTTTGGCAAATCTTTAAACATTCAAAATATGTCATTCATTTGTTGAAAAAAATGATAAAGTACCAAAATATGAGTGTGCATCCTTTTTTTTTTCTTTTTTGTTTTTGTAAGATCAAAGTCGAATATAAATCAATCATTTAAAATTTAGACTTCATTTGATAATTACTATTTAAATCTTAAACTTATAAACACTGAATTTTCATATTTTATTGTCCATTTTATAGAAAATTTGAACAAACTTTTGGAAACTAAAGAATTAGTTTTTTTTTCAGACAATTTAGCTTCGTAGATGAGTTTTTTAAGAAATATGAACAAAAAGAAATTACAAAAACTCCAACTTTCAAAAATCAGAAACCAAAAATTATTGTTAAATGGAGAATTAAAAATCAAAAATCAAAGTGTGTATATATGTCTGTGTATATATATAAAATTAGAAAAATTAAAAAAAAACAAGTATGAGTTTTGTTCATTTGCAACTTATCCACTTTAATTATGTGACAAATACTTCTTTTCTCTTTTTCTTAAAATATTTTTAAAAATTTTCAATTATGTGGTGGGAGGAAGAACAAAAAGATCGGTGCACCTTAAAATACATTTTCTTTTTTTTTTTTTTTTTGAAAAAATAAAATAGTAAATTTAATTTTTTTAAAAAAAAAAAAAAAAAGAAAAAAACTGAGAGGGATTTGACCTGAGGAAGCGTCGAAGCTTGGTGTTGGAGTGTTGGAAGTGGAAGTATGGGAATTGGTAGTCGTCTGTGAAGCAATGAGTCTCGGCTTCTTCCCGCCGGAGGTTGACCCAGATGAAGTCCCGCCGCCGGCTGCGGCGGCCGCTTCTGACACGCCGCCCAGCATCTGACGTTCTCTTCGCCGAGCTGCCGGAACCCACGTGCTCTTCACGTGAGTAGAACAATCAAATCCACGACTTTTACAGCAGCTCCGGCACCGCCGGTGGCTGCAATCTTTCTTCGCTTGGTTCCCACAGTCATGGCAAGTTCCAGCGCCGGAATTCAAACTTGACGACCCACCTCCCAAAATCCCAAACCCATCCAAATTATTCCCGTTGAATTGAACCCCACTGCTGCTGCTGCCACGGCTGATCATTAAATTAGCCTCTTCAATTCCTACACTCGATGGCGCAAGGCCGGTAAGGAGAGGCAAAACGCTAACGCCGACTCCAAAGCCCGAAGCCATGAGACCCACCATGTCTGGCGCTGGCGCCGCGGTGTGGCCGTAACCGACGGCAAGTGGTCTGGACGAGGGCCACATCCTGGCCGGTGGAACTGTGGCGCCGGAACTGAAACCGAGGGAGAGTTCATCGGCGACTATGGCAGAGGGAGGAGCCACCCAGTCGGCAAAGGCACCGGAATCGGATGGAAGACGGCGTGCGGCAGCCACAGCTGGTAAATCTCCGGCGAAGAAGAAGAAAAACCCTAAATTAATTTTCCTTTTCTATAAAAAAAACAAATCTAAATTGGATCTGAGATTTACTGATGAAGCAACATGGATCTATGATTTTTTTTCTTTTTCTTTTGTTGGTAATTTAGAGAGAATTGAGATTGAGAAATGAGAATTGAGAGAAGGATGTTTTGGTTGTCAATGGATTCAAGAAACACTAAAAAGTGCTTTTGTAGTTTTCACAGTATCTGCAGCCATTAATACCATCGCCAACTTTTTCTTTTTTCTATTCTTTTTTTACCTTTTTCTTTGTCTCTCTAAAAACCTTGTCTCAATCTCACTGGGACACAATTGTACTATTTTATACGCCATTGAATTAAATATATTTATCTTAAACACTATTTTAGGTACTATACTTTTATTTGATCAATTTATTTTTAATATTTTTAATAAATCTTAAATTTACTCACATCGCTAATTTATTGTTATTTTTTAAAAAAAAAAATTATCTTTAACATTTTTACCATAAATTTTGGAAGCATATTTGTTTTGGTTTTTGTTTTATTTTTCTTATAGACAAAGATGGTAGAGTTTTTGTTTTATAGTTTGTCTTCTATTTTGTCACGTATGACATTCCACACCTTGTGCATAATCCATCTAGAAATACTTTTGTTTTTCATTTAGTCTTTGCTGCTTTATTTTCTGGATTCTTTTCCTTCTTTAGCTGTTGGATGATCTCGATTTGTATTCTATTACTTCCGAAAGCAATGGTTATACAATTGGCTGTCCTTGAAGCTTTAGGGTAGCCACTTGATAAACGATTGTTGATGAGTTTCTGTGAAAGTGATGTGTATATCTCACTATATGAGAGTGTGCTTTGGTTGTTTGTTGAACAACCTATAATATGCTTTGATATGCATCTTGAACCTGGTCTCCAACCTACTTAGAAATTGGCCCAATACTCGGGTTGACCCTCCTCGATCTTGAGAACTCGAGCAATCTTTATAGTGGTAGTCGATTTAGATTGTATAACTTAGGAGTCTTTTGAAAGGCTTGTTTGTCTGTGTTAGTCAAGAGGTGTTCTCTAGACTATATTTTGACATGAAGCAGTTTTCAATGAGAGAGATTTTTGCACTTAGGGGAGCTTAAGTTTATCCATTGAAGGGTTCTTTTTATGAGACAAGGAAAAATCAAGATAAAGTTTGAGAGGGAGTCACATTTGGGGGAGCATAATTTAGTATTCACTAAAAGCTAGGTTATTCGTTAGTTTTTGTAGATGTCATCTTTCAACAGCTAAGTACTGTGTTGTAGTTGCTTAACGTTAATTTAGTGAAGTTTCTTTCCTAAGGCACACTACCCCTCAAACGTAGGTGATATTGCACCAAATTTGGTTACCAATTCTTGTATCTTTCTATTAATTATTGTCTATACTATTTGTTCCATACAATGTTATTGATTTTGTTACTAACATATTGTGTGTGACCTGTGACAATCTGTGATAGATAAGCCTACTTTCAATATCCAACATATTGTATTTCATTGAAATAAAACTTATCCAACATATTGTATTTCATTGAAATAAAAGTTATTATTATTAAGTAAACAACTTTGGTTAAAAAAATAAAAAATAAAAAATAAATTTACCTTTGAAAGACTAGATTTAAGGTTTATTGAAAGTATAAGGACTTAAACTAATTAAAAAACCTTCAAAGTATAGTCACCAAAATGATATTTTAACCTAAAATTGTTTTACGATATGAGTTCAACATTTTCATAAGTTCAACATCGATACAAGCGGTTGAATCGATATTTTCATTAATCCTAAAAAATTCATAAAAAAAGAATTAACTAACTTTTATGTATTAGATAACATGGATTCTGTCTCAAAACTAAATCAATTGGCAATGACAGAAGTAGACCATGAATATTTTATAAATATTGTGAGGTCTCTTGAATTTGCCAAAGCAGAATCTTCAACAAAATATTACAATTATTATAATATAAATAAGAAACAGTATCGATATTTTTCATCTACATTTTTATAAAATGAACTTTGTTTGTACCAGAACAATTGGGTGCATTGTAGACTGCATAAATCTTTTTGTAGCTAAACTCAACCAAACAATAAAAAAAACAAATAAATAATTTTAAAGAAATAAACTCAACCAGACTGTATTAGGCATTTTAAATGGTTGAATGAAGATCGGGGAGGAAAATAATGTAGGGACTTTTGGTTATAGAGAAAAAGCCATTAATGTGCATAAAAGAGTTGGGTACTCTTAGTTGCACATTTTCAAAACCCTAATCCCATCAAACCATTCACTTTTCCCTCTCTAGTGATCATTTATCGCATTTAAAAAATTAAGGTTTTATTTGATGATCATTTAGGCTCCATACGTTTAATGAGATTTTAATTTTTTTTTTTTTTTGTATTTTTGAATTTATAATTATTATTATTTGTTTTTTTAATTTTCAATTATGGTTTTCACCTTTATAAAAGAAACACTTGAATTTCCAATCAAATTCTAAAATCAGAAATATATTTTTTTAATTTTCAATATTTTGCTTGGTTTTCTTTTTAATATAAATATCAAAAGAAAGTGGTAGATAACAAAACATAAAAACTTATGGTTGAAAGTAATGTGTGTCAGCTTGATTTTCAAAAACAAAAACTAAGCCCCATTTGGCAACCATTTAGTTTTTGAAAACCAAGAGTCTATTTTCGCTCAATTTGTTACAATGTTATATATCTTTATTAAGTAAAAGAGATAAATTCTTATCCAAATTTCAAAAAGAAAAACAAGTTTTTAAATTTTATTTGTTTCATTTAAGGAAGAAATTTTTTTTAAAAAAAGGTCTTAAATGAATTAGGGCTTTTTAAAAAAAAAATAAAAAAATCTTGCAACCAGAACAAAAATCACCACATCAACCATTGTGACAAAACAACAAGTGTCCCAAAGTTATTCTTGGTGTCCTTATGCGACGTTTTCTACATTTTGTCACAACCTACGACGTTAAAATAAATGTTGCATAATACGACTTTCACGTCTTGCATTGCAAACTGCAACATTTTTACCATAGTTGCAAGAAGCGACGAATGTCCTGACGGTTCATTGCTTGTGACTTACATCATAAATGTGACAATTTGCAACAATTTCAAAATTCGTTGCAAAAGGTCTTCAACGATTATGGGTTTAGAAGTTTAGCATTTTATCCTTCAAACGTTCTCAGTCTAGTATGCCCAAAAACCACACAATTTTCCATCTTATAAATAGTTCGATCTTTATTTGAAAAAATAAAATGGATCTAATAGAGAATACAAACATCAAACAAGATGTTGTAACATGATAATCGACAAACAAAATAATTTAATATCAAACAATAATAGCAGAGATTGGTTAACCAATTTGGTGCAATATCACCTATGTTTAGGGGCTAATTTGCCCGGAGAAAGAAATTTCACTATATAAAAGTTTAGCAATTACAACGAAATACTTATTTGATAGACTCCCTCTTCCGTGACTCTGTGCAACCTATTCTTTTGTTTCAACTTAGGCTCCCCTTAAGATTGAGATCCTCTCACTTCCACAATACCACTTCTCCAAGCTTTGTATGGGATCCCTTTGATGCAATGTACTTAGGCTCCTCTTAAGTGTGAGATCTTGTCACATACAATGTACTTAGCCTCCCCCTAGGTGTGAGATCCCCTCACTTCTATAAGCAAGCTTTTCCCAAGCATTGATTAAGCTCCCCTCAATATGATATGAAAAACTCATCCCGAGAACTCTATGTGATTTACTTCACTCACAGCAATCCACCCAAGCTTGATTGACTGGTGGAACAAACCCACAACAAGGAAAAAAATAATAAGTTTTTAATCACAATACATGAAGATTGAGGCTTGGACAATCCCTAAACTCAAAACTCTTAATGCACACCTTTTTTTAATAAGGGGCTTACCTTCAAATTTGCATAGATATGGCTAGTTTTGAGAAGATCTTCAAGAAAGACATAAATCATCTCTACTGGAAAAAAGAAGACATGCCACGAAATTTGCAAATTCATGCTAACAGATAAGGAAAAAAATATTCTACAGAATCTGTTGCTCGTCATGTAACAATGTCTTGACATTATATATGACATGTTACAAAAAAATGTTGCTCAAATTTTGCCTGAAAGAAAGTCATCCAATCGTCTTGCAGTAACAAATTTATACCCATTCAACTTTTTACATTGTATCAATTAAAACATCAAACAAACGAAGGTCAATCTAAATTTCGTTTAATAGCTAATTGATGGTTTGTCAATTCATGAATTTAAGTTTATAAATAGTACTTTTATTAATAATTTTTTATCTTTTTTAGAATATTTTCAAAAACCAACCCAAATTTTAAAATTAAAAAATTAATAAAATTTTATGCATAATTTTAAAAAGTTTTATATAAATGTAATATTAAGATCCATGAAATACGAATCAAAATTCTATATCAATTCGTTTATAAAAGTTTAAAATTTAAATTAACACCATCAATATTAATGATGAATTTTGAGTTGATAGATTTGTGCAGGGGCATAAATTGATTTTTAAGGGATTTTGTTCATAAGTTACAAACCCCAACATTTTACATCTCTTGAATTGGCAGCTATAACATCTTCCTTTCATTAATTACTCTCCAACAAAAAAAAAAAAAAAAAAAAA
>QLSR01000098.1:71457-130460 GCA_031780015.1 Citrullus colocynthis | reverse complement strand
AAAAAAAAAAAAAAAAAAAAAAAAAACCTCATATGTAATCTCTAATAGGGACTATTAATGTGGGTTTTATCAAACCATATGAATTATTTATGGGGTTTTGTCAAATTATATGAGCTAAATATTTTAACTATTAAATAAATATCATAGGGACTACACCTTTCTTCAAACCATGGGGATCAATTTTGTGATTTAATCTAATTTTTCTTTGAGGTTTGAGTTTTCTTCAATTTGGTCCCTAAATCTAAAAATTTACACTTTTAATCTCGATTTAAAAAAAAAACACTCACTTTAGTATTTAGCGCTAATATTTAATAATTAATTTAAAATAATTATAAAGTGAAATTTTTAAAATCAGTTTTAATAGTGAGAAAACCAGTAAAACTTATTTAATAACAATCCTTTTAATTCTTTGAAATTAATTGATAGACATTGAAACTAAATACTGAAAGTGAATATTTAGGANAAAAAAAAAAAAAAAAAAAAAAAAATTGTCAAATTGGTCCTTGTAGGGCCATATGATGATGTGGCGATTTTCCTTCTTTAAAAAAAAAAAATAATTCTAAAGCTATTATTATTGTTATTATTATTGTTATTATTATCATTATTACTATTATTATTATTATTATTATTAATTTTGTCTGTTTATTGGGCATCTTTATGTCCTCTCTCTAGTCTCTTCCCTAGATTCTCTCTCTTGTATCCTTAGGTCTATCTGTCTTTCTCTCTTCTAGAAATTCATTTTTGTCCTAATAAGCCTTCAAAGGCCCTCCCTAATTTAATTTTCAATGATGAAAACATTGAGATTGGTGGTGGTAGAACTTAGAAGTAGTTTTCAGGTCATTTATTATCATTTCTATACATAATTATTGTAGTAAATAAATCAATAATAATTATGAAAATAATAATATATATATATTGAGTATATTTTGGCAACTGAGAAGTTATTTTTTTTTTTCAGGTTGGATGATAATTATGAAATAATGTACTAAATAAGTGACCAATGACTGTATTTTTTACCAATACTTCAAGCCACTTACCATTTTCACCATTTTTAATTAATTTTTTTTAAATTTGAGGGAAAAAAATACTTTTTCCCCTATATTTTAAATCTAATTTTCATTCGATATATAAAATTGTTAAAATTTTAGTTGTTAAGATAAGAGTTTGATTTCAATTTAGTTCTTAGATTTCGTAATTTATGGTTATTTAGTAAATTTGGTTCCTATGATAATTTAGAGAAGGCTAGAATTTATTCATTATGGTTTATAATTAGAATTTAGTCCATATGATTTAATAAAAGAAAAAAAAAAAAAAAAACCTCATATGTAATCTCTAATAGGGACTATTAATGTGGGTTTTATCAAACCATATGAATTATTTATGGGGTTTTGTCAAATTATATGAGCTAAATATTTTAACTATTAAATAAATATCATAGGGACTACACCTTTCTTCAAACCATGGGGATCAATTTTGTGATTTAATCTAATTTTTCTTTGAGGTTTGAGTTTTCTTCAATTTGGTCCCTAAATCTAAAAATTTACACTTTTAATCTCGATTTAAAAAAAAAAACACTCACTTTAGTATTTAGCGCTAATATTTAATAATTAATTTAAAATAATTATAAAGTGAAATTTTTAAAATCAGTTTTAATAGTGAGAAAACCAGTAAAACTTATTTAATAACAATCCTTTTAATTCTTTGAAATTAATTGATAGACATTGAAACTAAATACTGAAAGTGAATATTTAGGAAAAAATGATGTTAAAATTGTAAATCTTAAAATCTAGAGATCAAATTAAAACAAAACTCAAAGCTCAAGTGTAAAATTGTTACATTTTAAAACTTAGGGACTAAATTGAGATCAAATTCAAAACTTGAGGGATTAAAGTGTTACATTTTGAAACCTATGAACTAAATAAAAGTGTTGTTTTTAAATACAACAAAATGAACCAAAATATTTACAAATATAGCAAAATATTATTATCTATCAATGATAGACACTAATAGACTCTCACAAACTACTATCATCTATCACTAATAGATATAGGTAGCAGTCTATCTGTGTCTATTAGTATCCATTATTGATTAACTGTGATATTTTACTAGATTTGTAAATATTTTCTGAGATTTTATTATTTAAAATAATCTCTCCAAATAAAAACTATATCCAAAAGTATTTTTCTCTCGAAGTTATTCATACTCATACTCATGTAGTTTAATATAATTGATGTTATCATTATTTTTTTAGGTTCCAGTAACATTTTTTATAATGAAAATGGATTGCAAGAAAAAGAAAGGAACTTCACATTCTAAGGGCAACACATAAACGAAAAAAAGACAAATAAGAGTTCCAAATAATCGATGTTTTTAGATTTTAGAATACTAAAAAGTAAATCAAATGCCTAACTAGGTGATAAAAGAATCGACCAAATTTTCCATAAATAAATGTTTATTATCCTTATTTTCATGCTTTTTAATTTCAATTATAATACATTCAAATAATTGAAATAATTGCAAGGTCCAAGAACCCTTGAAAAAAATAAATATATCAATAAAATAAATATTAAATAAATAAAAGAGTTCTTTTCAAATATAGCAAAAGAAACTAAAATATTTACAAAATTTCACTATCTATATAAGATAGACCGGAATAGATCGCGATAGACTACTATCTGTGTCACGATGACACAGATAGTAGTCTATCGCAATCTATTACAGTCGATTACAGATATACTGTATATTTTGCTATTAATTATAAATATTTTCAGCAATTTTATAACTTAAGATAATTTCTCTAAATAATAATCTCATATCATTTCTACGTACCAAACACACGATAATTTATAGGTCAGATTAATAATTTATAGTTTGGAAAAGAATATCAATTGATACAAACAACCAATATCTCTTATCTATAGTACCAATTATTTGCTAAAAGAAAAAGTAAAAGGACCTTTGGTTCTTGTAAACAAATCCATCTATTATATCCATCTATCCATATATGTTTTTGAATGTTGGTTATTTTATGAAGTTCCAAATTAAATTATTGATTATAAACTTGTTTCTAAAAGGATCTAATAACGTATTAGTTTGATAATTGACGAACATTATTAAATTATTTACTCACTATAAAAATGAGTTAAACATGTAAATATTTATAAAATCTTGAAATTTTAATTTGGCGACACAAAATGTTTTATGCATGGTTTGATTTTTCTAACATACTCAACACTAACACTCATAGAATAAGATAATAATTAATCAAATTAAGTGTGTTAGTAATTAACAATCAGTATTTCTCTATCTTTAATAATACCCCCTATTTATATTTCTTTCAATAGTGGACGGGTTTTCTCCCAAAACAATCCATATATCTCTAACAAATAAAAAGAGTTGCACTTCTACCATTAAAAAAAAGAAAAAAAAATGAAGATTTATCGATTTAAATCTTGACTTAAAGTCTATACTAATTTACATCCTTCATTATATTATATTTAGATAAACATCGTGTGAGACTTATAATTATATCAATTAAACCCCTGAATTTTTAAAATTTAAATTCTCAATTAAAATTTTGTTTATAAAAAAATTGTCGATGCATCTTTAATCTTCGATTTTATTAACCTTAGATTTGAAAAAGTATATACACACATGTGTAATATTGAATGTATGTATGCAATAAAAAATGAGAACTCTCAACAAGATATTAAATTTTTTAATGCAACTAAAAGTATGTAAACAAATTTAAATTTGTTCCACCAATTTTTTTTCTTATAAAAATAAATAAGAATGCAAACTTTAGACAAATTCCATAATTAAACCACAATTCTCCTGATGAAATGAAAGAACAAGAGTATAGAAATTTTGGCCTAATTCGGTAACTATTCATATTTTTTTTTTTTTCGAAAATCAAAGTCTATTTTCTCCCCAATATATAATAATGATTTGCATTTTCTTATATATCAGTGTTGAATTCTTAACTAAGTTTAAAAAAAAAAAAAACAAATAATTAAAAATTACTTTATTTTGTTTTCAAATTTTTGTTAAATTTTTTAAAATATTGATAAAAGGTGAATAAGAAAATAAAAATAAAAGAAAAATAATGACCAAACCCAGCCATACCAGACACACTTACATAAAACAAATGGAAAGAATACACATTTAAAACCGCTCAAACTCAAACCTACTCTAGTTATGAAAAACAAAAATAAAATTTATTTCCATTTAATAATAATGATATTTCATAGTATATCAAGTTTAATAAATTTAAGTTATTAAATGTAGATTTTGTGTTCTACCATCACATATATATACAATGAACTGAAAACTAGAGAAAAGTATCTGAGATATGTTTTGACTCATAGGTTTGATATTTACCCTATTTACCTTTGTTGGTTTAGTAATTATTGAAGTGAAATTTATTATTCTATAGAGTAGTAACAATGAATGAATGTGTCTACAAATAAGGGTGTGTCAATAATTATGGTTGACTTTCCACCAACATTGATCTTTAGCATCCTAAATAAGGGTGTCAATAAATCATGAACATGGAAGAAGAATGGGTGAGATTTTAATTTCTAGCTAGCTAGGCAGCTTTTTAGTTGATGGCTAAATTTAATTATAACGAACTTCATTACACCCTATGCTTCAAAATTTGTAGAAGATGACTGCCGAAGGAGTTGTCAATCTGAGCATGGTTCGGTGAAAAATATAAAAAATTACTATCTCAAATATTGATATTAAACTATCTCCTACCCTGCAATTATAGAACTTAAGAAATGTTAAAGATGGAAGTCAAATCAAAGCACTATTTATTAATTCTATATAATTTAGAGTTTGGAAGACCATATCTTATTGGGTTCTTGAGTGTATTGTACACATAGTATTACATTTTCATCAATAAGTCGGTATTTTGATCAACATGTTCATGTTTCATGGGTTCGACATCAGTACGAATCGATATTTTCATTATATCGTAGAAAAACTCATGAAACATAAAAAAATAATCATCAAAATGCCACTACTATAAATATAAAATAAGTAATAAACATATTAATTTGTTTGAAAATCATAAATTGTTATTTTTTGAATTTTTTATTTTTATGATTTTCCAGAAGTATCCATCCAAATCAATATTTAATCAATATCTTCATCAAAATTTCTATAAAATTAAGACTACGATCCTTCAACATCGACATTTTAAACGTTGATTATACATTTGATCTCTCAAACCTTTCAAAATCTCATTACCAAAGATGTTAGAAAGGATTAACCATCACCTAAGAATCATCTTAGGTGACTAAATTTTGACAAGTAATTTAAACTTATTTTTCATCTCAGTTTTAATTTGAACTATTTAATCAAGAGGATTGTGAGTTTGACAAATATGAGTTGACAAGACTAATAATTAAGACATTGGGTCATATCAAATACAACTCTATGATTGGACAGAGTGTCAAAATTTGTAGTCTAAGAGAGGTGCAACAATTGCTCACGAAACTTTTGCAACAAGTAAGCATATTTAAACCATACATGAAGGAATCATGGCAACATTATGCTTTCATAGATTGAAATGAGCAAATGAAGCTTCTTTTTTGTTTTTATTTTTCTAATTAAGATAGAAATAAAAAAAAAAAAAAAAAAAACAAAAAGCTAACACTTTATAAAATGATGATATGAACCACATAATGCATGAATCAAATTGCTAGAATCCCCATGAGATGGGACTAAGCAAAGAAGATAGAATATAGTCAAATTTGAATCTAAATATCCAACATTTTAAAGGGCTAGGAAAAAATGCATGTTCTACCCATTTAAGCCATTCAATTTCATTTGAAGATTCTCTTTAGGGAGGAAAAAGAAAAATGGAAACTCTATTTGTAGATTCAAACTTTGAATTTCTTTACCAATTTTCTTATGCTTTCAATAATACCATGAATATGAGGATTCTCTTTTCTTCATTATTGTATTCAACCGCTACTATAGATACTTTTGAGTTTGATTCAATTAATTATTATTTTACTTTGATTTATATAGAACTTTTTATATAATGATATGGTGGTTAGCTGCTAAATGTTCATGAAATAAGTTTTTAAACATTAAAAGTATTTAATAAGTCTTTAAATTTAAATTTTTTATTTGGTATTCGATAAGTTCATGAACTTTTAATTCTTTGTATAATAGGTCTTTGATTTGTTTAACAATTTTTTTTAAAAAAAAAAAAAAAATTCATGATGAACATATTGGATACAAAATTGAAAATTTAATACCTTATTATTAGATACAAATTTTAATTTTATATCTACTAGAATTGTTATTTTACAAAATGTTAAATGTGCTAAAGGACCTTTTGGACACAGATTGAAAGTTTAAAAATGTATTTGATATTTTAAACTCAAAGACATATTAATCAAGCGCATGAAAATAAAAGTTGATGGACTAAATCTGTACTTTTAACTTTTATGATTACACTTTTATGGTTACAATTTGTTTGTATTTCTTATATATATATATAGTGGAGAATGAAAAAAGAATTTTTTTTTTTTAAAATGGACATTTATTTATTTGTTTTTGTTTAAATACCATTTTAATTTGTGTGCTTTGAAATTTGATCAACTTTAGTTTGCATACTTTTAAATGTATAAAAGAAATTTAATAACTGCATAAAATTCACTAATTTCAATAATAAAGTTAACTCACAAATATTAAGCTAAAGTTTTTGTAACGACCCGACTAATACAATCTAATCGGACCATTACTCAATGCATGCATATTTCAAAAAGACACTATGCTAAATAGTAAGAAAGAAACAATGCTTAAACTCAAGAAAAAAAAATGCATAAATATATAAAAAGAGAAATCTTAGTTCGGGGTACCCCTATCAAAAATCAATAAAATTTCATGAACAGGAATCCACATACAAAATAAAAGACAAACTTCAAAACAAAATTTGACAATTTAACAAAACTCATTAAAACATGCAATACTAAGCAGAAGCTAGTACGGGTCCCGTGAAGCCATCAAGGATTCCTCTTGTCATTTGCCAACACGTTCTTTCCCATACCTGATAAAAAATAAGATGAAAGGATGAGCAATTATATTACTCAGTAAGTGACCCCACTACTGGAGCCGGGTTAGGCACCCAAGTCCTTTAAGTGCATCAATCATAAGATAGGCATATCTAACATACTTTTATAGGGAACTGGTTATACTCGCCCTACAGTTGGTTTTGGATGTCCACAAACCTCTGGAGCCCCGAAGGAACTCTTACCTCTGGTGATCCCGAAGGAACACAAACCTCTGGTGATCCCGAAGGACCACAACCTCTAGTGAACCCGAAGGAACACAACCTCTAGTGACCCCGAAGGACCACAACCTCTGTTGAACCCGAAGGAACACAACCTCTAGTGACCCCGAAGGACCACAACCTCTGGTGAACATCCAACCGACATAGGGGAGTTACTACTACCCAGCATACATGACCAATTAAATTCTCACTTCTTTCCTTCCATGAATTCATACATTAACAGTACTGTTCATAAACATTTCATAATACAAACATATGCATTATCATTCACAGAAATCCTTTAGACATTGGAATTTCATACAAGCATGCTATATCACATGGGGCTTAGATATTCTACTACATCATGGCAACTAACATATGGCGAGAAGACAGTTCAGGTAGTAAGACCACTTACATTGAGACTATGTGCAAATAGCTAACCAAGCAGTCAATTCTCACAAAATGCTTGAATTAAAACCCCAAAGTGCAACTAAGCCACAATCTTCTTCCATACTTCAAACAATGAGTCCAACCAAAATGGACCCTTAAACCCGCTTGGACAGCTTGTTTCTGATTCCAAAATCCATGGAAGCCTGAATCTAAAATCCAACCTCGATGAGTAACAATAATTAAAACTAATTCACGAAATTATGAGAAAATCAACAATACTTACCCAAACAGTTCTGACCTAACCAAGTCTTGAAATCCTAGCGTAACTCACGAAAATGGATAATGCCAGAGAGAGCAGCTGGGCAACAACTTGCAAACCCATTGACATCCAAGATTGGCTTAAGTATATATATATATATATATACTTCTTTAAATTCTCTTTCCTTTTCCTTTTCCAGAACCCTAAATATATATATATTTAAATTTTCATTTTCCTTTGCCTTTTCCTTTTCCTTTTCCCAAAACAAAACACAACTCATTTAATGTAATATTCCTCAACCCATCAAATCAAATCTTTTCCAACTTCCACTTAATAATTTATTTAACCAAAATATCTTCTAACAAATCAATTCCCCAACTTAAATTCAATTCTAACTTATCCTCATATTTTCTTAAATTAATCAAGTTCTTAAATCTCACCCAATTTCTAATTTAAATCCAACTTTTAAATCTCTCCCAAATAAATTCAATTTTTCACTAATTGAATCAAATCCAAATCTTTTTATCACGATTACTTTAAATTGAATTATTTTCTCAACATAATCCAATTAAAGCTTCAAAATTCAAACAACTAACCAAATAATTCAAGAAAATAAATTTTTTAAAAAAACAAATTACTTGAAAATTTGAGATGTCACAGTTTTTCTTCTAACGTCGTTTTTTAAACTCTATCAATTTTATACCATATGTTTTCTTAACAGTTTTATTAATGTTCTTTTGAGTGAAAACTTATTAGGAGAAAATAGTGTACCTTTTCTAAAAGTTTTTTTTTTTTTTTAATTTCTATTTTTGATAACATGTACATAAGAAAATTAAATGTTTGACCTCAAAATCAATAGTATAAAATTTTATATTAGTTGAGTTGTTTTCAAATATAGGAAAATGTCTATATGCAATAAACTGTGATGGACTACTATTTCAATCTATCACAGTTTATCGTAAATAGAAGTAATATTTCGCTATCATTTATAAATATTTTCAATAATTTTGTCATTTAAAATAATTTTTCGAATTCAATGGTGGATCTAGAACTTCATATCAAAAGCTCAAATGTACTTAAGGTTGGAATTTTAACCCATAAACTTCTAGATTTGTGTTTATATATAGTTCTTTAACTCTAAAAAAATATTTAATAGATCCATGAATTCTCGATTTTTGTGTTTAATAGATTCTTAAGATATCAATTATACATTTAATAAGTCTCTTACATATTTGAAAATGTTAAAAATTAAATATTATATTAGAAATTACATTTAACTTTGTGCTAAATAGGTGCGTTTAGACATCTTTTAGAAACTAATTTGTCTATTAATTACAAAATTTAAAATTTAAAGTTAATTAGACATAAACTATTTTTTTCTTATAAAACAATTAATTTTTAAATTTTTTTAATATTTTTTATATCTATTAAATATAAATTTGAAGTTTATAAATTTATTAGATATTTTCATGATTAGAGTCAAAATTGAAAGCTTAGAAATTTACTAGTAGCAATTTTCAAAATTGAGAAACTAAAATTTTAATATAACCTTCGTATTAATATAATTTTAATAATGCACTAATATGTGATACTTAGATTAAGTAATATTAATTACAAAATTATTATAAATCTATATAAACTACTCACCTACATATATAAGAAAAATCATTAAATCAACTTTTATTAAAAAATTTTATAAAAATTCAAAAATATTTGTATATTTCTATATTTATATGACAGAAAATTAGAAAAAAAAAATTAAATTTTCATGGCTGGTTTCAAATGTAATAAAATCTAGGAAAGTTATTTTAAATGGCAAAACTGCTAAAAATATTTACAATTAATAGCAAAATATCACAATCTATCGCAGATAGATCACGATGTACTACTATCTGTGTTTATTTAAAATTTTGCTATATTTATAAATATTTTGATTCATTTTGTTATATTTGAGAATAGCCCTAAAATTTAAATAAAATGTAATATATATTAAATAAAACTACAACTTATTTATATTTAATGAAAATCAAATAAAACTTCATGTATTTTTTCGTGGACACCTCTACGATGTTTTTACGTGAACATCCCTACGCTAGGCTCTTGCTTGCTTTTATGTACACTTATTTATATTTAATAAAAATCAATATACGTATATATAAAATGTCATCAAGCGAGGAACCCGTACCCCCGACTACTTAATAAATCCGCCTTGGTTGAATTATGTGTCTATTTTTAACCTCAAAAGAACGATGTGAGGAAGAGTCCAGAGTGAAAGAAAGACAAAGCAGTTCGAGAGGAAAAGAAAAATAAAAGCGGCAGGCATAAAACGAAGCGTTTGTCGTCCTCGCAGGACGACATGTCGGCCACTTCTCTGCTCATTAACCGATATACTTTCCCAACGGAAAAGATCAAAATACCCTCGGCAGGGCCCACATTTCTAGGTCAATTCCACTTTCCACCACAACCCCCAACAAGAAAAGGAAAAATATTATAGAAGATTATTTTAACATTTTTAAACCACGTTTTTACCTAGAATAATATCTTGTGGTTAAATTACAACATTAATTTAAGGCCACGTGTAGCCTAAATGGATACAATCCATCAACGGTAAAATAAAAAGTGAGTCTCAATTAATTATGTTTGTTATTGTTTACTTGTATTTCGTACTCATAGTGAATTGTGGGATCTACCTCTAAATTTGTAATAAAAAAGCGCAATCTATTTAAGAAAAGAAGGATACTCAATCTCATCGTGGTTAAAAATTACGTGGGGCCCACTACCTTTATCTTAGATATTGTTACTACAATATGAAAATTATGAATCTGACACATTTATTGTTACCTTTACTTCTACTGTTACTATGACCGTTACCGTTAAGGTTAATTGGTGATAATAACGTTAACAATAATAGTAAATTGTGACAAATTTGTAATTTTAAGTAAATATGATCAAAAGTAATTCAATTACATTTATGATTCAGACTTACTACGATTGATTCATCAATGAAATTTCATTATGATTAAACTAATTTTTATTACAGTTTGGTAAACGTGACCTAAGTTAAAAATTATTTTAGTCCTTAAATTATATGAAAGTAGCTAAGTATTTCCGAAATTTTAGTTTCTAATGATTTAGTCTATGTGGTTCCTAAATTTCCAACAAGGTAATCTTTGAACTTTTAATAAGTATCAACTTAATTCTTGTACTCTACGATTTGTAACGATTTAATCCCTTTCATAAAAAATACTATTAAGATTTAATAGAATTTCTTATTCATGTAAATTGATAAACTAATCAAGAGGCGAGTGTCTTTATAAATTATAAAATTTTACAATTAAGTTTGATGTGATTTTTCACAATAGGAACTAAAATATTTATGATTTTGAAATTACGACAATCCGCGGGTTATAAATTTGGAAATATAGGATCTAAAATGTTACATGTTATAGTTCAATGATTAATTACTATTTTTTAAATATTTTAAGCATCTCTAATTCACCTTTAAATACAATTCGTTAAGTTCATAATGTCAAAAAATATTAAAATTATTTATGTTGAATGTTGCCCAAAGTAAGGCCCAAAGCTCACGAGCAGGTTCAAGCCCATAGGGTATTGGGAGGAGGCATGGAGAAGTGCATGTCCAAAAAGAGAAATGTCAGTGCCTCGGTGTTTGGGTTGACCAGTCGAGCAGGCTAATATATACCAATCAAGAAATAATCAAGTTGGGTCCAAATTGACACCTCACAACCTTGAGCTCTATAAAATGTCCCTAACACCCACTTTCAGGCTGCATCTTCTTATTCTCAACCAATCTAGTTGACATAAAACAACAGATTTCCAAGTGCGAAATAAAGAAAAATGAATGTTAACGAAAGTAGAGGAACTCAAAGTTGATGGGACTAGTATCCTAAATCTCTTAGGATTCTCGTAGTTTATAATCTTTATAAAATACAAATTAATTTATTCAATAAAATAATGAGTTATTTTATTTATTTTTGCATTAACTCAATTTAATAAACTAAGATCCATGGTTATTATATATAAACTTAAACATGTATATGATTGACATACAAAGTTGGATCATGTTTAAGTAATAACCAAAAAGGTTTGTAATATAGGGATAAGATTGGGTGCCTTATCCTGGTAACACTATGGAGATACAACTCACTTTGTAATTATTACAAATATTGTAAAGTGTTACAAATGATTTGATCATAATTGTTCATGTGAAGACATGTGAGTGTGGGTATCCTATGCAAAGAGTTTATATAAGATCGGACCACGAAATGTTTAATTTCTCTTTATAACATAGATAATTGAAGAAATTAATATTTAATAGGTTGACCATAGGTGACTAGACCTTAATCCTGAGTGGGTTATGAACTCCTATCTATGAAGATAATCCTTTGATTTGTATGGGTAAGAGTGGCCAAGTCACTAACTTAATAAACCTACCATTTTAGGGATTTGCCTGAGTAGGGAGTTAGGAACATATCTTCACAAGATGGAATTCGCTCCCTCCTGTTTTTAAGGTAAGTAAATAAATTGCTCCCTTAAGGGCTAATTTAAAGTCTTGAACAATGAGGGTTCACCCTCTCACTGGCCCCAGAGGGGTTAATTTATAGTTTGACTATAAACTGTTTGTTCATTAGAGGGATCAGTGGTATTTAAGAAGTTAGATGTAACCACAGGGGTAAGACGGTAATTTGACTTAGTTGTAGTTACAAGCAATTGTGAAGGGTTGACTTACTATTCATTGGTTACATCAGTGGACACAAAAATATATCTACAACGCAAAAAGTGTAGTTGTAGGTCTTTAGTGGAGTGACTTACAGTTAATAAATATCGATTAATTTAATTAAAGAGTTTAATTAATGAATCCCATATCATTGGATGTAGGTCCATGAGGTCCTCTTACTATCTCATTAAGGGTTAAATAAGAATCCGTCAATATTGGATTAATTTGAATTGTCCAAATTAAATAAGGAAATTAATTGTATATGATACAATTAGTATAATGTATATAGATACATTATAATATAAAGTTTATTTTGAATGGATTCAAAATTATACTTAATATTACGAGAGATAAATATTTGAATAAGATTCAAATATTAGTTATATGAATGAGGTTCATGTAAAAATTATAGATTAAAATTAATATGAATAAAATTCATATTAAAACTATAGGTCATGTGAGAGAATGAAATTAAATATATGATATTAAATTGTTAATTAATTAATATTATATTGTTAATTAAACTATATATTAAATTATATTTAATATATTTAAATTAATTAAATTAAGAGTAACTCCCTGAGAGTTATTTTTATGTACTAGTGATAGGTTGGGTAACTTCCACCTCATCCACTTATCTTTTTTTTTTTTTTTAACATGTGTTTTTTGTAGAGATGGGAGATACAGGTTTTTATAACACAAAAATTTTTTCACGAAAAAGGTCTCTCTCTCACTCAAGTTTTTTCCTTCCCTTACCAAAATCGAAGAGCCCACAACTCCTTTGAATCTTATCCTGAGATTAGCAAGAAAACCAAGAGGTGGTGCTCTTTTTAAAGAAGAAAAGTTTTCTCTGTACGATGAGTTCGAGGAAGATCTTGCGTGTTAACATGTTTTGGTAAAGAAAATAGAGATTTGCCTAAAAGACGGTATTCAAAGGTATAGTTTGTTTTCTCTCTTAAAGTCTCCTCTTAAAGCATGCTAGTCATGACATTTATCTGTTTTGTTCTCTATATTTTGGTTTTTCTAAAAAGAAAATTATCGGCACAAGGCGAGCAATCACTTTTTCGAAAAATCCAATTCCTTCGATAAATAACAACAATATTATTCTTAAAAAAAGAAGACTAAGTCCTAAGGCCTAGTCTACAACAATGAGGAAGCTCATGATCGCTCCTCCACACTGCTAATTGCAGCATCACCTTCCTTCTCGGTGGGTCGATGCTCATTGTTGGCGAGCTCGACCTCTCCAAGGGCGTGTCCAATGACGGCTAGCTCAGGATCATAAGGCTGGATAGGAGGGCAAGTCTCCACATTGAGAGCTCGATCTCCTCAATGTTGATTCCATGGCCCCAAGTTCGACAAACTCCCCCGCCGGCTTCTCCTTCTCTAAAGTCATAACTCAAATGGAAAAATAGTTAAAAGAATAAGGGGAGCAACTAGCCAAGTTACAAGAAAATTTGTAGAATGTCATGGATATAGAGATCATGGGCTCAACATGAAGGAATTGACCATTTTTCTCGAGGAAAAAATCCCCAGAAAAGCTAGATGATATCTAACCTAGAAAAATATGATGAAACTGGCTATTCTAAGATATCTACTTGTTTTTGCACCTCAAGTGTAAGTTCTATTTGTCTCACTAAGAAGTAGATGATGAAATATTTTCTAAAATTCTAACCCCCCCTTTTTTTTATTAATATTTATACCCTTTTTGAGATAGCACTAGTGTCTCAAATTTGTCGTATTTTCTATGTATCATTTTTTTTTCAAATTTGAGGTGAAGATATTTGGAAGATTAAAACTTGAATCGAAACTTCCGCGAAACTTCCACAAATTTAAGAGAAAAATTAGTGTATTAGAGCCAAGGAAAAGATTTTGGAAGCATGGGATCATGACACATGTGAGCACACGTTTTCTTCTTCTTTTCCATAATATAATTCTTGAATTTTTCTTATGAGATTTATAGTGAACATGAGTAGCTATATAAGTTTTTGTTTTTAAGAGATTGATGTAACTCTTAGACTGTTCGAATTGAGTAATTAAATATGTTAACCTAATTTCAACTTGATTTCATTTATATTCATGTATGCCTAATGCATTTATTCTCTTGATCACCGATTGGATGTTGATTAAATCTGAACTTTATACTTGATAGATGTGGTTTAGACTAGAACATAATTGACTAGAGTTGTGATAACTTGTGAAAAATTAGAATTTCTTTTGGAGGTTATTAAAATAAGTGAACCTAAACCCCTTTACTTATTAAAAGCTAGACATATTTGTTTATTTGTTTATTAAATCAGTTTAAGGTTTAGACATTAAGTTCAATGGTATTAGACAAGAATTTATTAGACACGAAAAAAAAAAAAAAAAAAACCTTATTTACTTTATAAGACACTTTTTTTAAAAGGAAAAAAAAAGAAAAAAAGCATGGCATCCAAAAGCACTTTCAAAAAAATTTCAAGCTACATTTTTCTACTAACACAAACTTCATAAAATGTTTAATTTATTTTCATTGAAAAAAAAAATGTCTATTTTTTAAATTTTATTTTAAGTATTTTAAAACAACTTTTCATCATAAAAATTACTTTTAATTGGGTTTAGTACGTTAAAATTTCAACAAACACTACTACTTTTCCTTTCTTTTTAAAGAAAGTTTTAGTCCTCTAACAAAAGGACTGTGAAAAACATTCTAAACAAAGATAATTTGTTTGTTAATAGTAGTACTCTCTTTAGTACATACTTCTATCTATGATATAAAGTTAATTTCGTCATATACCTCTTTGAATGCTATTAAGTTTCATGTTATTTTTAAATGATGTTGACATGATAGTCAAAGAATAAAAATTGTACATAGCATAAACTTTTTTTCTTCGATCACACACTTAACTATTATATTTGTTGTGGACGAATTTGGACTGGATGAAACAAGTGAAAAATTAAGAAAAAGATAAGGGAAGATAAATACAAGATAAAGTGGACTTGGTTCAAATAAGTTCACGTGTCAGTAAATCATTTATTCAATCAAATCTAATCCAATAAAAAAGGAATAGGTAAACTATATCTCATTCTCCATATAAATACATAACTCCATTTAAGGTATTGGGAATTGGATTACATATCTAGAATTTCAACTTGATCATGATCTGGGATCTAGATCTAAAAAAACTCAGGACTTCTTTTCTATTATTTAGTTCTCTTACTGACTTAGGCATCAGAGCTTTTTTCCTTCCTTTTGCAAGTCGTTCTTCTTCCCTAAATTACAAATTTACCATTGTTTTCATGTGAAAGTCAGGTATATTTTCCCTTGGCCAAAATTTGGTAGAAGATGTTGTCTGTAAATTGTAACAATTTAGTATAGTAAATTTGTCAATCCAAGCATGGCTCAGTAAATATAGCATATGTGATTGCCTTAAAAGAATATAAAGTTGGATACGTAGTAGTAGAACTCAACAAAGGAAAAAATAAATAAAGTTTTGGTAAATTGTTTTGAGTCAGTGATTCATGATTAGGAGAGCAAAGTGGTGTCGGGTGTAGAGGAACAAAAATTGCAAAGTGAAGAAAAAGAAAAAAGAAAAGAAATGAAAAGAAAGAAGAAAAAAAAAAGGGAGAAGAAGAATATAAGCCCCAGAGACCATACTTCCAAATTCAAATGGGCTTTCTTTCTTTTTTACTCTTTCTTTTTTACATTCTCCTCAAACTTTGCAACTTCTTGGTTTTTGTTCTCCACCAATCTTCACTTTTTTCTTTATGTTTTCCTTTTTTCTTTATTATTATTATTTTTCCTTACTCATGGTAAATTGTACATTCCAAAGTTTGATAGTACGTGATTTTTCTTAAAAAAAAAAAAAAAAAAAAGAAAAAAAAATTCAAGTCTTGGTTCTTTAATATTGTAACTTATACGTTGATTTGGCTTATTTATCTTTTCGCTAACATGTAAGTAAATGATGATTTGGTTTGAAACTTCCAAAATATTTGTCGTAGTCTTCTAAACTAAAAAGAAAAAAAAATAAAATAAAAACTCTTTGAGAAAATTAGGTGATAATAACATAGCATGGATTAAAATGCATTCTATTAGAGCTTAAGAAATTAGAAACCAAGCATTATTGTGTTGTAGTTGAAATGAAAATTCAAGATCATTATAAAAGACAAAATAAAAGTCATAACTCAATCTGTGATGTTATAACTAGCAGATTAAGGTTTCCATATGTTGTATATACTTCTTTATAACACATTTCGATATTATAGAGTTCAAGATAGGCATTAATAATATAGCGAAAATGACAAAGAAGTGTTTCAAATTTCACACTAAATACTCAATTCTAATAAAATAAAATAAAATAAAATAAAATAAAGAGAGATTGAATAGAACCCTACAAGTCAATATTAACCAAAATTAACTATCTTGTATTAGACAAAATATTATGCTTGTGGCCTTAAATAATCTTGCCAATAGAATTCAATTCTCAAAGAGAATTAATTTAATCACTTCTTCAAACTGATACCCAAATAGAAGTATTATTGACCAATGGACGATGGATCTTTTAAAAATAACAAAGTTACTAAGATTAGGGTTAAAATATTATTTTTATCTTTATATTTTGGAATTTGTTTGATTTTAATATGTGTACTCTCAAATATTCAATTTTAGTTTATATACTTTCAGCGAATCTTAAATTTAGTTTCTCAAAGTTTACATTTATTAAAACTGGTTAAACAATAATAATAATTACCATGTGAGAAAATACAATAAATAAGAGTCTTACTTGAAAAAAATAAATAACAAATTAGTTTGTAGGAATAAAATTTAAAATTATTAAAATTTTAAAATCGTAAAATTTAAAAGTACTAAAGAAAACAATATTTGAACCTAATTTTATTACAGAAATTGTTTAAAAGAAAAGAGTCAAAGAGATATCTAGTGGACCCGGGTCAAACCGGCCTATCTCCATTGTAGCCCTGCCCAGCTACTACTACTAGATGTAGGTTTAAATAATTAAAAAGAATATATATACATATATATATATAAATCTTAATTTAACTTATAATTGATAGAAATTGAAAACGAAATAAGTAAAGTTTTTCAAAAATAGTTTCGAAACGAAAATAGAAAATGGTAAGCTGGGTGTAGCACATGCATCTCATCTAATTATATGGTAAATAAATTTTAAACAAAAAAAAATATATGTCACGTAATTTGATAATTGAGTAGTTGCACAAAAATAGGTATAGATCGAAAAGCATCAAAATATTTTTGACAAAAAATAGTTTTTGATGGTTATTACAAAATTCCTGTAATTAAACTTAGAACTACATTATACTCAAAAGAATTAAAAATAATAATAATAATAATAAAACATATATATATATATATATATTTATTTATTTATTGTGTAACTTTAAATGCTGAATAAAAAACCATATGCTTGAATATAAAGTTGATGGGGCAAATAAAGAAATAATTGCACTTTGTTTATTTGAGAAATAATTGTACCTTGAGCAAACAACATATTGAGTATTGGGTTGAAGATAGTAACTACTCTTAGAACAATAGTCACACTACAGATACAAACAATATTCAAATGTATATAACTATCCAAGTGGTAGTATTAATGTCCATGCCTGTCCTTAGGTTTTTCCTTTTTCTATAGGTTTANCCTGTCTTTAGGTTTTTCCTTTTTCTATAGGTTTAAGCTATATGAAATGTCACTATTGTAATGGATTTCAATTTTTTTTTTTTAACATTTTAAAACTTTCAATTTCAATGCAAATTTATTAATTTGTTTTTTTTTTAAAAAAATGGTTTAGGTCTCATTTTAGTCTCTAAATTCTCAATTCATTCCATCTTAGTTTTAAATTTTTAAAATTATATTGTAATCTCAAAACAATTAGAAAATTAAAATTTCGTTTTTAACTTTTCAAAATTATATTGTAATCTCAAAAAAATTTTTAAAAAATATTATGTTCGTCATTAAATTATTCCATCGTCTGATTTATCATAGTCTATAGCGGATTCTTTCAATATTAGATAAACCTAGTTACATGAGGAAACATTAGTGCCTATTCGGATTGACTTTTTTTTTTTCACTTAGAAACACTTTTCTAACCATTTAAAAAGTCAATCTAAGCATACCTTTAATAAGTTCCTCTAGTCCAAGATCCTTACCTATGTAAGAAGAGGTAATTGAATAGTCTTAAAATCTAGAAACCGAACTCAAACTATATAAAGTCAATTTATTTTTTTCACCTATAGATTACAAAGGTTATAGTTGTGAAGTGCAAATTTTAGCCATTTTTAAACTAGAGCAATACTTAGATGCATTGTAGGTTGCACCAATACTTTTGTAGCTCACTCCAACTATACAACAACAAAAGAAAAAAAGAACTCAAAACATATTAAAAAATGAAAAAAAAAATTCTCATGTGACAAATTGTGGTTGAATAATTGGATACGCTGCAAAAAAATGAGTGTAACCAATAGATCATACGGCAAGTATTGTTTAGAAGACTTGAAGTAGGCTAAAATTACTTATGGTGGTTGAATTTTTGCGATCAGACCTAGAAAGTATCCTATACACAAGTTTTTAATTTTTGGTACTCAATTTCAAGTTTTGTGTGATGTATTTTGTGATAATTGCATGTGAGCTTTAGGTTTGCACCTACAAATCATACTCATGAAAATGCTATAATCTCAGATACTAGTCTATGTGCCTACAAGTAAGTGTTCTTATTTAATTTGTTCATTTATTTATTTATTTATTCACTTTTGTTCCCTCTTAATCTACACCTAAATCAACTTTAACATAGTTCATTGATTAAATTATATCTACTTCTTCTTTTAAGAGATTCTAAAATTTTTAATCTCCGCTTAGTTCTCTTGGTGCAATATTTATAATTATTATTATTTAGAAGAAGAAAAAAAAAAAAAAAAACTTACTCTATTTTCCCTTGACATGGAAGTTTGCGATGAATTATGCAATTAGCCTAAATGTTAAACTTGGATCAAATTGGGCATTCAAATTGACATAATTGTATAAATTGTAACATTTGCATAAGGTTGAGAATTCAAGTTTTATCATTTGTGGATCCAACTTCTACCATTATTGTAAGCTTGAGAGTCAAATTTCAACAATTGCAGAAGCTAATTTTTATAATTGAAAGTTTAATAGTATAATTGCAACTACCACCCTACTTTAATGATGGTTTTTGCAATTGAAAAAAAAAAAGAAAAAAACTTTTAGTATAATGTTTTCAATAAAGAATTTTATTTTTTTATTATTCAAAAAAAAAAAAAAAGAAAAAAGAAAAAAGGTGCTTACTTATAGTAAAAGGTAAGTAAAACTCACTTCCGGTTAGTCTAATTGTTAAATCAACATCAGGGGTGGGGCCTAAGTGTTGGCTTTCATAACACACATCATTGACAGACTTTTGATCCAATTCCAACAAGGCTAGCTTTCCAATTTGTAGCCCCTTAAAAAAAAAAAAAAAAATGGTCAAGAATAGATTTTTTCATAAGAAAAAAGCAACTCCTGTCCCATTTGACAATAAATTATTGAAAGGAAGAATGGTCTAATAATCCATGTGAATGACCATTGGGTTTGAAATTTAGTGTAGAGGCTATGGATTTTTGTGAGGTTTGTGCCATCACTTTCAGTAGTTTAAAAGTCTAATATAAAATTTTCAATACACCCAAATGAATAACACAAAGGAAAGTGATCCAGGAACTAGAGCCTATGTAGCATAACAGATAGAATAACATTTCAATCAATCATTCTCCAATCATCACTTCAAAGTCCTTGAATATTTATTTTCTGTGGCAGCTCATAGCTCATGAGACTGGGTTAAGCTACCATTACAAACACAGTTTTGACATATAGCCAAATCAATATTATATAATCATCCATATGGTGTGCAGAGGAGAGTTGTATCGACAGAATTTGCAAATAAACTTCTAAAATATCCACATTAAATTCAAAATTAATAGCCAAATTCAGAAGATAAACAAATGTGTGTTTTGTAGTCACAAGCAGGCTCCTAAGGAAAATCCTGAAAATTTGGTCCTCTATCTTTGTTACATCCAAGAGAAACCGAGAAACAACAGTCATAGTTCTCTAATTGTGAACCAAAATTCGTGCAAGGAAGCCGAGAAGTTGTTAAAGGACCGGTACCAAGGTCTCTATACTCTTGTAACCATCAGCACAAACAAATACTCTGGGCAGCAAAGAGGGGCAGGAGAGAGAGAGAGAGAGAGAGAGAGAGAGAGAGAGCATAAGTGAAAACAAAATCTTGCCAAAGGAACTCATCCCCATAGCCTACTGATAAAGCCCTTTCTGTCCTTTTTCATTCTATTCTCAAGAGATGGGAAGTCAATGAAGTTGAATGCAATGTCCAGAACAATGGGATTCCGAGGGATCGCCTGAAACGCAGGAGGAAAGGCTTCAATATGTGGAGCAGTCTTGATATTGGAATCTCCAACTGCAGACTCATAGTTATTGAGACTCTGAAGAAGGTATTTGGCCGACTGTAACATAATGAGGATGGATTTGATAGATGTTAGCATCCAAGCAAGGATATAAACTATAATAAGAACATATGCTCGCAAAAACATGGTTATCCTTTCGCAACAAAAACAAAACATGACTTGGCAGGGAAGAAATACAAATTTGGTGTATCCATACAGCAGGAAATCGATGAACATGCTCAAAGATTTACTCAGGTCAATCGTTTTGGTTAATCATCATTGGAAACTCCCAATTTTCATCTGCCAGTCAGTATTATTGCATTTGGGACTAAGCAATTCAAGTTCATTCGATCTGGTTCCAGCTTAAAAATGAAAAGACAAAGTCACGGACAGAACGAATGTAATCAGTACCTTCTTCTCTGCTCCAGTCAATGACATGTTCGAGATCTTCTTCGAGAGATTCTCTGGAGCCTTCACCTCCTCAATAATTCCAGTTGCATGCTCTATACAACTGTTTGCTCTGCATTCCTCAATCAATGTCTTCAACTCTTCGATCAACTTCTGTTGCAAAAAATTGAGCCAGAGGTTCTTTCAATATAGATACTATAAGTGCTTGTTTGAGAACCTAGTTTTAAAACAGCTTTTAAGAAAAAATCTTCATTTGTCTTCATTAGTGTTTTTGAAAACTATAATCAAGTGAAGTTTAATGTTACTATACACCTAAAATCACAAATTTTTAAGTCTGGATTTTATAAACAGGACAACTTCAATTGTTCTAAAGAAAATAGACTATTAGTGAAAACAAACTGAAAGAAACAAAGAGAAGACGTGTTTTCCCTGAAATTTTGTTCTCTTTGAAAACAACCATCTTACAGCTTCCAGACCTCAACAAAGATTGAAAAATATTCCTCAAAGAGAAGTGAAGTTTCACCAACAGACTAATGCAACGCAACAAGCTACAGCAGTGAAAATTACCAAAGATAATAGAATAGTGTAACAACCCATGATACAAGTGGTTGGATGTTTAGAATGCTACCAGAGTATTGTACATGATACACATACCGGATCACTGATATTTGCGGTATGGAATTTTTGTATGGCATCTTCAATAAGGGAACGAGCGTGGCAATATAGTACATAAGCTTCTGCTCTTTTTCCAGCCAAACTGTATGATTTTGCCAAGTAAAAGCACCTGAAAATATATAGAGGAGGATCCATCATTTACGGCAATTTAGTGCCACGAACCCAATTAATCCACACTTCAGTAATGACAAATAAACAAGAACAAATGAAAAATAAGATTACAAATGTAAAAGATCAGAGAAAAAGTATGCACACAATTCGTAGAGAAGAAAACAATATTACATTGAAGGAGCAATTTGCTAAGTGCATCTGTCTACTACAAAGGCAAAATGTGCCCCAAGGAGAGACTGTCCAGAACCCAAACACCAGTTTCTTCTTCGAAACAAGGAACAAGAAATTTTTATTGAAAATATGAAAAGAGACAAATGCTCAAAAAATACAAAGCTCCACAGAAGAATGAAAAGAACAACCAATAAGGATTACAAAGGATGTATATAACAACCCAAATAATATTAAAGCTCCTCGACAAAGAACCAAAAATAATAATCTAAACAAAACGCTAAAATAGAGGCTAAGCACACTGAGGTCCGAACAAACGAGACCAAGGGAGGAGGAGCCATGGGACTAAATAACTTGGATCTCGGAAGCTGACAAGAAAACCCAAATAAGCCAGAAGATACTGACTAAAAACAGAAACCCAAAAAAGCATAATCAAATTCCTAAAAACAGAACCAATTTAAAAACTCCCAACCACACTAAACTCCATGCCACCAAAATAAAATCCCCTGTAGACTTCCAACAAAAAAGGCTTCACTAAACCAATTGGCAAAGTTCAAGCTTCAAACTTCAAACTGAAACTGAGAAGGATCTTCAAAGGAACGCAAANAACCCAATTAATCCACACTTCAGTAATGACAAATAAACAAGAACAAATGAAAAATAAGATTACAAATGTAAAAGATCAGAGAAAAAGTATGCACACAATTCGTAGAGAAGAAAACAATATTACATTGAAGGAGCAATTTGCTAAGTGCATCTGTCTACTACAAAGGCAAAATGTGCCCCAAGGAGAGACTGTCCAGAACCCAAACACCAGTTTCTTCTTCGAAACAAGGAACAAGAAATTTTTATTGAAAATATGAAAAGAGACAAATGCTCAAAAAATACAAAGCTCCACAGAAGAATGAAAAGAACAACCAATAAGGATTACAAAGGATGTATATAACAACCCAAATAATATTAAAGCTCCTCGACAAAGAACCAAAAATAATAATCTAAACAAAACGCTAAAATAGAGGCTAAGCACACTGAGGTCCGAACAAACGAGACCAAGGGAGGAGGAGCCATGGGACTAAATAACTTGGATCTCGGAAGCTGACAAGAAAACCCAAATAAGAAGAAGATACTGACTAAAAACAGAAACCCAAAAAAGCATAATCAAATTCCTAAAAACAGAACCAATTTAAAAACTCCCAACCACACTAAACTCCATGCCACCAAAATAAAATCCCCTGTAGACTTCCAACAAAAAAGGCTTCACTAAACCAATTGGCAAAGTTCAAGCTTCAAACTTCAAACTGAAACTGAAAAGGATCTTCAAAGGAACGCAAAAACAACCACCCCCAATGCCTTTGGAATACCGAGAAGTACTGCACACTGTTGAACAATCATAACGAATTAGTGAAACACAATTAGATTTTAATTTGTGGTGACTGATGCATGATTTCTTTCATCTGAAGTCCACAAACCTCAAATAAAGAATGAAATTTGGGAGGAATTGAAAAATCCTTTGCTAGTGATGTTGTCTTCTGCCGATTGCAAAACTTCAACGAAATTCCTTCTATAATCAACCAAAAAAAGACTTCCAAATGCTTCTGCAAAATAGTCTTCAACAAAAAATTCATCGATCTCTATATTAACTAAATGTGTTTTAGATTCCTCTCTGCCCATACTAACATCAGATGCTTCCTCAAATTCAATATCATGAACAATTGTAGCAGTGGAAGAGCTAATAATACCTTTGGTAGTAACATTTGATCCAGCAGGAGTGATCACTGAATAAGTTGGTAGGTTGTGAAAGAGGTTGTTGTGAGTTGTGACTTTGGTGGGGAAGTGAGGAGCCGAACACAAGCTTCTTCCAAAATGTCTGAGTTAATCTCTAAATTTCCAGGGATACTAAAGCAGGATTTTTTCTTCCAAATATAATGAGAGGGTAGGCTTCAATAAGTCTGTTTTTCATTTTAAAAATGTAGATTTGGAAATGTTGGGAACCCAAGTAGACGACTGAGAAGACTGAACAATTTCTAAAGAGTATTGCATAGCCTATAGGTCATCTTGAAGAATGAGACATGACTTCTGCAGCTGTTCATGCAATGGAATAAAATTCCAATCTACATCTTTAACCATAAAGTCCAGAGACAAAGTAAAGTCTTCATCCATCATAACTTGATTTATTCTCACTAGCTGCACTGAATTGTAAACTTAAGAATTGACAAATCTCCATGATCAATGCTACGAGAATCTAACAGATATATATCCCCCAAAATGAAGAGAAAATTTTTCAAACTTCCAATCTACTACATCAACCTCGGTTGGAATGAAACCACAAATACTTTTCTTAGCTTCAATTATAGCAGTTGTGCAATCAATATAATTAAGAGTTTCAGAAGAGATATTGATCAAACCTCCAAAATGTTGACCAATTCCTTCAAAATAAGAACGTTTCCAAAAAGGCGAAGCTAGAGGCAAGGTGATGAATGAGCGATTTGGTAGAAAAATGCCTAGATTTGTCCAGCTTCCATTTCCATGAGTAATTTCTGGAAGAGTTATTAGGATCCAATAATAATGTGGAAAGAACGGACCATTCTGAAATTTCAAATCATTCAGATTACGTCTCACTCCAAGGTTCGATGCCTCGTGAGATTGGTTCCAACAATGTGCAATGGATGCATCTTTCTGATCAGATAGCGCAAATAATTTAGGAAAAGCATACTTGAGAGGAGATGCACCCACCCATAACTCATTTCAGAAGGATGTGTTTGCACCATTGCCCATGATATGAGCAATACAATCATGAATGAGGGCCTTCATGTTGTGCAATAAAGGTCCATGGACCTTTAGCCTTTGTAATGTATCTGCCTTGTGGCTATAAAGGTGACTCATATTTAACTTCAATAAGCCGCCTCCATAAAGCACCTTCCTCCATATGATACCTCCAAATCCATTATGCCAAACGACTTTTTCTTTTTTGAAGTCAAAAGCCTCCTTCGGAGTTTGGTAGTTGTAGTTTCTGCCATTTAATTGAGTGGATACCTCTTTTATCGTTATGCCCGTTCCAAAGGAAGTTCCTGAAAAGCTTCTCAATTCTTTCAACAGGTTTGGAGGAATTTTAAAAAGAGATGGAAAGTATGTAGGCAAATTGCTAAGTGTTGCTTGGATCAAAGTAAGCCTACCACCTTTCGAAATATAATTTCCGTTCCAACCTTTGAGGCATCTTTCAATCTTCTCCACAATGGGCTCCCAAAAAGCATTGGTAGAGGAATGGTAAGCTGAGATATGTAGATGGCCATATCCAACACTCATAGAAACAATAGAACCTTTGAGGACACTATAGCAACTCAGGGATTTGGGAGATTGTACTGCATTTTGTTTCTCCTTGGTCAATGTTACACGGATGTTTTGCTAACTTTTCTATTGTTGTCATCAATCTAGATTAGGGCCTTCCATAACTTTCCCTCTCTAGTTGTTTGGAGATGCCAGAATCTCCTTGCCTTTATTGTGCCTCCCCACTTCTCAAATGAAATATTTGTCTCTTATCAGTAAGTTTCGAAAATCGCATCATGTTCAACAATAATAACAATAATGATAATTATAAAAAATAAATAAATGAAAAATCTATACGGAAAACGATATGTCGATATGATACTCCAAAGAGAGGCAGGCAAGAAGACATGTCAACGCTGGCATAATACCAACTGGGCAGGTTAAATAGAAAACAAGAGAATGTAAAACAAACAAGGTGCTGAATACAGGTTTTTCTAGAAGAGGAAAACAAAACCAATGTAAAAAATCCTTCCTCATCGAAACTGCAAACTGCTTGACGAAGCATCAAACTTACAAATTGAAAAAAGAGAAAGGAATCGATTTGTTCTATGCCGGCAACGGAACAATAGCACCATTTTAACACAGATGCTCTGCTCTCTCAATGGCAATAAGTGCAGGATACAGATAAAAGCGAGGAGTTACAGGGTCAGGAAAATTGGTGGGGACCTGACGCACTATGAGCAAATTTTCAAGGATTAAAAAAAAAAAACAAGAGATTTCTATGCTCAAAAAGATAACAGTAATCCAGAATGCAAGTTGCTGAATTATTATTGTAAATATGGATTTCTAGTCAACAAGAAAGATCAAGAACACAAGGGCAGAAACCTTTCTCCACGAAAAGCAATGCTTTTAAGAGAGCACTCTTCAGCAAACGTTACTTCTTCCTGCCTCCTATCTCTTCCAGAACTGACTAAATCAGAAAGATCAGCAATATTCTGCAAAAAAAGTTATAATAATAAATAAATAATTAATTATAAAAAGATACTGCTAACCCCTCCTGAAAAACTTAAATTTTTAGTCGAGCATCTGACAACAGTTAAATCATTTCAAATACTGAAAAGGATACAAGAATACATAAGGATGCTTACTTGTAGTAAAAGATCATACAAGCGAACAAGTTCCTCCGGCTTGGTAACTTTCTCATTTTTTTCATCATGACGCCTAACAAGTTTGCTCTTTGCAATTTTTACCAATAACTGGTTGCGTTCTATTGTCCTTTGACCCAACACTGCACTAACAGCTTTATCAAGACCACTTAAATCATCTTTAACATTTTCAGCATTTCCAGCACTGACCTAAACAAACAGAATACCAGTAACATAAGTCTGGAAAATCAAATTAGTAGAGACACAGACTCTTTAAAGAAAGGCAAATGTCAAACGTCCACATACCAAGTCACCGCGAATGGAGCTCCTTGCCTCATGGTATGCTGCAAAGATCTTATCAAAAATGGATAATCTTTTCTCTGCCGGAAGTGAATCTGCTGAACCTTGCAAGTCCTTTTCTAATTCCCGAGCTGGATAATTTCATGCAGACATGATTAAGAATTCTGGATAACAGAAGTGCAAAATAATAATAATAATAATAATAATAATAATAATAATATAATAAAATAAAATAAAATAAAAAGTCGGTAACCAAAGTTTAGAGAGAAACATGAAAACTAGAAAAGACTCACACATCGTCTATTTCCAAGCCTCTAAACACTATTACTCCTCTTCCCTAAAAGATCCCACAATAACCCACACACCCCGGCAAGCCACAAGAAATGACCGTTCTCCCAAAAGGCTAGATGGAGAAGGACTTGATCATATCAACTAGGTCTCAATGACAAGCCAGCTAAAAGCCAAATGCTTCCCAAAAAAAAAAAAAAAAGAAAGTAACTCTACACAGAATGCGCAACGTCACAACTCCAAAAAAGGTGAACCAAGTTTTTCTTGCCTTCCACACATGATGCAACAAATCGGGCCCATCAGCATCCCCAAATTTAAAATAATAATAACAATAATAATTATAAAAAAATAAAAATCTCTTAACATCTATCATTCCCATATCAGTCAAAGGACAATGGAACCCAAATAAAAAGGAAAGGGAGTAGAGTATTCTCTTTCAAGAAGTTGAATATCTTAGTCGAGAAGGTTGATAATCAATTGTTTAAGCATGTCTAAATTAACCAATGCCTTCTGTAGTTAGGAATCCTCTCACCTGCAAACAGTAAATTCCCAACACAAATCCTCCCAAGAACAGAGCACAGTTCAATCAGATTTACTTATGAACTTCAAGGGAAATTTACAGCAAGAACAAGATGAAGAACGAAAAAGAAACAACCACCAGCACTTTCTAGAGGGCGGGAAATCCTCTTCTCTCAAGCAAAGCTTGATCACCAAAAGGCCTACCTCCTCACTCAGCCAAAACCTCTCTTAAACCCTCCACAACTCACACGGTTCCCCACTCTTCACACAATCACACATTCCTGGTTCCCCCCTTCTCTAACGAACTATCTCTCTATTCTCACCCACATTTCCTTTCTACCCCTCCGCCTATAAGTGTGTGGTATTGGGGGCCTTACATATTCCTTGCATACAAGGAGTAGAGTATTCTCTTTCCCAATTTGAGACATAATTTCTACCATGCTGCATTCTTATTAAGATCCATATTTTTTGGTTTTGATAGGCCAAAAGAGTAATTGCCATCTATCCCATTGTGAGTTGAATCTTCACCATCCTCATCAACACTACATCCAGCCTCAAACCCAAGACTGTTCCAATACGGACATGAAGTCCATAAGGATATAGAGTCATAGACAAAGCTGAAAGGATTAAAGTAGTCGTCCTGTTCCAGAAAAGTTGAAGTTTCTCCACCTAGAAAATCCTCAGTTTATCCTATCTTCAACTGCCCGCAAACACCCTCTGTTCTAATTTCCACATAAGGACAACTCAAATAATGCATCTATAAATTTTAGAAACAAATACTCTTTGTTTTGAAACATATACCAAAAAGGCCATTCAATTTTTGGTCATTAGCATTAAGTTCCTAACCAAGTAAAATCATCATAAATCTCAATATTTAAATGATTAACAAAATGAACACCAACCTTTTAATATGGAAACTCTGGTTTTTGCGTTGGATATTGGAAACCTATGACCAAGCCAATGAAACTCAGTCATGGAAACAGCCTGCTGAGATCTGGCCTCCGACATGACAGCCTACAAACAAGAAAGTACAAGACTATAAAATATAGACTATGGCCTCCAATAGAGTAAAAGAGAAGAGACATAATCAGATCAAGAAAACACAAAACAAGAGAAAAATCAATGTCATCATTAAGAAATTTTAGTAGATTTTTATTGAAAATCTGAGAAGTCAAGTAGTTTGCAGCTGAAGAATATTCCTGAGGTTATCCTTCAATAATAGACAGTGTTCTCAGGTCTACAGTTTACCTAACAACAAATGCCATAAAAAAAACGAATGCACTACAGCTATAGATAACCTCTGTAATGTAGTAAAAGGGTAAGTTTGAGAGAAGTTAGCTTCAAGAAACTATGTTGCCAAGACAGTGTTTTTTCCCGTTTTTAGTACAACAATTTGGGTGCAAGAATTTGAACCTCTAACCTTTTGGTCGAAAGTGTACATCTCATGCCAGTTGAACTATGCTCAAGTTAACACCAAGCCCAAGGATGACATATTGACAACATTGGTTTGAATCTTTACATAAATTAATTAAAAAAAAAATACTGGGAGATATATCTCAAAAGAACAAGCAAGTCAGTTTTTCCAGAAAGAAGACCAGAAAGGAATTTCTTTATTCCACAATAACTCTTATTGAGCTAAATAATTTTTAAAGTCATTCTTGAGGAGAGACATAATAAAGATAAAAAATTGAATGCTAAACTAGCGGCAGAACTTTGATACATAGCAGATCCCAACTTAGAAAATGATGGTTTCTCAGATTACAGTCAGTATGCTAAGGTACTAAAAAAAAGAAAAAAAAAAAAAACTAAACTAAACCGTGTTAGAATACCAAGATTAAGTTATAACTTATAAGAACCCTTTTTTTCCTTTTGAAAGCCAAGTTTTCAAAAATGAAGTATAAGTTATAACAACCAGAGGTCCACCACCATTAACCACAAACATCTATGCCTATACAGGATCAAAAAGAAAGGGAGATAAGAAAGATGTATTCTGAAAATAAGAGCTTGTCCTCCTTAGATGAAAAGCTCCCCAAATTAAATAAAACCAAAAATTTATTGGTGCCACAACATTTTTAGAAGCAAAAGAAAAAATTACATTTTGGTCCCTGAGTTTTAAGGAATAGGTTTGTTTGGTGCCTAAAGTTTTAAAATGTGAACTTTTTAGTCCCTGAGTTTTAAGAAATAGGTTTAAAACGTCCCTGGCATTACTTTGTCCATTTGCTAAAGGAATGTCGTAAAAAGCAAACAGACCTCTAATTTAGCTTTGAAAAGGTCTAGAGCAGGGCCTTCCATCTCCCCAATATGTAGAAGTTCAGATGCCTGTAGATTTGACTTCCCAATCTTGTGCAAGCAGTATCGTATACTAGGTTCTAGCTCCTCTACACGTTCACGACACAAAACTTGATTCTCTAGATCTCCTACTTTCCCAAGTTCCTCATAAACAGCTCTGAAAGGTTAACGAAACATTAGTTAATATGCTATCTGACAAACCAAAATGAGATGATAAATGATGCAGGGCCTTTGGAAAATCAAGTATCCTTAACAATTTTTAGATTCTTTACACATAGATAACAGTAGAAATTGTAAAATTATAATTGTCTTCTTTTTATCTTACAGTTGTCTTCAACAGTAAGAATTAAGAATGCTAATCACATTTTCCACAGTTGCACTTACACACTGAAGCTTTAGTGATCCTTTTAATGTTAGTTTACCCAACCTTCGAGGATAACCGAAGCCCTTCATATCCACCTTTCCTTTTAGGCCACAAGACAATACAAGGACTCTCACACCATGCTTCTTGGGTCATTTTGCGGGAAATTTTGATGAAACAAGAATAACTTTCGGTGAGAGGAGACGAAGAGGGAAGAATTTGTGGGAATTGAAACCGAGGCACTAAACCTGATTCAATCCCAGATCTCTTCTAAAGGCCTCAAATTGTCATAAAAAGATATATCTACTCTGGGTCATCCAAACTTCCCTAGAATGGCAGTGACCTTGTCTCTGTAATTGATTTTAGGCCTTTCTTATATAGAGACGGAAAAAAAGATATACAAAAGCAAAAATAAACTATTACAGCATCCATGGAGCAGCATAATGCATCTTGGCCCTTAAAAGAAGGTCATGCAAGAATTAGTTGATCATTTCAACATGGAAATTTAACGATTCAGAGAAAATACAAGGAAGCACCTAGCTCTTTTGAAGTTCAGTAATGCAGTGTCCCAATTCCGATCTTGTTCAAACAACAAGTTTCCAGTCATATATGATGCATAGGCCTACATATAGGAACAAATAATTACCAGCTGAGAAACAAATAATGAAAATCACTCTGCTAGGACATAAATTTAAAATTCAAGGTTAAAAAAATATCATATGTGATATATATTTCATAAGGAGAAAGCAAACTTCAAACCTCTGCTTCCAAAGATGTTCTAGAGTCTCCCTTGCTTGCACACAATTGTGCAAAGAGAGTGGCCCATTTTACTGCCTTCCTGAGCCTACCAATCAAATAGATACGTTGGCGTGCATTTGGACCATTTGGTAATTGCCTTTTCTCCATTGCATGACTCCATGCTCTCTCCGCCGTATAAAGAACCACATGGAGAAACCTGTTTTAAATCCAGAAGGTTGATAGTTTTAAGCTTTGCTTATAATGATTTTCGCAATGTATTTATCTTCACAGACAAATTCCAATCTAATAATAAGTGCCACTTTATCTGAATTCATATCATAAGGTTCTAACAATCATCAAATTATTTACCACTTTGCTCATCTTCTTTCTCTTCCTTTTATCCCTTTCCCACTTCATTAGAATCAGCCTAAATTAAGGGGAAACATTATTGACCATTTTGTTAAAAATTTCTAGAGTGCAATATTTTTCTAGGCAGCAAAAGGACTACTTTTTTTTTTTTTTTTTTTGATATCTATGAGTATCCAGACCAGTTTACGCGCACCTTGACTAATCTCACGAGACAATCCGCTTGACCTTACAACATTTGGGTGTCAAGAAAACCCGTAGGATATTAAATCCTAAGTAGGTGACCACCATGGATTGAACACGTGACCCCTTGGCCCTTTGACCCTTTTTAAATGTTCCCACTATCATTAGGCCAACCCATGATGGTTAAAAGGAAGAGACTACTTTGAAACACAAATGAAAAAAGGGAGAGTAAATGGGAGAAACCTGACTTCACTAACAGTTGATTGAGTTATGGCTCGTTTGGTGTACTTTCCACGGCCATGAGTGAACTTCAGAGATTTATACAACCTCCTTAGCCGAGCTGTACAATACCTCCTACACATCAAAAAAAAACCAAATCTACCAACAATCAACAGCCTACGCAATCAAAAGAAATCCATAACGCTATAAACGCTAGCACAAATGGAAGTAAGAAAATAGAACAGCATAACAATATTTCAATCAAATCAAATGGTACAAAACGCATATGCACAAACCGATAGCGAGTATAATCTCCATGACGTAACCCATGCTGCATTTGGGCAGATTTCAAGAGCTGCAATACTTCAAAAACAAATAAAAAGAAAAAGGTAAAGCACCATCAGCATCAAAAATAAATAAATAGTCAAACGTGATGAATTTAACGAAAGCTGATAAAATGGGCAAAATGAAGACACCACACACAGTTTCACTACACGAAAAATATATATAAATACATATACTCGAACGGTTTAACAGCAATTGACAAGGGCATACCGTTAACGGAAAATCTAGGATTATCAGAGTCGGAAGTATTGGAGTTAGCGCTGTCGACTTCCATGGACGCCATTTGGCTCTAATTCACAATCAGAGGCTTAAGAAAACAAAGAGAAACCATCAGACTAAGAAATTGTTACACAGTCTATGGATTCCGACTAGACCGGCTAACAAAATGGTGAAACAGGAGGTAGGGATCGGAATCTTAGATGCATTGCCGGCGGAATTAAGAGAATTACCCTACACGGAGGTCTCTGCAATTGACTTGACGATCTGTGGGAAGTAGCGACGGCTGAAGCGAATCCTTGGATTGTCTCTATGACTCGCACTGTTTGCTAATTTGGTAGTTTTGTTTTGCCAATTGGGTTTCTTTCAGATTCGAGAAATGAAATTCGGGTCGAGCGTTTGGAGAATGATTTTTTTTTTTTTCTTTTACCTTTTCTTTTCTTTTGGACTAAATTAGAATTTCAATAGTAACTGCCAGAGTATTTTTTAACTATTTTTTTCCATAATTTATTGGATTTTTTTAAAACTTTTTTTTTGGACACAAAATTTTTGTATGGTCTAGCCTTCTTTTTTTTTCCAACGGGTCATGCTATTAAATTTTCGCTGACATGTCAACATTGTTGTCCATAGTTCTACAATTATATGAATTTGACCTTACCTCAAGAATAAATCGATATTTCCATTAATCATAACAAAAATGTATATAACATAAAAATAAGCAACAAAATTAACTAATTTTTTCTAGAAAAAAATAAAAATAAAAAATAAAAGTGTAACATATTAATTTAAATTTTATAAAAAAAAAATGTTTTTATAATTTTTCTAAATATTCATTTCCATAAAATTGAGACCTTGATATTTTCATCGACATTGACAATTAAATCTTTGATGGAGTATGTGATGTAGACTATGAATCTTTGAGAACTCCTTAGAAAGAAAATCTTATTCATTAATTGTCCATACATAGGAGAAGACTTCTATTTATAGAGTTTTAACATAAGTGGGGTAAAAAAAGAATTAAACTAAACTTATTACCTAATTACCCAATTTAACTCCACTATGCTTACATCATTCTACAGGAATTTTGTACGAATGGCATCCATTTGGAGACCCAAATGAAATTTAGCCTACTATTGGAAAACCAATGAAAAGTGGTCTTATGCTTACGTCAGCCATGTGCGAGAGTTCGCTTTTGCCCTTGAGAACCGTCTGTGCACCTATTTGGATCCAAGTTGCTCAATCCTCATCAACTTGGTAGTCATACTCGATACGCTCGTTACACGTTCTTCGACAAAAACTAAAGCACACTTGATACATGCTAGCAAACTTGTTAGTCATACTCGATAGAAATTTGACTTTATGAATTGCTGAAGTATACTTAAATATTAGTCTAAACCTTTTAGATTCACTTCACGTATCATTCGCTCGATTCTCTCTCGATTCTCTTTTAATTACTCTCTCGTCTTCCTTGCTATTGAATTCATACCTCACCTGATTCTATCTAAAAGGTAACATTCATTTGTCTCTGAATGGGATTTAGTTCGTTTATCTGTGAATGAGTTTTATTTCGCATTTTGTTTAGTCATTCCACCTGCGTCGAGCTCAATACTCCACTTCATTAGTTTTTCATTTGCATTTCATTTCATTTTTTTACGATCGAGTTCCAATTTTTCATGTGTTTTCATTTGGGTTTCCATACTTTTCTCATTCCGAAACTTGGGGTTTAGGGTTTCAATAGGATTAGTAAATAAGGTAGAATGCATATCATAGCATTCAAATAGTGTGTTGTCGAGTCACATGCAGTTAGCAACAACACATCACATAGCATGCATCATGTGTCAAGCAATAAGGACCGAGTAATAGAGCATCGAGCAACATGCATCGTGTATCGAGTAATGTGCATCGAGTATTTAACATAATGCTAATTTTTATGGTTTGTTGTTCTTCTATGCAATATGACCAAACGATTCAAGATTGCTCTTTAGGATCGGTTTCCAGGCCAAGCTACCAGCTTTGCTTCTCACATCGGGACTGCGAATAAGATTGTGAAGGAGAAGCTTATGGCCACACAACTTCCTCTATTCAAGAAGACCATATTAAGGAAGTTTGTGGATATGGACATCATCTTCAATAGCTCATTGGTCCACTATATACTAATGAGGGAGGTGGAAGAAGATAGAGGTGATGTCATGACCTTTAATCTAAATGGGACGATTGTAACGTTCTTCAAGGAGGAGTTTTTGTTGGTGACCAGATTGTGGCAATCACCTAATCCTCGAGTTGTGAGTAGAATCCAAAATGAAGCAACAACATCGTTACGCAACCAATACTTTAGGAATTACTTCTTAGGGGACATCCACATTGATACCTTAGAATCAGTGTACAAGGACATGAATTTCGAATATAACATGGATGTCATGAAGATGTCATTGGTTTATTACACTGAGTTGGCTATGACGAGGAAAGAGAAGACGAGGGTCAATGTGGACAAGAAATTGTTCCTTGAGGTGGAGGTTCAACTCCATGGACTGGGGAAACATACTATGGGAGAAGACCTTCCAAGGACTTCAAAGAGGATTGAAGGGGAAGGTTGAGAACTAGAAGAAGAGATCGAAGAACAATAAGAATGATATTGTGAAGTACAACCTATTGGGGTTTCCACATACATTTTGGGTAATAGCCTATCTTGTAAATTGTCTTCATTTACAATTAGATGTGGGCATGAATAATAATTATTAATTCTTTATGTTAGGTGTGGGCATATGAGACCATATTGATGATTGTTGGAAAAGTTGCAACTCGATTGAATGGGAATGTTATGCCTCGATTCTTGAGGTGAGAGTGCACATACTCGTTGCTGACCAGAATAATGTAGCGAGATGTGTTTGACTCTAGTGAGGTTAGTGTATTCCATCACAATTTAGTTATTATTTAAGGTGAGCTTGAGCTTGTAATTCATATTATTTAAGTCACACCCTCTCTCAAGTTACCCTCTTAACCTAGGAGAGAATGTGAGGACAGCAAACACCAACTCTTTTACGACATCTACTGTCAACCTGTACTCCTTTTAAGCTTGTAAATTAAACACCTGATGAACAGTTCATAATCAATGGCCAACAACCTATTCAACACTTATATACATGCCACAAGTAATTTACATAGTTCAAACCAACCACAAACTTAGATCATCCATACAAGCTCAAGTTTACAACTCTCAACCCCTTTATGTACAATGCAAAAGTCTTAATACAAGTCTATACAAGGTCTACAAACTAATGCAGCTGGATCAGACGAGGTTTGTGTAGGCTAAGCACTGCGAATTCGCTCACTACTGGAAAACAAAAAGTTGAAAGAAAAACTGTGAGCTAGGTTACCCAATGAGTGACATGCTTAGAAAACTTGAACTTAACATAAAAACATAAATCATACTTGAATAAAAAAGTAGTAAATCATCTGAGTAGCTTATCATAAAATCTCATAAAACATCTTCTTTGGAGTTTAAGATAACTTTAGTTGAGGTGGAGCAAGGGTCAACACTACTCAACGTCGAAAACAACCTTAGTTGAGGTGGAGCAAAGCTCAACATACTCAATGTCAAAATAACCTTAGTTGAAGTGGAGTAATCTCAACACAACAACGTCAAATCTCCCTCTATGTGCACATAGAAATATCTAGTCTCTGGCTAGCCATGTACCTTCTCATGTCCTACAATACCGGGGTCCCAGTGGATACTCAATCACCTTCATAATGTCCTTTAGTATTGAGTTCCATAATAACATTAGGGTTGCCCAAATGGCTTCTTAATGTTCTTCAACATTTGGTCCCTTTTCAAAATATTTAGAAACTAGCATGCTTTTGAAAATAAATTGATAATAAACATGAGTTCATGAAATCTCAAAATTTCTCACGTCAATCATCAAGTAACATGCTTTTTAAAGCTTAATATCATAAAACAACATGCTTTCAAACTCAAACTCGGGTATAAATCATGTTCGAAACTCATGCTTTAAAATTTATGCTTTATCAATAAAATTTGTGAGAAAATAAACATTAAATCATGCTTCATAAACTTCTTAAGCGTACTGAAAACATTGAGTAAATAAGCTCATTTTAAAAATTTGTCACTCACTACTTGTTTGGGACTCTTAATGGATTAAAAATCTCCCTTAGCTTCACTTGGCCTGAAAATAAATTAACTTACTTTATTACGCTTCCTTAAAATCCCTTTAATTCATTACTTAAGTTAATTGAGTCTCAAATATGGAATTTCAACTCAAAATGACTCACCAAAGTCCAAAAACTTGATAAAAATCCTAAATATGGCAAACTGTCCCTAGGCATGCTTCTTAGTCACCCATGGTACCCATACAACCTGTTCAACCCCACATGTGCGACAGATCACGCATAGGCTCGTTGCCCCGCACACATAGCCACCACCTGGGCAGCAGCTATCGCACACACATTATCGAAATAACCTCAACAGAGGCAAGGAACGTGCGCATTCCCTGGCTGGGCATTAATATTTGCTCACACCGACAGAGCGTCGAGCTCCTGCTTGCCTGATGCTTGCATTGTACACCTACTCTACACACCAGCACGCCTCCCCCAACAGCTTGCACGCCCACATAGCTAACTACATGTCACGCCTACTAGGCGTCCAAAACACCCAAAATAATCTCAAAAGAAAACTTACCTTCGGCCACTGACAGGCCTCTCTTGCACACCTTCCTTCTTCAACCTTGGCTTAAACACACTTGATAGACTCCAATTTACTGTCTTCACTTCAAGCTACCAAAATTAACATTTCTAGTCAACATTAAATGTTGTTTCCTCTTACAAACTTGTAAATAAACCTATTAACTAGCTTACCTCAAAATTTGAGCTTCTAATTTCTCTTCTTTCACTAGATATCAACCAAACCTTCCACTCTGCTCCATATTGCTCGATAGCTTGAACAAGCTTGATTCTCCGACGATTTTCAAATTTTTCCTCTCCGTATTTCCTTCTGGTAGCCCTCTCTTTGATACTAAACTCAAATAGGAGAATTTTGGTCAAAGAATTTCTCAGATATCACGAGTAGATTGCGGAAACCTCACTTCTATGTCTGACCTACTATTTATACTCTTCACTAGAACTTCATGCAAAATCCTAGTTTGACACCTCTTGCTTACCAATGCCACATTCAACCTTAATTTGACACCTCATCAGACTTATTTAATATTTTAAAATGTCATACTTATCCAATTAGGGAGAGGTCATACTAATTATATCACATAGAATTAAGTCCCTTATTAATTTGAAATGTTCAAATTAAACCAAAATGTTTGATTATTATACTAATCCTTTATAAGCTAGCAAGGGGACCTCATGGACCTATAGTTAAAAGCTCCAATGATATGAGATTAATCAATTAAACTCTTTAATCAGATTAATCAATATTCATTAATTATAGGTCACTCCACTAAAGACTTACAGTTGCACTCTTTCACACTATAGATATATTTCTGTGGTATATAAAAGGATTAGTCATTGGAACACATCTGTCAGTGCTTCGATGCTGCATTTATCTTATTTCTAAGACGCATGATGAGTTTCTTCTCACAAGAGAGCTCGAGGTAGAAGCTAGCGATGGTGGTGAGGGAGATTGAACAAAGTTTTCACCCACTATTTTCTCTCTATCTTCAACTTGACCTCCTGCAAGCTATTTATGGGTGTCCAAAAAGTTGTCTCCTGATTGTCTGACACCTTTGCATTTAATTCCATGTCCTATTGCGCGTACTTCATCGCAACATAGGTTCATTGGTTCTATTGTGGTCCAGTCAAATCAGTCATCCACTTGCACATAGACACGACAGCCACAGGCTATGCGTCTGACGATTCTTTTTCTTCTGGACGTCGGGTTCTTCAATGCCTAATCAGTGGAACGATGTGATCTTGGTGATTCTAGCAACATCTTTTTCTTATCTTTTAGCGTTTTTTGCTTTTTTTGTCACATCCTGCGTTCAAAAGACATAAAGCTCATAATTTCTAGGATAAAGGTTTTTGTAAATATCATGAATGTAAAGTTATTCATATTACACTATTTCATTCTCAAATTCATGCGTCCATCTCCTAAATTACTCTAATTATTTCAAATAAAGAGTACAATAGCTTGTATTTTTATAAGTTATCACTAGTCTTCTAAGAAACAGATAGCCATAGCACGATCAAGTACTGAATCTAAGTACCGTGCTTTGGCCCACACATTAGCTAAAGTTATATGGTTACAACAACTGCTCAAAGAACTTGGTATTAGCAATAATGCTACCTCTGCTATTTGGTGTGATAATCTCAGGGAAAGTGCTCTTGCCTCTAATCCCATCTTTCATGCCCGCACAAAACACATTGAAATTGATGTTCATTGTGTTCGGGATCAAGTTCTTAAGGGGGCCTTAGAAATTTGGTATGTTCCATTTGCTGATCAGATTGCTGACTGTCTCACCAAGCCTCTTTCTCATTCTCTGTTTGCCTATCTACGGTCCAAACTCGAGATAGCACAGTTACCCTCTCCTTTGAAGGGAGCTGTGGAGAAGTTGACCAAAACGCACAGCACCAAATCAAATTCTCAGCAAAATTCATTAAGTGAAGAAAGTATTTAAAAAAAGAGTATTCTTTTGTATTATTTATTAGACCTCTATATTATTCGTTGGGCTAATTAGTTTCTCTCTCTCTTGTCTTGTACCCTTTATCCATTCTGCCATTCTCTTCCCTAGAGTTTTATTTCCTCTCTTGTATAAAGAGGATATGATGGCCTCTGATTTGATATAAAATGAAAATATATTGAATTATATTGTGGCAGCCCGTTTGTCTGAACTTCTCCTCTTTCATCTTTACTGTTGTTTTGCCTTGAAATTGATTGTTTCTCTATCAAATGGTCATATCATCCTAGTGTTACTATTTGCAGTTTGAGAAAATTATCTGATAATACAATACTAAGGTTTGCTTTCACCTGAAAAAAGCACCATGATAATGTCGATTTGTAGTATTGAAAATTCTAAAAGTATAAACAAACTACAAATTATTCTTTAAATATTCTATAGGTATTCTTTAGTGTTGAAAAAATCTGTAATTTGAAATTTTAATCTATAGGAATTTAAATGAGATTTTATATTAAAACTTAACAAACCAAAACAAAACGAATATTTGGATTTTATTTGGAATCAAATTTTTAAGGATTTGAACATATCTTGAATACACCATCCATAAAATAAAAATGAGAGTAATGCACGTGTATAACATTTGGGAGCAAGATGTTGGCTCTAAAATACTTACATGCATGACTTGGAATAGGTTCAAAATATGACATAAGTTGAATAAGATTTAATGGAAACTCTAATTGAATTAATATATAAGGAGACTTTAGGGCTATGGTCCCAACATACTAAAACAATACACACTCAGTATTTCTTGAATCCCATTTAGAGAGATCCCACTGAGGGAATTCGAAATTTTTGTTAAGGAATACAATAGTCATCTTAAAGTAATTATCAGTCTATCAATAGAATCTGGTACGTTATTTATTCTAAACAATTTGGCAAAAATGATCTTAGGGTTAATCTATTCAATATATAGATTTAAGTATTTATACTAACAAGTATTACTTAGTTAGTGAAACGAGATCCAATCTAAAGGCTAAATTACTTGAAAATTTGATGATCAAAACTCGATATTATACAAAGATAAAGCTAATAAACATATGTTGGGAGTTGTCAAGTAAATAATGATTGAAAAATGCAAATAAATGTTCACTAATAAACCTATTTACCCTATCTTTTTCAAAACAAGTGTTAAGTACAACTAAAGTCATATTTCTATGGTGGGCTTGTTGATTGAGTTGCCGCCCCTCACCACTAGTGAATAATAATCATATTTCTAGCATATAATTTAGTTAACACGTTTACGCTAAGTCTTCTAATGTCTTTTCACACAAGTACTCTATTGACATAAGACTCGTTCTATCAATTTTTTTCGAATGGCTTAATTCGAAAATGATAACAATATAAAATTAATATATTTGTATAATTTTAGCATGTTTTCAAATATAGGAAAATGAATCAAAATATTTACAAATACGACAAATTTCACTGCTTGATAGACATAGATTAAGTCTATCACAGATAAACTGTGATATTTTACTATTATTTGTAAATATTTTCAACAATTTTATTGTTCAAAATAATTTCTCTATAATTTAAGTGTCATGCCAACATCATCTTGTCATAAATCGATTCACATGCAAGAGCATTTTTTAGCCTAAATAATCTTGACTATATATACACATACATACATGCGTATATGAGTGGATCCACAGGTAGAGCTAGAAGCAACATGCGCCCCTCGAATTATTTATAAATATATGTGTAGATGTTATTTCATTTTAAAATCTTAAACTTATCTTTGGTTTAGGTTTGAGGGTACTGCAATTTTGAACTTTTAAGAGATTTATTGTATACAAAACTAAAACTTCATACATTTATTAGACACAAAATTTAAAATTCATGAATTATATATAAATATAAATCTAAAAATTCATAGTCTAAACTTCTTTGACCTTATATAAACTTGTGTCTTCCTGACTTAAAATTTTAATTCTTCTACTTTCAATTTATAATAGAAATACAGATAATTTGAGGTAGAGTACATCTCTTTTAGCTCCTATATAGATACGTCCTTGAGTAGGAGTTCTAATTTTGTATTTGTATTGAAGATTTTTTAAGGTCATAGTGAGATTTTTTAGTACTACTGGAGGGTAAAAATTCAAATTACAAATCTTGTAGTTACTAACACACTCATATAGTAATTGAACTATGCTCAACTGATAGTGAGTTTGGTAAATAAGCCATATTGCGGTTGGGTAAGAATTAGTTAATTTGTTCATCAATTTGTAAATCCCCATACAGTTATGTCGGACTTTCTTTATTTAATTGTTATTATTGTATTTTAAATTTCAATATTATATTTGATTTGCATATTAATTGTACATCCCATGTTAATTGCATTAACTGCACATCGTTTGTCAATTTGAATGTTTTCTTTTTTCTTGAGAAAGAATGTTATTCTTATTGTAGTTATTAGTATTTATAATTTGTATTTTGAGTTGTTTTTAAATATAATAAAATAAATTAAAATATTTATAAATATAGCAAAATATCATTATCTATTAGTGATAGAGGCTACTATCATGTATCACCAATGAACATTGATAGATGTCTATCACTGGTAGACTGTGACATACATTTTGCTATATTTGAAAATATTTTTAGCATTGTTTCTATTTAAAATAATTTCTATGGTATCTTCTTAATAACATAAAAGAATTATTTTAGGATATTTGTAATAAATAGCAAAATAAGGGGGAAATCTAAAAATATAACACATTTTTAAAATATTTGCAAATATGACAAATGTTGACTAGTCAACTTTTGAATTTAAGAAGTTTTATGTGCTTTATTCCTTAAAAACTTGAATTGCCCCCATTTTTTTTTTTTTTTGTTTCTGTGCTCTGTTTTTTTTCTTGTTTTTTTTTCTTTCTTTTTTGACTTTTTTTTTTTAAAAAAATCTCCTATGAACAAAACATGAATTTGAGCTTCTTTTATTTTATTTTAATTCACTATATTTTCTTCTTATCCTTTCTTTTTCTATGGCAATTTTTTAAAACTTTTTGTTCTTCTTTCTTTTTTCTTTTTTCTTTTTTTAATAAAGAATTTCTCTCTCCCTATTTCTTTCCTTCTTGGTTGCATCATTTTTTTTTCATACTTTTTAAATAACTTGCTTCCATTTCTTTTACAAGAGTTGAACTAGAAGTAACTTGTACTCCAACTTTATCATCAACTATAATTTGCAATAGTGATCTGACACTTGCTAGGGACATCACCTTTTTCAGATGATTATTGGTGGCCACCAGTTCTGCTAATAGTGATTTGACTCCTATTGTGGACATCATCTTTTTGGGTAGCCTGAAAGTTTTGGGTTTAAGCCCAACAGGTACCCATAAGGTAGATAGTAAATCAGATATCAATCACCAAGTACTTAGTATCAATCAATGTGTGTATCACTATAAAATATGTCAATAATATATCAATTAAGTATATCAACAGTATAAACATGTATATAATTATAAAGTATATCGACAGTATGTCAGTTAAGTCTATCAGTAATGTAAATAAATGTANCATAAATCGATTCACATGCAAGAGCATTTTTTAGCCTAAATAATCTTGACTATATATACACATACATACATGCGTATATGAGTGGATCCACAGGTAGAGCTAGAAGCAACATGCGCCCCTCGAATTATTTATAAATATATGTGTAGATGTTATTTCATTTTAAAATCTTAAACTTATCTTTGGTTTAGGTTTGAGGGTACTGCAATTTTGAACTTTTAAGAGATTTATTGTATACAAAACTAAAACTTCATACATTTATTAGACACAAAATTTAAAATTCATGAATTATATATAAATATAAATCTAAAAATTCATAGTCTAAACTTCTTTGACCTTATATAAACTTGTGTCTTCCTGACTTAAAATTTTAATTCTTCTACTTTCAATTTATAATAGAAATACAGATAATTTGAGGTAGAGTACATCTCTTTTAGCTCCTATATAGATACGTCCTTGAGTAGGAGTTCTAATTTTGTATTTGTATTGAAGATTTTTTAAGGTCATAGTGAGATTTTTTAGTACTACTGGAGGGTAAAAATTCAAATTACAAATCTTGTAGTTACTAACACACTCATATAGTAATTGAACTATGCTCAACTGATAGTGAGTTTGGTAAATAAGCCATATTGCGGTTGGGTAAGAATTAGTTAATTTGTTCATCAATTTGTAAATCCCCATACAGTTATGTCGGACTTTCTTTATTTAATTGTTATTATTGTATTTTAAATTTCAATATTATATTTGATTTGCATATTAATTGTACATCCCATGTTAATTGCATTAACTGCACATCGTTTGTCAATTTGAATGTTTTCTTTTTTCTTGAGAAAGAATGTTATTCTTATTGTAGTTATTAGTATTTATAATTTGTATTTTGAGTTGTTTTTAAATATAATAAAATAAATTAAAATATTTATAAATATAGCAAAATATCATTATCTATTAGTGATAGAGGCTACTATCATGTATCACCAATGAACATTGATAGATGTCTATCACTGGTAGACTGTGACATACATTTTGCTATATTTGAAAATATTTTTAGCATTGTTTCTATTTAAAATAATTTCTATGGTATCTTCTTAATAACATAAAAGAATTATTTTAGGATATTTGTAATAAATAGCAAAATAAGGGGGAAATCTAAAAATATAACACATTTTTAAAATATTTGCAAATATGACAAATGTTAACTAGTCAACTTTTGAATTTAAGAAGTTTTATGTGCTTTATTCCTTAAAAACTTGAATTGCCCCCTTTTTTTTTTTTTTTTGTTTCTGTGCTCTGTTTTTTTTCTTGTTTTTTTTTCTTTCTTTTTTGACTTTTTTTTTTTAAAAAAATCTCCTATGAACAAAACATGAATTTGAGCTTCTTTTATTTTATTTTAATTCACTATATTTTCTTCTTATCCTTTCTTTTTCTATGGCAATTTTTTAAAACTTTTTGTTCTTCTTTCTTTTTTCTTTTTTCTTTTTTTAATAAAGAATTTCTCTCTCCCTATTTCTTTCCTTCTTGGTTGCATCATTTTTTTTTCATACTTTTTAAATAACTTGCTTCCATTTCTTTTACAAGAGTTGAACTAGAAGTAACTTGTACTCCAACTTTATCATCAACTATAATTTGCAATAGTGATCTGACACTTGCTAGGGACATCACCTTTTTCAGATGATTATTGGTGGCCACCAGTTCTGCTAATAGTGATTTGACTCCTATTGTGGACATCATTTTTTTGGGTAGCCTGAAAGTTTTGGGTTTAAGCCCAACAGGTACCCATAAGGTAGATAGTAAATCAGATATCAATCACCAAGTACTTAGTATCAATCAATGTGTGTATCACTATAAAATATGTCAATAATATATCAATTAAGTATATCAACAGTATAAACATGTATATAATTATAAAGTATATCGACAGTATGTCAGTTAAGTCTATCAGTAATGTAAATAAATGTAACATCATAAAATATACCAGCAATATATTAATCAAGTGCATCGATAGTATAAATATGTGTATCATTATAAACTATATCAACAATATATCAATCAAGTGTATCGATAATATAAACTTGTGTATCATTATAAAGTATATCTATAGTATGTCAGTCAAGTATATTAGTAGTATAAATGAGTTTATTATTATAAAGTATATCAACAGTATATCAATAAAGTTTATTAGTAATATTATTATAAGGAATATCAATAGTATGTTAGTCAGATGTATCAACAACATTAATGAGTGTATCATTATAAAGTATATCAACATAATCTCAATAAAGTCTATTAGCAGTATATTAACAATATATCAGTATTATATTTCAACATTAGTATATCATCAACTAAAGTACATTTTTCTAAAAAATTAATGGGTTGAAAAATATAGTACTTACTTCAAATAAACTGGTTGGAATTCTTTTTCAAATTAATTGGGAAGAGGAAAAGTAACAAAACGATAATGAAATAAAAAAAAATTTAGGAAATTAAGTAGTGAAAAGACATGAGTGTATCAAACATCAATCAATAGATACTTGAAGTAACATATGAGTGTATCAGACCTAAGACATTAGTGTACTACGCTATATTAAGACAGTAGTGTATCAAGTGTGTATCCAAGTGTATCAAGTGTATCATGTATATAAGGTATATCAAATGTGTATCAAGTTGATCACACACGCGTATCAGGTGTATCAAGTGTGTATCAAGTATATAAGGTGTATTACACGGGTTAGGCTTGTTTTCTGTCATTTTTGCAAAAGTAATAAGTCAGAGATGTGGACTTAATTAATGTATTTTATTTTGCTCTTTTTGCAAGTGCCTCTTTTTATTATACTTGAGGTGAGGAAAATTATTTTGGAATCCAAAATAAATTTTCAATCTTCTTGAATATAAACCTTTATATTACTCATAATTTGTAATTCATTTTATTTTTTAAATATTAATGAATCATTTGAAAAAAAAAAAGTGAATTAATAAACATGAGACATTTGAAAACTAAGCAAAATAAAATTTTTTGGACCTTTATTAATTTTTTAATTAAATTGTAAAAAATAAAATTTGGTAACCGTTTCCACCGATGTTTGTAGGGTTCTAATAGATTTTTTACAAGTACAAAAATAATTCTCGAGATCAAATATAAATTTACGTAAACGAATACATATTTTTTATCGGATGAACAACCACACACCTTTAGTATGTTTTTGATGATTCCAAACTCCCAAAAATTCTTAAAAGAGGATATCGGCTGCTCTGCTTCTCGATCATATTGCAACATGTAATGTAAACATCACATAAAGAAATATTATACAGGAGGATGATGAAGACACAAGAATTTACAATAATAAAGAAACATGCTAAAATATTGGGCTAGTTGTACAATAATGCAAAAATATATATTTGCAAATCTAGCCAAATTTAAAACATATAGCTAAATTAGTTTTCAAAATCCTAAAACACTGGAACCATGCTATTAATGATAAATCAATTCTACAAGTTTAAATTATTTGCTACTTTTATAAATAATTTGACCGGTTTTACCCTTTACTACAAGTCCTCTATAATATTTATCTTGGTAATTATATTTTGAATTTCATTTCATTTTAGTTGGTTGTATTTTCAAATGTTTTGATTTAATTCATCTACTTGTAATAAATCTTAAAACTAGTTGGTTAATTTTATATCAAAAGTAATAAATAATAAACTACATTTTCAATGCAACAAAAATTTCAAACTATGTTTTATCAAAATGTATAGAGTGAAGATTAAGAAAAGCTTCTTTTTTTTTCTTTTTTTTTTTTAATATCTTTTTTCTTCTTTTCTAGAATATGAGTCATAAACTAGGATTCTAATTTTTAAAATATTCTTAAAAGTACGAAAAGTATATTTAGGACATTTGAAATTGCAATCACTTAAAATATAACACCATAAAATGATATCCATTTAGCACATAATTTTCACTTCAAAAGTCAACATATGAATGTGGGCTTTTGAGTTAAGTCAAGAGTTTAGGTCATACCTCTCCATAATATATGTAACATGTATTTATTTTAAGTCATATTTCTTGAATGAGTAAATTTGATCTGCACCCCTAAATCTATTATTTTGTCTCTCTTTCTTTAATTTCTTTCTTGCCAGAGGGTCTATTGAAAGAAATAAGAATAGGAAAAGTCTACGGAAATGATAGGCAAAATATATATATGTATGTGATGCAAAGTCCAATTTGACAAGTATATAGATGAATGATTAAAACCAAGTGGAGAGGATACATATGTTTCTATCCAAATTAAAGATGAAGGAAGACATTTATTCGTGTAAAAAGAGAATAAGTCAAAATATTGAAAGGTTATATCGTGGTTCTAAAACTTTAAGGGGGTGCTTGGAGAACAATAATAGGATATGCTTGTAGTGTAATGTAATCCAAAAGGAATGTTTGGATTGAGCATTTTGGGCCCGATTAGTAATACAAAAGGCATTTCGTTTTGACAATTTTCAACTCAATCCTATTTCCCGCCATTTTCATGGTTCACGATCTCATTTTCGTTTATTCCTTAAGTGTTCAACTCTTCTGATTCCCAGTAATATTCCTATTACATTCCAGTTCCTCAAACCTAATTGTTTTATATTACAACTTAACACAATTGTCTCATTTTCATGTGTAATAAAATTATTATTGATTTAATGATTAGATCAACTTATCATATCATGTCATACAATTTTTTCATTGTGGAATCGTTTTTGGATAATTATGTCTAAATTCTAAGTTTGTAAACCACATTATTATTTTACAAAATTTGCAATAGATTGTATTTCTAATTATATGTGATCTAAAACATTTCTAAAANTTTTTTTTTTTTAATATCTTTTTTCTTCTTTTCTAGAATATGAGTCATAAACTAGGATTCTAATTTTTAAAATATTCTTAAAAGTACGAAAAGTATATTTAGGACATTTGAAATTGCAATCACTTAAAATATAACACCATAAAATGATATCCATTTAGGACATAATTTTCACTTCAAAAGTCAACATATGAATGTGGGCTTTTGAGTTAAGTCAAGAGTTTAGGTCATACCTCTCCATAATATATGTAACATGTATTTATTTTAAGTCATATTTCTTGAATGAGTAAATTTGATCTGCACCCCTAAATCTATTATTTTGTCTCTCTTTCTTTAATTTCTTTCTTGCCAGAGGGTCTATTGAAAGAAATAAGAATAGGAAAAGTCTACGGAAATGATAGGCAAAATATATATATGTATGTAATGCAAAGTCCAATTTGACAAGTATATAGATGAATGATTAAAACCAAGTGGAGAGGAAGCATATGTTTCTATCCAAATTAAAGATGAAGGAAGACATTTATTCGTGTAAAAAGAGAATAAGTCAAAATATTGAAAGGTTATATCGTGGTTCTAAAACTTTAAGGGGGTGCTTGGAGAACAATAATAGGATATGCTTGTAGTGTAATGTAATCCAAAAGGAATGTTTGGATTGAGCATTTTGGGCCCGATTAGTAATACAAAAGGCATTTCGTTTTGACAATTTTCAACTCAATCCTATTTCCCACCATTTTCATGGTTCACGATCTCATTTTCAGTGTTCAACTCTTCTGATTCCCAGTAATATTCCTATTACATTACAGTTCCTCAAACCTAATTGTTTTATATTACAACTTAACACAATTGTCTCATTTTCATGTGTAATAAAATTATTATTGATTTAATGATTAGATCAACTTATCATATCATGTCATACAATTTTTTCATTGTGGAATCGTTTTTGGATAATTATGTCTAAATTCTAAGTTTGTAAACCACATTATTATTTTACAAAATTTGCAATAGATTGTATTTCTAATTATATGTGATCTAAAACATTTCTAAAATAGTTATAGTTTTAAAACAATTGTTTTTGTGAAAAAGTTTGTTGAAAAGTAACAAGAAGAGAAAACTCTAATGTATTGAGACTCAACATTTTTTTTTCTCGAAGATGAGGCTCGATCTCATGAATGGAGAGTAATTCAACATTTCTTATTTTTAATGTTTATCATAATACAAGATTTTTCAAAAAATAAAATAGTGACATTACTAATTTACTATTAATAATTTTTGCACCTCATTAAATTTAATATTTATTGTCGCCATGTGCCCGAGACGATGCGGAGGAACCGGCGCCCTAAAAAAGGGTTTAATTTTAAAAGAAAATAAAAATGAGTCGCCACCAATTTTGTTTACGGTGTGATTAGACACCGAAGTAAAATAAACAATTTTTAATTAATAAAACAAAAATGATCTGTGAAAACTAGAGTTGAGTTCGGGGGTCATATGTGTATGGGGAAGATGTTAGCATCCCATAGCACACATTAGAAAACGGTGACCAAATTTCAAATCTTGAATTGAAAATATTCTTTAATTTTTTTTTTTAAAAAAATAATGTATTATTTTACCCATCAACAATGATCCCATAAAATAAGTGGAACAAATTCAGTCAATTTAACTATATTATAATTGGAGCATAATTCCTCACCTCCAAAAAGTGAGAAGTTACTACATTTTCTCAAAATTCGTCATATGATAGTCTTTAAATGAAGGAAGTTTTTTTTTTAATTATTTTTTTTATTTTTTTTTTTTTTGTGATCAAATCTCGGAATCCCAAAAATGTGATCCCCCACCTTAAGAATTTTAGGAAATCGAACTCCAAAATTTCCTAGATTCCATCATAGTTTTTTCTTTTTTTTTTTTTTAATTAAGGAAAACGGTTTTAAAAACAAGTTATCAGAAAAATAATTGATTAAGAAACCTTTTGAGTTCATAGATTAATCTTTGAATGTTTGAAAATACAAAAAATGCAATTTTAAAGAAAAGAAATTTAAATGATTTAGAAAGTCTTGTGACAGATTTTAAAAACTCAAAAAAATTTAAATTAGAAGGATTTTAAAACTTTGAGAGTTGTTAATTAGAAAGACTTAAAAACTTTGGGGAATTTTAATTAGAAATCAAATAAGACTTAATATGAACATTATATAAGAAAAACATAATTAAAGAAGCATCATAATAAATTAAGTAAACATAAAATGACATAATAAAATTTAATAAAAAAAACATAATGGAGATCGATCTCGGACTCCTAAAAAATCGACTCCTCATCTCTAAGAATTTTAGAAAATAAGACTCCTAAATTTTCTAAATTTCACAATCAGAAATTTTAAGGAAAACACTAAAAACAACTTTTTTAAAAAAGAGATTAAAACATTTTCTTTAACAAAACTCAAAGGGATTAAATATTAACAATTTGGAAATAAACTTAAAAATATTGAAAATGCTAGAGAAATTTTACTAAAAAGGACATAATTTAAATATATAAAGTTACTTGATAAAATATATAATTTAATAATATATTAAAGAATAGATAAATAAGCAATGATATTTACAAATATATTAAACGTTTAATAAAACATATTGGAAATTGATCTCGGACTCCCAAAGAATCGACTTCCTCACCTCAAGATTCTAGAAAATGGGATTCCTAAGTATTTCTAGAATCCGTCATTATATTATTTTATTTTTATTTTTTTAAAAGGAAATGAATTAAAAATATTAACAAATTTTAACAACTATTAGGAAGAATATATTAAATTTACCACAACAAAAAACAAAAAATATAATATTTAAATATGCATATAAAAAAATGAGAAAGTGCTTAAGAAACAATAATCAAGACTATAATAAATAAAAATTCTAATTATAAAAAAAAATAAAGAAAAATATATAAAGAATAAAGTTTAAGAATAGACTATCAAAAGAGAGAAATAATAAAGAAACAAAAATAATAATATTAACCAAATTGAATATTTTTAACTAAGTTTTTTTTCATCTATTTTACTCCCTTCTTCTCTTCCACTCTAAACGCTCCAATTTTTTTTTTATCTCTCACTTATATAGTAACTAAGAAAGAAACTCACAAGGAAAATAAAAGAGAAGTAAAAAAAAAACAATGAATAAAAATAAATAAATAAATAAATAAACAACAAGATGTGAAATAATATATATAAGTAAATAAAAGAAAAGCTCAGAAGACAATAAAAAAATAATTGTAAGAGAAAGAAAAATAGAGAAATAAGAACAAGAACAATAACAAAATATTTATAACCCTTTAATTTCTTTTTTTCCTTTTGAGGGAGCTTGAAAAAAAAATAAAAATAAAAAGAAGGTTGAAATCTAAAACATTAAACTCTGTTGTTGTTTGAAGTATGGATCCTTGGGATCAAAGCCCTCCCAACGCACCTCAAACTAAGTTAGAACTTTTCTTGTGTGTTGGATTCTTGACATTGTAAAGATTTTTTTTTCTTTTTTTTCGGTAACTCTCCCTTGATGTATGCAAGAATGGAGGCCCTAGGGTTTCTAAAGAAGAGAGAATTTGGGGTATAGTTGCTAGGTTTTTGTTTTAGAAGAGAAAATGAGGGTTAATGAAAGTGGTGGCTAGGTTCTTGTGGAAGAGAAAGATTAGGCATTTAAAATCCAAAAACTTTACTCTATTTTGCAAATTTCTTTTCAATGATCTTTATCTTAATTTTGAAATTTTGCCAAACTTGACTTAAGCTCAAAATGGGTTGGAGCCTTTTGTCAACTAAATCCCAATTCAAAATTTTGCTCTTTTTGTTTTTTTTTTCAACCAATTAGTCAATTTAATTAAACTACACAAAATCATCAAATGTTCACGATTTAATTAGCAAATAAACATGCAAAAATATGCAAATTTACATGTCAATTCAAATTAATTAAAAGAGATCGGACAAAATTAGGTGGTTACATTATTATTAAAAAAATCATTAATGCTAATTTGTATAGTTAATATAAAAAAAGAAAAAACAAAACAAAACTAAAGGTTTGTTTAATCTACTCTACTCTACATTTTTAGAGTATTATTATAATTCGTTTTCAACTATAGGAAAATGAATCAAAATATTTACAAATATAACAAAATGTATTGTCTATCTGCAATAGACCGTAATAAACTATTATCTATGTCTATCTGTGTTATGATAGATATAGATAGTAATCTATCGTGATCTATCGCAGATAAACGGTGATATTTTGTTGTTATTTGTAAATATTTTCAACAATTTTGTTCTTTAAAATAATTTCTTAAAATTGTTACATATTTTTATTTTTATTGTGTTTAAAAATTCCAAGTATAACTTATAATAATTTCATTGTTTCAAAAAAAAAAAAAAAAACCTTATGATAATTTCATAGTTCGAAAATAGGTTGTTTTCAAATATAGCAAAATAAGTCAACTTATTTATAAATATAATAGTGATAGACAATGATATTTTACTATATTTGAAAATATTGTCAACAATTTTGTCATTTAAAGTAATTATCTTTCGAAAATCTACAAATATTATTCTATTTCAAAAATATGTTATGAAAACTTTATAGTTTGCAATATATAGAAATAGTTGAATTTCATTAAATTTTGGCATCAATTTCTTTCTCTATGCAATGGAAGGTTCAAATGACTCAAAGTTATTTATGTTAATTAATTTATATATTAATATAATCACAAAACTTGTCTAATATATATATTATATGTAACCAAAAAAATGTTTAATTAACATTTAAATATTACGTTAATATTTTCCCAGTAATATAAATATATCTAATAATGAGTCGTAGATTTTAACTCTTCTTTTTCGGAGAGGGCTCTTGAGGAGAGGGATGGAAAAGGTCTATGGAAATTACATGCAATATTAGTGGCGAAGATGTTGTTATCCAAATTAATGAAAGATGCAAACGTTATTATTATTATAATAAAGTTTAAAGTTACCTTTGGGTCCTTAAATAAGTAACAATTTTGTGTCCATTGTGAAAAATATCTTCAAAAGAGACTATTCCCGCAAACTAACACAGATCTTTTCAGTATATTGTCTTCACTTACATGTTTTCTAGGAAATTTCTTAGGAGGTCACCCAAAATAAGATTGCTCTAAAAGTACGCTTAATTTTAGACTTCTTGATTGAGCCTAAAAAAGAAGGTACACATTTGTTAGTATAGGTAGTAATTTTTAATTCTTTTGAGTCTTTCTTAACCATACTTTCATATTCTTGAAATCTTTCTCATTTAGATGCGATATTGATATTGGTTCATTTGTATTTCCTTCCTAAACTCGGTCGTTACAATATATATTAATTAACATTTTTCTTATAAAATTATATAACTTTGTTCTGTGGGCTTTATTTGATATTTCGTTTTTGATTTTGTTGTTTCAAGAAACTCAGGTTACAATCCTTAAGATACTTTTCTTTTCTTCTTTTCATTTTCTTTTCATTGCCTCCTAAACATATTTTAAAAAATCAAGCTAAATTTTGATTCTTTTAAAAGCTTGATTTTTATTTTTTGAAAATTTCCTTAGAGTTTAAATGTTTTTTTTTAAGAGGTGGAAAGACTATAAAAAATAAATTGGGTAGAAGCAAACATAATTTTCAAAAACAACCAACCGAAAACAAAATGGTTATCAACCAAAGTCTTAATGTGTGGTTTCCATTTCTATTTAATTTTGTAACTTTAAAATTAAATATTTTTATTACAAATTTCTAAAGTTTTAACTTTGCCTTTTTTCCCCCTTTTTTAATTCAACTTTAATTTCCAATTGAAAGAGTAAGGAATAAGCATCTAGAAGCAATTTGGTTCTAAAACACTCTATTTACATCAATTTAAAAGATTAAACATGCTCGTTCATAAACACAAAAATAGAGTCTTGAAACTTATATTGGTGTAGCTCAAAATTGAAACAATCTTCTTCTTAATTCTAATCATGAAACTTCGTGGACCACTATTAGAGTCTTCCATGTTAATCTCTGGCCTTAAAACGGATTGTGGGATCTAAATTGAAATGAATTTGGAGCAAATTTAAAGGTTGGAGAGAGTTTTGAGTTGAAGAATTTTTTAGTTAAATTTTGATTGAATTCTCACCATTCATCATCAATATTTGATGTTAATCAACTTCTATTTTAAAGAAGAAACAAAGCAAATCAAATTAAGATCAATGAGACACCAAGTAGGTGACCAATTAAGTGGGATTTGAGGTGTGTTCACAAGGTTCAAATGGGTTTGAGAAAAAAACACCTCCTCCTTAAAATTCATGCAAAAATTGAATTTCCCAAATTCAATTTAAAAATAATTTTCTTTTTAATTTTAAATAAAACTAATTCAATTAATTAATTTTAAATAAAAATATTAAAATATTAAATAAAATTAATTCAAATAATTAATTAAACATTTTAGTTAAACTCGGATCACTCTCACCCATGCAGATCAAAGGATAATACCTAATAACAGGAGTTCATAGTTGACTTAGGCTTAAGATCGAGTTACCTAAGTCATCATATTAAAATAATCAGTCTTAACAGTAAACAACATTATAAAGTAAAAGTGATTATCTCGTGGTTTGATCTTATGCAAACTCATTACATAGGATGCCACACTCGCATGTCTTTAGATATAAGATCACATCATTTGTATCAAATACAAAGTGAGCCACATCCATAATGTCCTTAAGATGAGGTACCTAGTCTTATCTCTATACTATAGACTGTTTTTGCTTTTACTTAAACTTAATCCATTTTTATGTCTACACATAAAGTCTAAACATTCATGCTATAACTAGAGATTCGTAGTTTATTGGATTTAGATTTATATGTAATTTACTTATTCATATCATTCATAGTGAATAAACTTCAATATTACTTTATTGAAAATAAAATATGTTTATCATTTACAAACAATAAGCATTAGGACGTAAAATCCAACCATTCCGACCTCTAACTCCTACGTACAAAACATATATATCAGATTTGCTCAATTATATTTTCTTCATAATCTGTACCGCTCTATGACACAAGAGCACATAAAGTAACACAATAAAGACTCCCACTCGAAATTTTAACTACTCCAACTTTGCTATATTAAACAATAATCAAAATCTAGTCACGTGATCAAAACCTTTTTTGAAGGATGAAAAAATAAATACAAAAATGGAATTGTTCAAATCAAAATTCGATTAATTAAAATAACCATATAGATTAATATATTTGATGGAAATTTTCACTTTGGAAATTCCATCAAATAATTGCTATGAGTTGAATTATTTGACTGAAGCCCTTTTATGACATATATTAATAATTATGTCACATTTATTAATCATGCTGCCATAATTGATCAGTCATCTACACCCATTTTTCTTCATTTGTCATTGTCTAATATTAACAACTCATTTGAATTTTACTGGAACTTTTTTTTTTTAAAAAAAAAAATCATTTGAATTAAATCAAGGAAAAATTGAAGATGCCTATATGGTTGTTGAACAGATGCAACAACAACAGAAGATCATTAAACTTGTGTCTTTGGAAACTGTTTTAATTTCTATTTATAACATTCATAACTGTTTGGTTAAAAAAAAAAAAAACTTTATAATAAATACTAAAAAAATTATTATAAATAGAAAAAATATTAAACTATTTACAAATATAGAAAAATTTTACTATCGATGAGTGATAGATTTTAGTAGACTTCAATTGCTTGCGATAGAAGTTTATTGCAATCTATCACTAAAGCAATTGAAGTTTATTACAGTTTATCATTGATAGATAGTGAAAATTTTCTATATCTATAAATAGTTGGACTCATTTTACTATATTTGGAAACAACCCTAAATACTACTTTACAATAAATTTTCTTTGTCTTGTTATTTACTAATGCTTTCAGGAGTTTTTGTACCGATGACCCAAATTGAGAGGGAAAAATGAATTTTCCCCTGCTCTTTTTGAAATCATTGCGTGCATGCGGAATGACCAATCTTGCTCTTCGCACTCTCGCTCTTTGGATGTCTTGCTCTCGCTCTCACTCTCTCACATCTCCCTTTTCCTCGGGATTGCTCTCCTCTCTCTTACTCTCCTCTGTTGTCTTGCTCTCGCTCTCTAGCATCCATCTTGTTCTGAGACTGTTGGGTTTTATGCCCTAAAACTCGTATATTGTAAATATAAACAATTCATTGTCATCAATAAAGTGCTATTGATGTTCTTTCAATAAGTGTAATTGATTATTTTGTATTTATGTTGTCTTAATAACCCTGAAATCCAATAAACTAACATACTAGGTTGTCTTATGAGTCTTGAATAGTATGTGGAGACATACGAGGATTAATAATCAAGATACAGCCTAAAGGAGAGTATAGGGATAAGGCTGTGGTACCTTATCCTTGTAATACTATGGATATAGCTCACTTTGTATTTGATACAAAAGCAATGATCCAACACGTTCATATAGGCGACATGCGAATGGGGGTATCCTATGTAATGAGTTTGCATAAGATCGGACCTCGAAATAGTAACTATTAGATTTAACTTCATTGACTAGTTTGGTTTCCATTTCAATAGGATGACCTAGACAACTTAGTCTTAATCCTGAGTATATTATGAACTCCTATTCACGAGGGATTGTCCTTTGATTTGTGTGGGTGAGAGTGGCCAGTTTGCCCACTCAATATGCCTACTATTTTGGGGACAAAACCGAGTAGGGAGCTAGAAACTTAATTATACAAGATGAATTTCACTCCTTCACAACTTTAGGGTGTCTCTAGGACTTGAACAAAAGACCCTACCCTCTCACTAGCTCAAGAGGGGTTTTTGTTTAATGGTTAGACCATAAACAAGTTGTTCATTAGAGGAGCATTGGTATTTAAGGATCTAGAGCTAACTTAGGGTAAAACGGTAATTTGATCCAGCTGGCGTTACGAACACTTGTGAAAGACTAATTTGTTGTTATTAGTCTCTATCCGTGGACACAGAAATATATTTGCAGTGGAAAAGTGCAATTGTGGGTCTTCAGTGGAATGTACCCACAGTTAATGAATATTGATTAATGTGGTTAATGAGTTTAACCAATTAACCTCATATCATTGGAGCTTCTGATTTGTAGGTTCATTAGGTCCCCTTCCTAGCTCGTAAAAGGTATTGAGGTAATTAAGTCTTGAATGGAATTTGAAATGTTCCAATTCAAGAAAATAATATAATGTATAATAATACATTATAATATAAAGTCTATATTTTAACTAAACTTTATAGTTTAAATTTATTTTGGACACGATTCAAAAATTAAAATTATGAGAGAATTAAATATTTGAAATAGTTCAGATATTAGTTAATATGAATTAGATTCATATTAAAACTATAAGTTATAATTAATGCATATAAGATGCGCATTAAAAACTATATGTTATGGGAAAAATAGAGTTCAATTTGATTCAAATGTTAGATATTTAATTTAGTAATTGATTAATTGGAGAATTAATTGATTATTTGATTTAATTCAATTTAATCAAATTCGATTTAATTAAATTAATTGAATTAAAACTATAGGTCATGTGAGAAATATTCATTTAAATATGATTTAAATGAATTTATTAATTAAATTAGATTTATTTAAATAAATTAATTTTTATTTTTTATTTAAATAAAATTATTATATTTATTTAATTAAATAAAAATAGATAACTCCCATGTAGGAGGTTTATCTGAGACGTGGAGTGATCCCACGTCTACCATTTCTCTCTCCCTCATACCACCGACAAAACCTCCCGATTCTTAGAGGTTTTTGGTAAGTTGATCAAACTGCGAGAAATTAGGTTCTGCCAATTTTTCCCACAATTTTTCTCTCAAATTTTTCATATTTTCCAAGGTTGGTTCCCACATAACAGTATCTCTAATATCTCAGAGAATAGGAAGGGTTCTTTGTGGTGGTGTATGTCGCCACGTGCCCGAGACGACGCAGAGCAACCGATGTCCTCGAAAAGGGGCTAATCTCTTTTTTACGATGTGATTGGACACCGAAGTAAAATAAACAATTTTTAATTAAAAAACAAAAACGGTCTGCGAAGACTAGAGTTGAGTTCAGGAGTCATTTGTGTATGGGGAAGGTGTTAGCACCCCACAACACTCGTTTAAAAAACAGTGGCAGAATTCTAAATCTTGAATTGAAAATATTCTTTAATTATTCTTTTTTGAAAAATAATGTCTTATTTTCTCCCTCATTACTCCAATATTTGAAGCAATAATCCCATAAAATAAGTGGAATAACTTCCGTCAATTTGACTATACTATAATTGAGGAAAAACTCATCACCTCAAGTGAGAAGTTATTACATTTTTTTCTCAAAATCCGTCATAAGATACTCTTTAAATAAATGAAGTTTTTTTTAAAAAACATTAATTAAATTCATTTTTTCTTGAGATCAAATCTTGGACTCCCAAAGATGTGATCCCTCACCTTAATAATTCTAGAAAATCGGACTCCCAAGTTTCCTTGACTCCATCATATGATTTTTTTTTTTAAGGAAAACATTCTTAAAAACAAGTCATTAGAAAAATAATTAATTAGAAAATCTTTTGAAATGATAGATTAATTTTTGAATGTTTGAAAACACAAAATGTGTAATTTTAAAGAAAAGAAATTTAAAAATGATTTAGAAGGAGTGTTGTGAAAAAATTTAAAAACTTAGAGAAATTTAAATTAGAAATATTTTAAAACTTTGAGAAATTTTAATTAGAAAGATTGAAAAACTTTGGGAAATTTTAATTAGAAATCAAATAAGACTTAATATGAACATTATATAAGAAAAATATAATTAAAGAAGCATCATAATAAATTAAGAAAACATAAAAGGGCATAGTAAAATTTAATAAAAAAATATTGGAGATTTATCTTAGATTGCCAAAGAATCGACTCCTCGCCTCAATAATTTTAGAAAATCGGACTCCCAAATTTTCTACATTCTGTCGTTGGAGACTTTTTTAGAAAAAACAAACAAAGATTACGAACATTAGACTAATACCACTTAATTATAATACAACATGAATATATTAGAATAGTTACAAAACAAAATTCTTGAAAGATAAAATGATTAAATGCTATACTTAAGATAAAATAGACAAATTAAGTCCAAGAAAAATGTCAAATAAAGAATATAAAAACATAAACTCAAGAAAAGAAATAATAATAATAATAATGACGACGACGA
>QLSR01000098.1:53445-71328 GCA_031780015.1 Citrullus colocynthis | reverse complement strand
AAATAACTAAATAAATAAAAAAAAAAAAAAAAAAAACAGTAGCAAAATAGCTAACACCCTCAGCCTTTCTTTTCCTCAAGTTACTTGAAGAGGTAGAAGAAGAAGAATAAAAGGCAAAGTTAGAAACAAGAACACCAAACTCCCTTGATGTATGTAAAGATGGAGACTTTAGGGTTTTTAAAGAAGAAGGAGTTTGGGGTATAGTTGCTAGGTTTTGGTTTTGGAAGAGAAAATAAGGATTTTTTGGGGTGGTTGTGGATGGAGGCTCCCTAGGGATTTTGTTGAGAAAGAAGGGATTGATATTTGAAGAGAAAAGAAAAAAGAATGGGTGTCGAAGCTAGAATTTTTTGAAGAGAAAATGAGGGTTAATGGAAGTGGTGGCTTCCTCTTTGTGGAACAGAAAGATGAGGTATTTAAAACCCAAAAACTTTACAAATTTCTTTTTAATGGATTTTCTTTAATATTTGAAATTTTGCCAAACTGTGGCTTAAGCTTAGAAAGGAAGAATAACTTGTAGGCAACTAAAACCAAATTCAAAATTTTTTCACGTTTGCTTTGCTTTGTTTTTTCCGTCCTTTTTATTTTACCCCAACTAAATTGATTACTTTAACCAAACTAAAATAAAAGTTAAAAAGAGGAAAAAATTAGCATAAAAAGGTGGATAACAATCAAAATTAGATTAGAAAAACTAAGATAAAAAGCAATCTAAAAATAAATTAATTTAAATGAAGTCAGATAAAAAAAGGTAGCTACAATGTAATTTTCCAAACCCAAAGGATTTTCTAAGAGAGTCGTTAGAAAATGTATGAGTTTTTTCTTTTATAGTTTTCTTGCTTCACCTAGTTTTATACAGTAATTATTTTTGTATATTTGCTAGTGACAGTATTTCTAAATTCTAGATTTAATATCGTTGGTTCTGTGTTCTTCCCCTGTGTTAGGGTTTCTATCCCAACAAAAACATCGTCGGATCTAGGAACAATCTTCCTCGCCGAAGAATCTTGCAATCTAGAGAAGAAGAAGAATAACAAAGAACAAGAGAGAAGAGAACACTCTTGGTGCTCGCCGAAGAAGAAGAAGAGAAAGAAGAACGAGAGAGAAGGAGAAGAAAGAAAGAAAAAAAGAAAATGCAGAACAACAGTGGAGGAAAAGAGAAAAAGAAAATAGGGGCACTTTTGTAAAATTGCTTGAAGATGATATAAAGAAAGAGGTCAAAAATCTCAGGTTTCAAAAAGTGGGGATTTTTTTTTAATTTGGGCCTCCAAAATGGGTCAACCATACCATTTCCCCATGTTTTCAAAACCAATTGTTTATTTAAGAGAGGTGAAGACCATAATCAACAAATTGTGATAAAACAAACACGATTTTAAATTTTTGAATACCACAAACAAATTTGTTATTAAATGAGACCTTATATATTATTTTAAAATGATTTTTTCTAACGTTGTTTGTTTATTAAGATTCTTCCCTAAGAGTACATTTTATGCACAAGTTAGGTTCTATGTGATCCTACGTTTTTTTAATTAATAGGTGAGAGATGGCCAAAATGAACATAGTTCAATTAACATAAATTTATATTTTCAACCTCAAGATTAGAAGTTCGATTCTCCCACTCTACATATTGCTATAAAAAAAAAAAAAAAAATGAAAGAGGTGAGGTATAGAACTCTTGGTCAAGAATATTCTATATAGCTCCAAATAATTTTTTATTCTCCACCTCAATATTTATATATGTAACTCTCACTCTTTGCCTTATATTTCTCACATATAACTTAATAAAGTATATTGTTTGGAAAAAAAATGTAACACATATTCCTTTCCACTCCGAAGTCATAAGCTTCTCTTTATAGAATTTCAAACTGATTGCATAAATAACATCAAAATTTAAAAAGAAACAATCATTTCCATCACAACCTTAGAAGAAAATACCATTTAAAAAAATAAAAAAAAAAGTTCCCAAAAGTAACCCTTATATTATACATGTATAGTTCCAAACTATGAAAATTGGTGTCTTTTTTTTTTTTTCTTTTTTCCCTTAACCAAACTCTAGGAAACCATTATTTCTCTCTGGGAAGAAAAGAAAAATTGCAACAAAACCAACAAATAGAATTCAAAAATAAGAATAAGAGTTAATAATATTACTCAAATTTCGCTCTCTTTTTTGTACAATTCACCAGAGAAGGAGAAAAAAAAAAAGAAAAAGAAAAAAAAAGAAATGACTTATTTAGCCTTCTTTTTGTTTAAGTTTTAACCCTACAAATCTACAAGGCGAATACCTAATTTTATACTCCGAAATAGTCTCCAATTTCGGTGACCAAACTTGTCCTTTCGACGTTCCAACAAGTTGATCGTAATGTTTCTTCAACTCCGGCGTACTACAAAGAAACCCACCACCTCCGCCGCCGCCATCCGCGGAGGCCTGAGTAATCAGCCTAACAATAAACTCCGGCATCACCTTAATCAAAATTCTCCCATTTGTGCCTCGAACGTACTCGAAAGGACACGGACCGGAGAATTTATCCGCTGACGCATTACCTGCTGCGATCATGGCGAGCGACGAGGTCGAGAGAACGTCAATGGAGGCAAACCGATCAATGGGGAGAACCAAGTAGGTTTCGCCAATGTGAAGCTCGTCGTCGATGGCTAAAGACGGGATCGGGTGACCAATGAAGAAGGATTCGGCATGGCAGACCATCATGTCGGGGAATTGGAACATGATTTCGCCGGCGAAGTGGTGGCTTCCGACGAGGAACTTGGTCGGTCCGTTGGAGAAGACGAGCTTCACGGCGGAGGGACCACGGCGGTGGGAGATGGAAACGGATAGAAGACATGGGGAGACTGCATTGCCCATTTGAAATTGGAGAAAATAAAAAGAGAGAGAATTTGAGATATGAAGAAAGAGGGAAAGAGAGATATGGGGATTTTATATCCAAATTAAGCGATTTTGACTTGGAGAAAGTCTATAGGGATTTGTTTGTTTTTAGTTTTTTTTTTGGTCGGTGGTCAGAGATGATGGCTTTGAATATATATATCTTTCTGTGTCATATAAAGATGTAATTTTTTAATTAGGGTTAGGGTTAAAATAAAACGTGTTGATCGTTAAACCGAGCATATTTCATATGGATATATGTGTTAAGACGATCAAAAAGTTTGGTGGTTTGAATCTCCAAATTCTATTAACTATAATTCAAAATAATTTAATAATAATAAGATGTATTAATCCGAACATAGCTATATGTACATCGACCAATTACCCTAGTTTAATGATTGAGTTAGTATATATAAATTTTAGTATACAACACTTCAATCTCATTGCAGGTACCGATATCATATTTCAAAATTTGCAGTGGATTAGGATTTTCTTGTATATATCATTTTGAATTCTTGTTTTTAGATTATTCCAAGCTACGATGGACTTGTTTTTTAAAATGGTTTGATGTTATTCGTGTATTAGTTTAAAAAGTAAAATTTTCAACATCAAACATTTAGATACATTAACTGATGGTAGTTTATGTTGTAAACTATAACTAAATTTTTATCCTTTATAAATATATTATCAAACACGTTTTCAATAATTATTTAAATCAAATCAAAATTTAAAATCGTACAAAAATTATATATATTAAGATGGTTTTATGAAACAAGCCTAGCTTTTTTAACTCAAATTTTGAAAATTTTTTTAATGTACAAGTGATAAGAAATTAGGTGGCTCTATCATTTATAATTGAAAGATAAACAATAGATTTGTACATGTGTGTATTTTTATCAAAATAGCCATAAATGTAGTATTTAAAACAATTAGGTCTAATTGAGCCAATTTAGCTAGGTGTTTATCTAATAGACCTGTATCATGTACTTTCGTGAGTTGTTGCTGTTTTACTTTTTATTTTTATTTTTCTTATTTTTTGAAGTATTATTTTAGTGAATTGTTAATTGCAAACACTAAATAAGAACAATACAACATATAATCTAAAAACCACATACATATATATAGTTGAAACTTTCTAAAGATTGAGAATAAATAAATAGATATGATATTAGAAATTAATTTACGCCATTTCACGTACTTTTTTTATAAGATATAAAATTAAAAGTTTAAGGTTTTATTAGATATTAAATTATTTTATATTAAATAGATTTATTTTTTCTAAAAAAAATTGATTGAAAATTCAATAATCTATTAATATTTTTTAAAGTCTAATTGATAATTCAAATTACGATATTTTTTAATCTCAATAATGTTAGATATGCTTTTAAAAAAATAGAGAGGTTTGAACTTTGTGTTTTTTTAATTTAATTTTTTAAATTACAATAACTTTTGTATTTTGCACATATGTTGAACATGGCATATAAGGGAATGTGAAAATTTCAGCCCTCTATTTGATTTTTATTGGAAATATATAACGTTACTTGTATTTGTACCTATCAGGCTGAGTCCAATAACTTAGATAAGATGTGGACCCCAAAATTAATTAAAAGTAAAGGCAACCAAAAGATTGAAAATTCAAGTCAAACCACAATTAAGTAAAGTAAGGGGTAGTGTGAGTTGTTATTTAGGTTAAAAGGTTGTTTATAAATATTGGAAAATAAATTAAAATATTTATAAATATAATAAAATTTTATTATCTATTTGTGATAGACTGTTATCTATGTCTATCTATGTCATGATAGTCACAGATAGTAGTCTATCGTGATCTATCATGCTCTATCGCAGATAAATTATGATATTTTGCTATTATTTGTAAATATTTACGATAGTTGTGTCATTTAAAAAATTTTTACTTTTTTTTATAAAATAAATAAAACAGAAAAATAAAAGAATGAAAATACATTAAATGCTCAAAATATATTCAATTTCCAATTTAATTATCCTCTTATCGATTTCCAATTTTTTTTAACTGTTTAGATTTATGGGTTTTACTTTTCTAATTTAGGCTTCGTTTGGGATTGTTGTCGTTTTTAAAATAATTGTTGGTAGTTTTGCTTTTAAAAAATTAGCCGGGAGAAGAAGTAAAGCAGTGTTTAGTAAAATTTAATTTTAAATTTAAAAAAAACTAATTACGATGGTGAGTAAATTATTATTACATTGGTGTAATTTAGTTATATAAACAAAAGTAGATTATCATTTCAATTATTTTTTATATTCATATTTAATTTGTAATTTATTTTGGTACAATTATTTGAAAATATATATGACTGGCAACTAATAATTGTTTACTCAAAATTTTTTATAAAATATTTCTTTTAAATGATTATTATAAGGAATTGCAATTACAATTTGGAATAAACGTGACAAAATAAATTAATGTAATGATAAATTTGAGATGAGTAAAGGAAAATATCAGATTTTTAGAAAAGCTAAAATCTAAAAATTCCACCAAAATATGTATAGATTAATAAATAAGTTGTTTAATAAACAACCTACAAAATTAAGATTCTCTTACAATCACTTTTTTACGATTGCAAAAACAATTCCAAACGCAGCCTTATATTATTATTGTATTTATTAATTTAGTTCAGATGGTTTTTTTATCCTTATAATTTTGGGTAATTTTCATATTGATCATGTAGAAGCATGCACTTGTGTGTCTGAATATGTTATCTTATTGTAAACTTTGAGCTTCCCAAGAAACCCTAAATTTCCAAATTCATGGTTGACATTTTTTAGTTTGATGATCAAATTGAAGAAAAATAATAAGAATTTGTTTTGACTGACAAATAATTAATGCCAATAATCCAACGTGTCAGCGAATAGAGGAAGGCCCGGACCGTTCCGGGAGTACCAACTACCATGTAATGTCGTCGAAACTATCTGATAATTTTACCTGTTTAAATATATTATAAGTTTTAGACCAATTAAAAAGGAATGCTTGAAAAGTTTTATTTGTTTGAGGCAAATTGCCTATCAAAAGGGCAACTCAAAGAGCTGAAGCTTTCAACCAAATCATAGAATATTAAACACTCAAACTTGAACAAGGATCTCCCTCTTATTGTTAATTGATATTAATTATAATTATTATTAACTTAGCCAATGAAAAAAAAAGGCTTAATCATCAAAGAGAAGTCAACTTAATAAATATTTTGGTAACTTGTTCTTCTCTTTCTAGAAAAAGATCCATTTCAAGTAACCACATTTTCTTGTCCATTTTTGTTTTTCAAATCAATGTTGTGGAAATTAATTTTATCCCATGGTTAAGAAATAGAATATAACAACCCATTAACAACTAAGCAATGTAATATTGTAAAAAAATAAAAAAAATAAAAACTAAAGAGAGGGAAATTACTTTAAATAAACTAACTATTTGTTAAAATTGTGACACAAAACTATGTCGATGTCGATGAAGGTATTATTTTTTTTAATGCGACTCCTCTCCGTAATTTTTTTCCCCAAGGGGTTGATTTTTTATTTGGATTAATTTACCTATTAATTAGGATTTTGAATCCCTTAACACATATTGATACATTATTAACCTAAAACCATGTTTAATTTTAACTCACAATTTAAAATCATTGAAATTAAATAACTACTCTTAATAATATAGAAGTCAAGTTGCTTTATGAAGAAACAAATTGTGCTAGAATGTATTTGGGATTGAAAATTTTAAGTGTTATTATGTTTGGTAAAATTGATTATAAGATAATTTTAAGTAAAACACTCCTTAAAACAATATCATGCCCCTTCTGATTAACTATTAAAATTCTTATTTTATGTCTATTCTATAATACTTTTTCATGTTCATAGTTCAACTAATATAGTATTTGTACTATCAATCTCGAAGTTAGAGGTTCGATTTCTTTCTTCACCCTACCTATAGTATAAAAAAGAGTACTTTTTCAAGTTTTAGATTTTCCTAAAATCAACTATATACCACCGTTAATTATTTTAAAACAATCCCAAACATAGGTTTCAAATTTTATATTTTTACCTCAAATTTTTAGTTTATTTTCATCTGCAATTTCTATTTCTCAAAAAACATTAGATTTTTAGCATTGAGTTAGGAATTTTTTTATTATTTGATTTCTAACTTTCAAGATTTACACACTCTTGATTTTTCACTAAACACTCACTTTCAATTCTTGGTATATTAAATGTCCTTTAACTAATTTAAAAAGGTTGAATTAATTATAATTGAATTAGTTTTCACCAATTTTCATCATTATTGAAATTAATTAAAAAGTTTTTACATCTTAATTTCTTTTAATTAATTAACTGAAGGCTATTTGACGGAAAAGGCTGGATGTGATCAGTACATTAGTAACAATTCGATTAACAAAATGTAGAATATTCAAATTTAAAAATGAAATAAAAGTAAAAATAAAAATAAAATGAAAATAAAGAATAAAATCATAATATAAAGATTAAATTGAAACTACATTTAAAGAAAACAAAGTAGTATATATTTTTTAAAATAAAAACTTACGATGATAATTAAACCTCCAACTTTTAAAAAACAAATTACACTGAGCTAATTTTTAACCTTTTAAGTTGATCACTCAAATTTCTTAAATCGATCCAATAAAATAAAAAATAAAGTAAAATAATGAGTGCTTTTCTTTTTCTTTTTCTTAAAAAAGAAAACAGTAATAAATGAAAATCTTTTAATACAAAAAAGCCGACATGGCCAATCAACCAATCAGTTCACGTCAAGGTAGTTGTCACGTAAGAAACTGTTTAATATCCTTCAACATAAAGATTAAGATGGTTGACCTTTGACCCACACCCTCATTTATTATTTTATCATTATTATATTTTTTAAGAACACATTTCTGTAAATGGTTATTTCTAAGCCAAAAAGTTTTGGATGAGACAACTTTTTTTTTTCTCTCATCTTTTTCAACTTTTTAGAAGATTTTCAAAGGTGAGGCCTTACATGGTGAAAAGTCTTTAATACCTCCAATTTATATCTCATCTAAATGTCTCCAATTTGCTTTAAGTTATACATTTACCTAACTTACCTAACAAAAGTTTACAAACCTACAACTTCAGTTAAATCTTAAACTTCCTATTTTCCATTTTGGTTTCACTTTCATTTTCACGAAAAAGGCTTATACTTGAGGGTCCCAATTTTAGAGAATTTTTTTCCCTTCCTATTTTAGGTTCCCTTTGATACACCAGCCAGGTATGTAGGTTGTTTGACTTTTTTTTTTTTTTTTTTTTTTTCATCCATGTGGGTAGGGTACGTTGTAGTTTGTTTTATATCTTTTTTATTCTGTTAGTCAATTTTTTTTTTTTTTTTAAAAGACATAGTTTTGTTAGGGGAGGGAGAAGCTTTTGTGTTTGCAGTCATCTACGAAAAGCTTTTGTTCTCTTTTTTATTTTTCCCATAAGGCTTACAACCTTCTAAGAAATCTTGTAATTGACAAGATTTCCCATAAGGTCTTCCACTTTACAGGAAATCTTGTTGTCATTTACAAGATTTCCCATAAGGTTGTAAGACTTATGGGAAAAATCACAGATCACTTTTTTCTTCTCTGTTTGTTTGCTCGTTTTTTTCCTTCTTTGTAGATCTTCTGTTGATGACTATTAAATCTACTTGCAGAATGTCTCACATATTTGTTTGCTACGGTGGTACTTTGAAGGAGGATGAACGAGATTACATAGGATGTCATCTTGGGAGTTTGGAAGTAAGAGGTGATATCGGGTATGAGGAATTTTTATTAGAGTTGTATAAACTTAATGGGATTGACCCGAACCATCATGACCTTATTCTAAGATGTTTATACAATTTTGGATCAAGAGTTCCTACCTACTTAATAAAAAATGACAAGGAATTAAGGTTTTTTCTTAAATGAAAATGATGCATGTAGGCCTCCTATATATTTATCAACGAGCGTAAAGTATAGTGGTGGATTGGGAAGTGACATGAAAAGCCCTAACTGCTTATATCATCCAAGCTTTCTGTATAACTTAGGGCAAGAATACCCACCCCCTTATTACCCAGCACCACCTTTTGTTGCACCAACATTCGTTGAAGAATATTTTCTATCACACGATGATTTCTATTGTCATGTATCTTCACTAACCCCCTTAACGAATAACACGTAGTCCCAATTGACCTACCCAACGATAATTTCTACATTGACCCAATTTTGAACAAGAGGGTCCATCGTCTTCAAGATATAGTTCAGGACAGGAAAATTTTGGTGTACAAGGGGGGCTCAGTGAAGAGGATTATGGGGAGGAAAATGTAGGTGAAGATGACAATGACGACGACGAAGACTATAAATGTGACAAACATCATGTATCACCTGAGGATGGAAAGGGAGACGATATGGAAGAGTGTGGTGTTGAAATGGAGAAGGATGTTGATCAGGGATTTGTCCCTGATGAAGCACCATTGGTTGGCACTAGTTCTGCACATCTGAGAATGTCTTTGCCTATGATGCCCATCCTTGTGACTGACCAATTCTTTGACAAGGATGGTGTCGACATCAAGCTTAGATAGATATATCTTTCAAAGGAAGAGCTCGCATATTCGTTGTCGCTATTTGCCATGCGACAGAATTTTGAAACTTTGGAACACAAATCCACAAAATTTATGTTGATTGTTAAGTGTAAACATGAGATTAGGTTGGTTTATTTCCAGAAATCAGGTCAAATGGGATGCGATTTTACCATAAATGACAGAAATTAGAGAGTACCGTAAAAAAAAATGGACTCTAGACAAATTATCTTTGAAGATATTGAAGGTATTTGTGTAGAATCCAACGGCGAATAGAGATCCGGCCAAAATCGAGAACATTCAGTCATTTTTTGGGAAGAAGATGATGGTTTTTAGGGATTCAAAAGAAGATGAGGATTGTTTCAAGGTTTAGGGAAGAAGACGATGGTTTGAGGAACAAGAAGACACTGATTTCGAAAAATGTAAGGAAAATGGAAAACTTTCGAGAAATGTAAGGAAAAGGGAAAACTTTCAGGAAACACTTTATGAAAAGGGGGAAAGTTGAGTTTGAACCATTGGGGTGGTCAACCAGTTTTCGAGAAACCCTATGAAAGGTAAATGGTAAAGTGGAACTTAAACCGTTGGATGGTGAACTGGTTATCAGGAAGGGAAACTATGTTCGTAGGGTAGATGGGATACAAATTGGGGGTATTACAGACTTTTCACCATGTGAGACCCACCTTTGAAAATTAGAAAAGTTGAAAAAGGGGTTAAAAAAAGAAGTTTTTAAAAAATGGGTTAGTTTTGTCCCATCAAAAACTTTTTGGTTAAAATTAGCAATTTCCCAACACATTTCTCAATTTTATTTAACATAGAACACAAATATCCATTTATATTCTTAAGTTTTAGAAGTTTTAACAACTAACACATTAAATTAATAATTATAAATTAAAATATCATGTTGGTTCCTATCCTTTGAAGTTCACTTTTAATAATCTTAACTTTAATCCTTTGAAGTTAATTTTTATAGGAATTGTTCAAATAATAATATTCAAAATTTATAGTAAAATTGTTAATAGATAACAATTTTTTTTTTTTTTTTTAAGAAATCAGCAACAAATTAGCAATTGGGACTAAATTTAAGATTTATTGAAAATATAGAGACTAAAATTGGACAATTAAAATTACAGATGCTAAAATTAAACAAATTTCGAAGTATAGAGAACAAAATGGTATTTTAGCTATATATATATATAATTATATCAGTATACCCGTACACTTTTATAAGCTAAATTTAGACTCTACTTTCATTTTAAAATCATTAATTCATTACTTTCACGCATGTAAAAAGCTTTTCTAAACTAAAGGATAAACGTACTTTAGAAGAGCAATGCAAGAATCAAATAGGTATGGGTCATTTTTTTGTTATCGGCTCATCTTCCTTTTATTTTTCTATACTTGTTTGGAAATAATTTTTCTTGCTATTTTGGTAGGATTTGTATATGGATGATTTTAAATGGAATCGAGTGAAAATAACTACAAATTATCAATGAAATAGTATAATTTAATTAATTTGTTTAATAGAGTTTTAGGATTAATTTGATACAATTAATAATTTGGAGTTTTAATGGATACAACTCTAAATTTTAGAGATATGAAATTGATATTTGCCCGACAAAGGAGATAGACTATTTTATCACTATTTAGAAATTTTAAAATTATATTTATGTGTGTGTAGTGATTTAAAACATTTTCAATATATAGTTTGTGCCATCTAAATAGATTTTCTTTCTTGTTAGTTCAATCTTGTCATTGAGTTTTTTTTTTTTTTTTCCTTTCTTTAATGAAGTGAGCTCACATTTCTTTTTCTCCACGTTTTATTGCACTTCTACTAAAAATTAACAATAGTATATGGTTGATAGACATAAAGCTTAAATGCTGACTTAGCATAATTTAATTGGTCAACATAAATAGTAATCCAAATTTAAATTTGTAAATTATTTTCACACTCATCATTATTTCAATTGTAAAAAAAAAAAAAAACGAATTAAAAAACTAAAATTTAAATAGATAGGTATCTATACTTCTCTATTATAATTTTATAATGTTTTTTTTTTTTTGAGAAAGTAATTTTATAATGGTAGTTATGCCTAGAAAAATTATCTAAAATGGCAAAATTGCAAAAAATATTTACAATTAATAGCAAAATACACAGTCTATCTATGATAGACCACGATAGACAACTTTCTGTGTCTATCGTGACACAGATAATAGTCTATCGCGAACTATCGAGGTTTATCGCGGATAGACAGTGAAATTTTTGCTATATTTATAAATATTTTGGTTCCTTTTACTATATTTAAAAAGAGTACTATGCATAGTATAATAATATTAATTTTTTAATGTATTAATTAATTCTAAAATGGTATAACACAGAAGAACATTATTTTATAAAGGAAAAAAAAAAACCTATATCGAAAATCAATTTTGACCCGAAGCTTATATGGTTGTATCAATTTTAGACTTAACTTTGAATTTTATTAATTGGGTTTTAAATATAAATAAAATTTTACTCTTAATTTAATTTTTGCAATGTAGCACCTGAAATGTGTCATCTCCCTTAGCTTAACTCGAGATCGTTATGTTATTTAATTGGTTTAATTCGTTGTTTTACATGTCTCGAGCATTTGAGAGGTAAAACAGGCCTCTACTATCAATTTCGGGTTAATTCGGATTGATTAAAGAGTTCTAAGCTATAATCGAAGCTTAAAGACCAGCACCTCGACGCTCAAAAGGCGTTGTGTGCAGCACTGAGGAATAGTAGTTGCACTTTTGAGAGCGCCACGATGTTGTCCTATGGTGCCTCAACGCTATGTAATTTGATGGAACCTTAACGCGTGTGGTGCTCTGATTAGGACAATGAGCATATGACCATCGTTTAAAAAGAAAAGTTCGTTTCCAACACGAGAGGAGACAGAAAATTACCCTTTTCTACAACTTTGAACTCCCTTCATCTTTGTAGTTAATTCTTAACCATTTTGGACTTGATCAATATTTGTTTTTAGGATTTCATCATGACTGTAGGCTAAATGTAAGTTTTCTAGTTTGGGTTTGATAGTTTTCCCCTTTAGTTTAGTTGTGAGATTTGTTCTACATTTCATATTGTTCAAATTCCCTTGTTTATGGGTTTTAATTTGATTGAATTAATTATGAATGATTATATCTTGTTATTGATTGAAAACCAATGCTTGAATGTTACTTTTCCATGCTTTAGATTTATCCTTGATTAAGGTAATAAATCAATTAGAAAGCAAAAGGTTAGATTAACTTATTTGTTGTGAGTCAACCATAAATTAATATTGCTTTAATCAATCTTGATTTAAAACTATATTGAATGAATTAATTAGACAATGGAAATTAATTCATTCATCTAGCTTAATCCCTAAAGCTTAATGCAATTAGACCACTCATATTAAGATGAGTTCATCTACTTTAATTGGAGTAATTAAGTAATTAGGACATTTTGTTACGTTTCTAACCAATTTGGCTAGCTTAAACATGAGATGTGATCTAGAGTTCAATGACTGCTTATTTAAACTAATTGGGGGNCATAGTGCTTTGAAGAGGAAAAAAAACTTCTAAGTGTAAAGAAGGATGAGTTGGTAGCATAATTGGGAGTTAGTTCCAAGCTTGAACACAAGTCTCATGGGAGAATAAATCAAGCCTTGGACGCATAGAGGAGTGTGTTGGGAGGAATTTGACTAAGTGTTGGAGTGCTCATGCATGTTGAAAGGAGTCCCTAGGTCATAAAGAAGGTGTTGGACGCATAGTTTGTATTTGGGGGGCAAAATCTCACTAAGTATAAGACGGGGACCAATAACTCATGCTTGGAAGGGTTTTAGCTAAGTGTTGAAGGAGTTTTAGGAGTTGAAAGACAACACTTAGGGCAAAAGTAAGTGTTGAATGCATAATAAGGAATAAGCATGAAAATTTGGTTAAGCTTTGTCTAAGTTAAATGGAGAGTAAATTGAGTCAACCCTAGGAAGTGTATGGAAACACATAGTAGAAGGCTTCATGTGAGAAAATTTGACTAAGTATAAGAGTTTTGGAACCAAGCTGGACGCATGGTATAAGATGGTTGGCTAGTGAGCAAGGCTAAGGAAGAATACAAGGTTGAAACACATGGTTTGTAGGCCAAAGACAAAGGGTCTGGATGCATACTCTTTAAAAGGAAGGAAGTTTGTCCAAGTACAAGACTTTTAAGAAAAAGTTGGACGCATACATGATGTTGGGAAGGAAAATTTGGCTAAGTGTTAACTAGTTGGATGAAGTAGAGAGTAAAAGAGGACATATCTTAAAAATCTACAAGTTGGACGCATGGAGGGGAGCGTTAGACGCATAAACACTACTCCAGGGAAATGTTGGACGCATGCAAGGGTGGAAATGAGGTGCTAAGTGGCAAGCTACTAGTTGAACAACTCACAATCAAGAGATGTCATCATGAATGACCATAAACGCATGCTGAGAAACATGTGCCATGAAATGTGTCAAGCTAAGGACTAAGGTGAGCGTGACTAAGTCTCTTAAGGAGTTCTATAAATAGGCTTGAGGGGGCACATCTTCATTCACTCAAAACCATTCCAAAAAGCTTATTTGAGAGAATTTGAGAGTTTTTATGAATAGACCAAGCATCCAAACTTCCACCTTAGGGGTCAAGAGGAGTCAAGTAGGCGTCCAACAACATTCACCTTGTGTCTAATGGGTGCTCTGCATTCAACAAGGTGTAGCGTTGATGAATAAATGAGCATGCAACGGAAGTTAATTTGATCAATTTTCATTCTAAGATGCTCAATTTAGAGGATTAAACATGCAATTAAAAAGAAAAACCAAAGTTTCAAGAACACTTACCCTTGAAGCTCCAAATTCTTCTTCAATTCTTGATGAATTTTAGCACCACTTGGTTGTAGACCACCACAAGAGTCTTCTTTACTATTCTCTAGGCTTAGATTGGATGGTAGGATTCAAATCTGTGGTGAATTTGAGAAAGAATGAAGGTTGGGAAGAAGATGAACAATTGATGGAATTTTGCAAAATCAACCCTTAATTTCACAAAATTCTTACCATTTTTTGTGCCAAAATTATCGCTATTTATTAAAGAATAACATGCAATTCAATTGCATCAAAATTTGACAACACAAAATGGTTAATTTGTTGGTTAATTGTGAAGAAGACAACCAAGCTCCTAGCTCAGTTAGTGGGAAAATCCAATCTTCAAAATCAATTTTAAAATCAATTTTCAATAAGTTTCCAAAAATTGAATTAAAATTGATTTTTAATTTCACAAATAATTAAATAATTAAATAAAAAATAATTTAATATTTAATTAATTAAATATTATTTTAATATTAAATATTAAATAATTAAATAATATTATTTTTTCCACTTTACCCGATATTTCTAAAAAATCAATATGAATCCCTATTCATATGATTAATATTTAAATCATATTTAAATATTATAATTAACTCTATTTGTACGTTAATTCGTAATTAAACATCGATATATCGTATATATCTGACTTTCATTCCTTAAGCCAAGATTTGAACGATTTAAACTTATTCACCACAGTATCTAAGATTTTAGTCCATTTATGAGCTAGTAGAGGAACCTAATGGACCTACAAATCATGAGCTCTAACAATCCAAGATTAACCGGCCAAACTCTTTAACCTAGTTAACCAACATTCTTTAACTAACAGGACACTCCACTAAAGCCAGTAGCTGCACTCTCCTCATTGTAGATATATTTGTGTCTATTTGATATAACCGTCATCGATAAGTCAATCCTTCACAGGTCGTTCATAACTTTAGCTAGGCCAAATACCGATTTACCTCTGAGTTACATCTTTTCTCCTTAAGTACCAGTGTCCCTCTAATGAACAATTGATTTAGGATCTAATCACTAAATCCATTCCCTCTCGGGCCAGTGAGAGGATGGGGCCCCTTGTTCAAGTCCTGGGAACAACACTTAAGAGAACAACTTCTCTACTATCCCTAAGTTGGGTAGGAGTGAATTTCGTATTGCAAATTCTATGTCCCCAACTGTTTACCCGGTCTTATCCCTGAAATGGGAGGAATGATGAGTAGCACTATTCAGCTTACTCTCACCTATGCAGAGTTCATAGATAGCTCAAGATTTAGATCAAGTTGTATCGGTCATCGATAAGTGAAATTAATCAATGTTAATTGTAAATAGTGTTAATACGTAACATTGATTATTTCAGGGTTAGTCTTACACAATCTCATTATGTAGAATACCCCCGCTCACATGTCTCTACATGAACAAATCAGGATCACTTTATTTATGACACCTTACAACACTTATAACAATCATGAAGCGGGTCGTATTCAATAATGTCACCAGGAAGAGGTACCCAACATGATCCATGTACTATAGACTATTGAGGCTACTTACTTGAACTTGATCATGTTTATGTCTCCACATAAAGTCCAAGTACTCATGATAGTAGCCAAGGGTTCGTAGTTTAATTGGATTTAGAGTTAATAAATAATTAATTTACTTGAATAACTTCATATGTACTAAAATTCACTTATTTACAAAAACTACGAGTTTTAGGACATACAACCCAACAAGTATTGCGTCCAAGAAAGGTGCCTTACGTCCAAGACGTGGTCCCTGCCTCCAAGAGGCTATTTTCAGGCATTCCAAGAAGCTTTCTAGGACTCCAAAAGGCTTCCAGTTGCTATTTTCTTAGTTCCAGAAGAGCCGAGAAGTCTAAACCAAGCTGAACATGAGTTCGAAGTAGGGGAAAGAAGCTTTAAAGAACTAGGAACTCCATTAACTGTGAGTGCTTACTAGTTTGTTTCTTTCAGTAGTATGATAATTTCATTGAGTTAAAGATATATTTGCTATTTATATATGCTTGTGAGTGCTTGATAAGGAAATTAAGGCAGCAGAGGATGGTCAGAAGATAAAAATCAAGTTTCTGAGCCTATGCCGAGGTTAAAATTTCACGGGATGGTCAAGGGATGCCGGAGATCTAGTTCCTGATCCTGTGGGAGGTATCTTTTGTTGGATGGTCAGAGGACTGATAGGTCTAACTTCTGATCTCTCAGAGATAAGACTATGTGCAAATAGAGGACAAATTCGATTGTTGTGCTAGATTGAGCCGACAGATTAGAGTACGGTACGGGGATAAGCTTTGTAATAGAGGTTTGAGTAGATAGCCTCGATTATATTTAACTATGTTTAACTGTTTCAGTTTTGATATCATGAAAAGGGTTGTGTGTACCCTAGTTATGTGTTAATCACTCACTATGCTTTGTAAAGCTCATCCTTTCTTTTCATGTTTTTTTTTTTTAAAAGTAGCAGAAGAGTTTCTGTTGTTGTGCGAAGTTGAGGTCTGCCATGTCGTAGTGATTGTACTTTGTGTTAGGGTTGAATATAAGTTGTGAACATTTATTTTGTAAACAAACCCTAAGTTGTCACATTAAATATATAGTACATTCTATGTTTATTTAAAATTTGCATGTTAATTGAGAAATGTAGTAAAGTTTGACAGTAGATATAGTAAAAGGGTCAGTATCTGCTGTCCTCACATCTTTTCCTATGTTAAGAGGATAATTTGAGATAGGGTGTGACAATAAAGTCTAGTACCAAGTCTAGTACATTTGATTTCCTAGAATGCTGAGATGACTTAAAGATAACTCTTGTCTGCTTTCCTGCCAAACAATGACACTTTTTTGGGGGTGTACTCTTTATATCAGGAAGATGATTTTTCTTGGCTAATATCTTCAAACTTTTCTCACTCATGTGACTGAGTCTTTTATGCCAAAGCTCAACACTCGCTTCATCTTCCACTGTATTTATATCACAATCAATGATCTTCGCCTCCATGTAATACAGTGAGGAATACTTCTCTCCCTTAGCTACCACCAAGAGCCTTTAGTAAGCTTCCATTACCACTATAGAAGGTATTACGGAAACCTTCATCATCAAGTTTACCTATGGAAATCAAATTCATGCGAATATCAGGAATATATTTCACATTCTTCAAAATTAGCTTATAACCATTCTTGTTCTCCAAGTGTACATCTCCGGTGCCAACTGCTTTTGCTGATCCATCACTACCTATCCTAACACTGCCAAAATCACCAAGTGTATAGGATGCAAAGATATCCCTCTTTGACGTAGCATGAACTGAGGTCCCACTATCAATCACCCAACTACAAATATAGCAAAATTTCACAGTCTATTTGCGATAGACTACTATTTGTGTCAACACGAATAGTAGTCTATGGTGAGCTATCGCGGTCTATTGTTGATAGATTGTGTATTTTGTTATTAATTGTAAATATTTTCAGCAGGTTTGTCATCTAAGATAATTTTCCTATTTAATAATATTTGTTTAAATTAAAGAATTAAAGCATTATAGCAATTAACAATAACGGGTCCTTTAATAAAAATTGAAAAAAAAAAAAAA
>QLSR01000098.1:36754-50570 GCA_031780015.1 Citrullus colocynthis | reverse complement strand
CACACACACACACCAAATTGACCACCAATTATTTGAGCAAACTTCAGTTTTGAGAAGAGAATAAGTCCTAGAAGAGTTTGGGAGAACCATGATAGGTCAATTTTCAAGGGTTGGACCAAAGAGGCAAGTAGGTCATGAAACTTTCTAAGTGTTACAACTATGCTTGGAAAACATAAGCTATGAACGCATAGTGCTTTGAAGAGGAAAAAAAACTTCTAAGTGTAAAGAAGGATGAGTTGGTAGCATAATTGGGAGTTAGTTCCAAGCTTGAACACAAGTCTCATGGGAGAATAAATCAAGCCTTGGACGCATAGAGGAGTGTGTTGGGAGGAATTTGACTAAGTGTTGGAGTGCTCATGCATGTTGAAAGGAGTCCCTAGGTCATAAAGAAGGTGTTGGACGCATAGTTTGTATTTGGGGGGCAAAATCTCACTAAGTATAAGACGGGGACCAATAACTCATGCTTGGAAGGGTTTTAGCTAAGTGTTGAAGGAGTTTTAGGAGTTGAAAGACAACACTTAGGGCAAAAGTAAGTGTTGAATGCATAATAAGGAATAAGCATGAAAATTTGGTTAAGCTTTGTCTAAGTTAAATGGAGAGTAAATTGAGTCAACCCTAGGAAGTGTATGGAAACACATAGTAGAAGGCTTCATGTGAGAAAATTTGACTAAGTATAAGAGTTTTGGAACCAAGCTGGACGCATGGTATAAGATGGTTGGCTAGTGAGCAAGGCTAAGGAAGAATACAAGGTTGAAACACATGGTTTGTAGGCCAAAGACAAAGGGTCTGGATGCATACTCTTTAAAAGGAAGGAAGTTTGTCCAAGTACAAGACTTTTAAGAAAAAGTTGGACGCATACATGATGTTGGGAAGGAAAATTTGGCTAAGTGTTAACTAGTTGGATGAAGTAGAGAGTAAAAGAGGACATATCTTAAAAATCTACAAGTTGGACGCATGGAGGGGAGCGTTAGACGCATAAACACTACTCCAGGGAAATGTTGGACGCATGCAAGGGTGGAAATGAGGTGCTAAGTGGCAAGCTACTAGTTGAACAACTCACAATCAAGAGATGTCATCATGAATGACCATAAACGCATGCTGAGAAACATGTGCCATGAAATGTGTCAAGCTAAGGACTAAGGTGAGCGTGACTAAGTCTCTTAAGGAGTTCTATAAATAGGCTTGAGGGGGCACATCTTCATTCACTCAAAACCATTCCAAAAAGCTTATTTGAGAGAATTTGAGAGTTTTTATGAATAGACCAAGCATCCAAACTTCCACCTTAGGGGTCAAGAGGAGTCAAGTAGGCGTCCAACAACATTCACCTTGTGTCTAATGGGTGCTCTGCATTCAACAAGGTGTAGCGTTGATGAATAAATGAGCATGCAACGGAAGTTAATTTGATCAATTTTCATTCTAAGATGCTCAATTTAGAGGATTAAACATGCAATTAAAAAGAAAAACCAAAGTTTCAAGAACACTTACCCTTGAAGCTCCAAATTCTTCTTCAATTCTTGATGAATTTTAGCACCACTTGGTTGTAGACCACCACAAGAGTCTTCTTTACTATTCTCTAGGCTTAGATTGGATGGTAGGATTCAAATCTGTGGTGAATTTGAGAAAGAATGAAGGTTGGGAAGAAGATGAACAATTGATGGAATTTTGCAAAATCAACCCTTAATTTCACAAAATTCTTACCATTTTTTGTGCCAAAATTATCGCTATTTATTAAAGAATAACATGCAATTCAATTGCATCAAAATTTGACAACACAAAATGGTTAATTTGTTGGTTAATTGTGAAGAAGACAACCAAGCTCCTAGCTCAGTTAGTGGGAAAATCCAATCTTCAAAATCAATTTTAAAATCAATTTTCAATAAGTTTCCAAAAATTGAATTAAAATTGATTTTTAATTTCACAAATAATTAAATAATTAAATAAAAAATAATTTAATATTTAATTAATTAAATATTATTTTAATATTAAATATTAAATAATTAAATAATATTATTTTTTCCACTTTACCCAATATTTCTAAAAAATCAATATGAATCCCTATTCATATGATTAATATTTAAATCATATTTAAATATTATAATTAACTCTATTTGTACGTTAATTCGTAATTAAACATCGATATATCGTATATATCTGACTTTCATTCCTTAAGCCAAGATTTGAACGATTTAAACTTATTCACCACAGTATCTAAGATTTTAGTCCATTTATGAGCTAGTAGAGGAACCTAATGGACCTACAAATCATGAGCTCTAACAATCCAAGATTAACCGGCCAAACTCTTTAACCTAGTTAACCAACATTCTTTAACTAACAGGACACTCCACTAAAGCCAGTAGCTGCACTCTCCTCATTGTAGATATATTTGTGTCTATTTGATATAACCGTCATCGATAAGTCAATCCTTCACAGGTCGTTCATAACTTTAGCTAGGCCAAATACCGATTTACCTCTGAGTTACATCTTTTCTCCTTAAGTACCAGTGTCCCTCTAATGAACAATTGATTTAGGATCTAATCACTAAATCCATTCCCTCTCGGGCCAGTGAGAGGATGGGGCCCCTTGTTCAAGTCCTGGGAACAACACTTAAGAGAACAACTTCTCTACTATCCCTAAGTTGGGTAGGAGTGAATTTCGTATTGCAAATTCTATGTCCCCAACTGTTTACCCGGTCTTATCCCTGAAATGGGAGGAATGATGAGTAGCACTATTCAGCTTACTCTCACCTATGCAGAGTTCATAGATAGCTCAAGATTTAGATCAAGTTGTATCGGTCATCGATAAGTGAAATTAATCAATGTTAATTGTAAATAGTGTTAATACGTAACATTGATTATTTCAGGGTTAGTCTTACACAATCTCATTATGTAGAATACCCCCACTCACATGTCTCTACATGAACAAATCAGGATCACTTTATTTATGACACCTTACAACACTTATAACAATCATGAAGCGGGTCGTATTCAATAATGTCACCACGAAGAGGTACCCAACATGATCCATGTACTATAGACTATTGAGGCTACTTACTTGAACTTGATCATGTTTATGTCTCCACATAAAGTCCAAGTACTCATGATAGTAGCCAAGGGTTCGTAGTTTAATTGGATTTAGAGTTAATAAATAATTAATTTACTTGAATAACTTCATATGTACTAAAATTCACTTATTTACAAAAACTACGAGTTTTAGGACATACAACCCAACAAGTATTGCGTCCAAGAAAGGTGCCTTACGTCCAAGACGTGGTCCCTGCCTCCAAGAGGCTATTTTCAGGCATTCCAAGAAGCTTTCTAGGACTCCAAAAGGCTTCCAGTTGCTATTTTCTTAGTTCCAGAAGAGCCGAGAAGTCTAAACCAAGCTGAACATGAGTTCGAAGTAGGGGAAAGAAGCTTTAAAGAACTAGGAACTCCATTAACTGTGAGTGCTTACTAGTTTGTTTCTTTCAGTAGTATGATAATTTCATTGAGTTAAAGATATATTTGCTATTTATATATGCTTGTGAGTGCTTGATAAGGAAATTAAGGCAGCAGAGGATGGTCAGAAGATAAAAATCAAGTTTCTGAGCCTATGCCGAGGTTAAAATTTCACGGGATGGTCAAGGGATGCCGGAGATCTAGTTCCTGATCCTGTGGGAGGTATCTTTTGTTGGATGGTCAGAGGACTGATAGGTCTAACTTCTGATCTCTCAGAGATAAGACTATGTGCAAATAGAGGACAAATTCGATTGTTGTGCTAGATTGAGCCGACAGATTAGAGTACGGTACGGGGATAAGCTTTGTAATAGAGGTTTGAGTAGATAGCCTCGATTATATTTAACTATGTTTAACTGTTTCAGTTTTGATATCATGAAAAGGGTTGTGTGTACCCTAGTTATGTGTTAATCACTCACTATGCTTTGTAAAGCTCATCCTTTCTTTTCATGTTTTTTTTTTTTTAAAAGTAGCAGAAGAGTTTCTGTTGTTGTGCGAAGTTGAGGTCTGCCATGTCGTAGTGATTGTACTTTGTGTTAGGGTTGAATATAAGTTGTGAACATTTATTTTGTAAACAAACCCTAAGTTGTCACATTAAATATATAGTACATTCTATGTTTATTTAAAATTTGCATGTTAATTGAGAAATGTAGTAAAGTTTGACAGTAGATATAGTAAAAGGGTCAGTATCTGCTGTCCTCACATCTTTTCCTATGTTAAGAGGATAATTTGAGATAGGGTGTGACAATAAAGTCTAGTACCAAGTCTAGTACATTTGATTTCCTAGAATGCTGAGATGACTTAAAGATAACTCTTGTCTGCTTTCCTGCCAAACAATGACACTTTTTTGGGGGTGTACTCTTTATATCAGGAAGATGATTTTTCTTGGCTAATATCTTCAAACTTTTCTCACTCATGTGACTGAGTCTTTTATGCCAAAGCTCAACACTCGCTTCATCTTCCACTGTATTTATATCACAATCAATGATCTTCGCCTCCATGTAATACAGTGAGGAATACTTCTCTCCCTTAGCTACCACCAAGAGCCTTTAGTAAGCTTCCATTACCACTATAGAAGGTATTACGGAAACCTTCATCATCAAGTTTACCTATGGAAATCAAATTCATGCGAATATCAGGAATATATTTCACATTCTTCAAAATTAGCTTATAACCATTCTTGTTCTCCAAGTGTACATCTCCGGTGCCAACTGCTTTTGCTGATCCATCACTACCTATCCTAACACTGCCAAAATCACCAAGTGTATAGGATGCAAAGATATCCCTCTTTGACGTAGCATGAACTGAGGTCCCACTATCAATCACCCAACTACAAATATAGCAAAATTTCACAGTCTATTTGCGATAGACTACTATTTGTGTCAACACGAATAGTAGTCTATGGTGAGCTATCGCGGTCTATTGTTGATAGATTGTGTATTTTGTTATTAATTGTAAATATTTTCAGCAGGTTTGTCATCTAAGATAATTTTCCTATTTAATAATATTTGTTTAAATTAAAGAATTAAAGCATTATAGCAATTAACAATAACGGGTCCTTTAATAAAAATTGAAAAAAAAAAAAAAAAGTGTTCATTTTAAACAAAAAGGGAAGAAAATGCCGACGTGAATGGGTTTTATAAAACGTTTTTCAGCTCTAAAGGGATTATGATTTATTTATTGTGTTCTTAGGGTGGTTTGGTTTCGAAGCTTTTCCTTTGGTAAGAAGACAAAGTGTTTGATTTGAATATATGATTGAAAGTCTTTTCTCAACTAACTTAAAAATAAAAAAATAAAATAAACAAACAAAAATAAATTTATCAATATGAACATAATTCCTCCGACATAAATATATACTTTAGAAAAAAAAAAAAAAAAACCTTAAATCTCTCATTCAATATGAACTAATAATAATAATAACAATAATAATAAGTTAATTTAACATGGCATATCAAGAAGTCAAGGTTCAAATCCTCCAACGCAACTCCGCATGAGTAATAGATCTATTATGGATGTGAGAGATCTTTAGCTTTTAAAATATTAGTATTAGTATAAATTAATTTTATTTAAAATTTTATTTTATTGAAATTAGTGAGATTTTTATACTTTTTATTCAAATTAATGGATGAATTAGTGGAATTGAACAGTAAACAACAATAAAGAAAGTCAAAGATACACCTTCGTTCATATACCTAACGAATTAAATAAAAAATCATATGTTTCTCATTTTAGAATTGAAAATTAAACAAACAAACGAATAAAATAAAACAAGGAGGAAAAAGGTTGATTAGGGTATGAAAGTTGCACATTCGAGGATTAAACTAAATTTGGAAAAAAAAAAAAAAAGATTCGAAAATATTGTTATTAGTTTTCATAGTTTATACAAACAGCAAAAAGTTAATAAAATTCTCAACTCATGAATTAAGCTTAATAAATTATTAAAAACATAATAAAAAATAATAATTACCATAGCAAATTATTGAAATTACATATCAATTGTTGATGTGTCAAATTGACTTTAAAATTGCTTCGTTAGTAATTTTATATATCCTTAATTCAAGACACATAAGATCCATATAGCTACTAAAAAGATCATTTTTATTGACCTAAATCTCAGTTTAGTCTTTTCATATTTATTTTATTTTGGTAGCAATTAAAATATATGTTTAGTGTATGCACTTTAAAAAAAAAAAACAATCAATTTTGTCATTATTTTGGTCTTGTTAATTAATATTTTGTTGCCTAATTCTACCCATTCAATATTCACTTTAGCCCTATTTGTCCATCCCTGACATATTGACCTTGATATGCTTTCTCTTTTTTTTTTTTTTTTATATGCATGTTCAATTTTGCTTAAGTTAGAAAAGAACGATCGAAGAAACTAAGGTCAAAATAACGAAACTTCAACTTCAACATTGTGACACCTTACAATACCAATAATAGTCATTTCTAATGTATATAGACCAAGCTTCTTACACCTAAAAGAGCGATTAATAAACATATTTAAAGTCATATATAAACAATTGAAGTAAACTATCAATATGAACATAACTATACAAAATAAGATACTATACTTTCGAAGGTCCGAGTCATCACTCTACATTTGTTGTAGGAGTAAAAGATTATATAAATTAATGAATGGTTTTTGTTTTGTTTCTTTTTTTTAAAAAAAAGTTTGGTTTGGTTTTAAAAAGAAAATTGCAGCCAAGTGTCTCTCAAAAAAAAAACCAAGTTTAAATTACTATAATGCCCTACATATTTGGACAGATTGGTCAAAATGCATATTTTGAATTTCATTACGAAAACTCAATACTATATTTATAGCTGTGGGGTTAGTTCTAAGAAAATGGTATGGTTTTTCAAAGGGTCAAACTTTTTTTTTTCTAATCCTACCTCATTTAATAGCAAGTTCTAGAATAACACATTTAATAGCCTTCACTTTGAGTTTACTTTTTATTAGGGTTGGACAAACAGGATGCACCCATATATTTTCAAGGTATATGCAAAGACAAGTCATAAAAGCATTTATGTTAGAATTTTAAGGTCCTATTTGGTAACAATTTTATTTTTGGTTTTTGATTTTTGAAAATCAAGTCTATTTCTTCTAATTTGCATTTTTTTTTTTAAAATATAAGAATTGAATTATAAGCCAAATTTCAAAAATAAAAACAAGTCTTTTAAAATCACGACCACATTTGATAACCATTTAGTTTTTTAAAATTGTACTTGTTTCTTCTCAATTTCTTAGGATGGTTTTCATGTTTTCTAAGTAAAAGAGTTGAATACTTAGTCAAATTTCAAAACAATTAAATCAACTTATTAAGAACTACTCTTTTAGTTTTCAAAATTCTACTTATTTTTTTGAAAATATTGATAGATAGTAGCTAGATAACAAATCATAGAGACCTAGAGGTGGGAGGAGCGTTTAGAGACTTAATTTTCAAAAACAAAAAATTTAAAAACCAAATGGTTACCAAATGAGAATCTTCTTTTTTTAGTTTTCAAAATTTGGCTTGATTTCTTAAAACATTGGTACAAAGTAGATAATGAAGTAAGAGATTTAGAGGTGGAATGAATGTTTATCGGCCTAACTATCAAAAACTAAAAACTAAATGATTGCCAAATGATACTTAATAGCTTAATCTCTTAAAAGATGTTGTCAAATGTCTTGGATGAACACAAGTGCTCTAACAACCTCAAATGGAAACGTTATTCGAGGAGATCACTACAATAATATGATTCACAATTTTGTATTATTAGATGTACAAGAGATAATTTGCAAAAGTAGTTCAAATTTGTATCTAGTTGTTATTAGGAAACACTTAGATTTTTTAATCAATATCCAATAATTATTAAAAGATAGCCACATCCTAACTATTCATTCCCTCGAATATTCATTCCCTCAAATTGGATGATGATATTTACTCTGAAAAATTTTATTTTATGTGAAAGGTAATATTACAAGAACTTCAATGAATTAAATCTCCAAGGTCATATTGAAATAGTCTTTTGCATTGTTTCATTTATATAATGTGGATTTTACTATTGATGATCAATTTGGTTTATACAACATGGTTGAAAACTTTTACTTATTATTATTTTTCATTTGGTAGCCTCAAATTCCAATTTGATTTGGAAGAAAAGTACATGAAAATGAAAGGTGTGGCCTAAACAATAATATAGAAGACTTTTGTGTTTCTCATGTGCTTCTACTTCAAAAAGTCACCTTTTCTGTTTTTGATAAGCATAGTGAATTCAAAGTTGTCGTTTGATGGAGATAGCTTACTTATGTATTTATGTTTTGACTTTTTACATAGCAATTTGGTTTTTTTTTTTTTTTTTTTCATTTCTTTGTCTTGTGTTTTGGAATATTTGATTGAAAATATTAGGAAAAATACATTTTTGATCCTAAGATTTTGGATTTGGTTTCTATTTGGTTCTTAAGTTTCAAAATGTTACACTTTTAGTCTGTAAATTTTGAGTTTGGTTTCAATTTAATCCCTATAGGTTTCAATTTAATCTCTATGGGTTGCAAAATGTTATGATTTTACCATTGAGATTTGAGATCTGTTTCAATTTAGTTTTTGTGTTTCAAAATTTGTACGTTTAACCTCAAATTTTTACTAAATACTCAATTTTCGTCTTTAGGGGTAATGTTTATTAATTAATTTATTAGTTAAGTTTGATTATTTTTCATTCCTATTAAATTTAAATTTAAATTTTCACGTCATGGTCATTTTGAATTAATTAATAAACAATAACGCTAAAGATTTAAAGTGAGTATTTAGTAAAAAGTTAGGGCTAAAAAATGTAAATCTAAGAACTTAGAAACCAAATTGAAACAAAATTGAAGTTGGTAAACTTGAAACATTTTGATCTCAAGGGACTATTTTGAAATTAAATTTAAAACTTGAGGAATAAAAGTGTAATATTTTAAAACCTAGGGACCAAACTGAAACTAAACTTAAAATTTATAGACCAAAAGGATATTTTTCTCTAATGCATATAGAAGTTTAGAAGTTTAAACTCTTAACCTCTTGATAGAAGGTATATGCGTTTTGGCAGGAGAGTCAATATATAAGCCTTTAATATTGGTTTTCTATTTTTTTTTTTCTGCGTTTCCAATTAGTTCATTTTCTATTGTATTTCCTAACAAATTTCCTTTATGTGATTATTTGTATTCTAATTTTCATCGTATTTTTTCCCTAGAAGTTTTCCAATCTAGATTGAAAGATGATAATAAAAAAATAATAATAATAAATAATGATGAGCAACCAAGATACCTTAAGTTAACCAAAATGAGCATAACTCAAATGATATAAAACTTGTACTATCGACTTTCAGGTCAAATATTCAATCTTTTTCACCCCACATACTGTTACCTCGAGTTAAATGAGTGTCCGAAACATTGATGTTATTTAAACATTTTCTTTACCATGCATTCTATTAATGTTCATTATTGATTACATGTTTGCTATCTCATTAGAAAAATGATCCTTTTTTCTTGGGCTTGTTTTTTTTAACTAAAATAATGATTTGAAAGACAAACTATGATTGGACAAAAATATGTTTAAAAAAGACAAACTATGATTGGACAATTGAATAAGATGCACAAAAACAAGTGTAACTTGAAATGTATCCAAGTATCTTTCTCGGTGTCAATCAACAAGTCTAGAAGAAAATTGAATACCTTTTTCCTCCACTATTATATTTGTTTGTACTACATAGCATCAAGGTTTGTATTCCCATATAAAGAGATCAAATTTGCAACCGCAAAACAGTAAGAAGGTTAAAGTATTGAGTAAGTGCTATTTTCTCTAGTCATTAATAATGAAGTCTCTCCCCTTTTTCGCCAAGATACGTTCTCAAGGTCAGAAAAGGCTGTTTTGGTTGCATCTCAAATTTCTTTTCCAATTTTTGGTAAATGGAAAAGTTTCCCAAAAGTTACAGAACTAATGAGCCATGAAAAAACCATATTATTATTATTATTATTATTAGTTGCCTTTCACATCTTGGTAACTTAGAATTATAATTAGAAGAAAGATGCCTTGGAATTGCATTAGAATTTTACTTCCATCCTTATCATTTCCATAAATGAATATCACATCACATTGAGATCCTTGCAAATAATTTCTTCCATTGAGTTTGTGGTTAGGAATAGGTTGGGAAAGCAATTCTGCAGCCATGGGTTTTTTTCAAAAAAAATTTGCAAGATATCAACACAAACTAATGTACCATGTACCACATAGTGTGATCATCTTCTCAAACGAACTCCATGATGAACTCAAGGCACACCAAGTGTGGTTGATGATGAATTACGTCATCATTATCTTGTGTTACAATGGGCAAAAATGGGTCTAGTGATTAATTCTCTTGTTTATGACCAAAACTTGATGCAATGTCTACCTGAACTTCTGTTCAGTGCACATGAGAAACTAAAATATGATTGTCAAATATAAACGATTCTTGGTCTACGTGTAACTCTGAAATAATGTCAACTTGTTGTCAGTGGCTTTTGCAATGAGCACGTCTCCTATCAGTGTCAACAATAGTTAGCTTCTAGTATGTTGAATGATGTCAGTTGTATTCATACACATTGCTCACACATTAAACTTAAACTAGGTAAATTTTTTGTTCTAGTAAGGATAATTGTTCATCTCTAAAATGCTATTTTGTAGAAAGAAAAAAAAAATAATATAATATAGGTATATATAACTAAATTTTACCGTAAGAAAATTGAGGTAGTCCTTACCATGTAATAAGAGTAGTAAGCATTGTCACGTGTGATAGGCCTCCTCGTTATTGAGTTATTGGTGGACTGAAAACATGTTGCCCAAAAAATGAGAACTTCCAAAATAAGAAGTCCTCAGTCTACAATCAACAAAAGTAATTGGAAAACATTCAAGGAACGAATATAACAAAATTCTCAAGTGAAGCAAGGATTTTCCTTAACAAAACAATTTCAGTTAGTGAAAATAATTTTGGGAGTGTCTGAGATAACAATAGAAGATAGATTCAAGCATGCTTAGACCAATTGGAAAGGAGATGTAGCCTATTGTGCAATTGTAGCTTTAACTCAAATTGAAACATGGTAAACCATATTCAACTCCTAAAGTTACAAAGTTAAGTAACTTTAGGAGCCTAAGCCATTAAAACTATATTTCCTAATGTGAACTCAATTAATTAAAAGCACAATCTAATGATTCTAAAGGTTGTGCCCTATATCTAGAATAAAAAACAAAGTCTAAATCAAGTTTTAATCTAATCCTCTCATTATTAAATACTAATCTACATGATTAATCTAGACTAACAATAGATAGTAAGCTTAATAAAAGCAAATAAAGTTACTTTATTTACATTATAGGCCTCTTCTTTTCTCTTTTAGAACACTTGTGTATTTGAATTTGAAAGGACAATTTCGCTCTTTATAATAGAAAATAAAGGAAAAACAGTAGGTAAACTTCATAATAAAACTAAAAATAAAGAAATTAAAATAAAGCTGTAGGCGAAGAAGAAAAACTTGTTTATTGAACTTAGGCCATGTTTACCATCCAGTTAATGCAATTTGTCAAATCATAAAATGAAAAGTGGAACCCATTTAAATACGTTAAAAAAAAAAAAAAAAAACAGTTAACAATATTATGTGAAAGCAGCAATTTTGATCAGGGAGTAGTAAACATGGTCTTAATGAAACAAAATACACTTGTGATGTAAAAGATTAAGCTGGAAAGTAAAGAACTGCTCAAAGAAAATGTAAACAGAACTTAAAGCTTGAATATTAGAGAAGGTACCTAATTGAAAATATCAAAAGAACGTGAAGAAACGCAAGGGAGAAAGAAAAGTGTTGAGTATAACAAAACAAACAGAAAAATGACTATAACAATGGAAAAATTCTACTACACTTTTTCTACAATCTAACCCAACTCCACCTTTGTGGAGGAGCGTTGGGTAATCGCAAACATGATCTTTCGATAGGATCACACTGAACCAAGATGCAGTAGATCAGGTTCTTTTAAGAAAATAACACAGAATGTGATTTGTCTCCAAGGAATTGATGCATCTTTGAGTATTGGTTGCCCTTTTTATAGCCTTCAAAGGCTATGGTTTCTTCAAGAATTGTCGGACTAGCAAAATCGTTGTCCATCAAGGTTTTCTTTTCTATGAAGACACAATGGCTTTCATATAGAAAAAATGAAAGAATAGATACAAAACCTTCCCACAAATAGCCAAATCCAAGAACTGCACTCTTTCCAGAGTTTTTGCACCATTGGACTAGATTGCCATAGCAATTGCAACCCATTTGCTATTTTGTTGCTTTCTTCCTCTTTTTCTACATTCAAAACTTCACTCTTTTCGCACCAAAATAAAGGAACACCTTTATTTGATACATCAAGGCCAAAACATAGATTTCACTTGTTTTTACTTAAATTTGTACTAATTAGTATTACTTTTGTCGATAAACTCATTAATACATTGCGACTAACATATTAGTCATGACCTTTTACTTTTTCATATCCGTGAGGGTCCAAGCCAATTTATGCACACCTCACGAGACCCGCTTAACCATACAACATTTAGATGTCAAGAAAACTCATAGGATATTAAATCCTAGATAGGTGGTCACCATGAATTAAACCCATGACCTCTTAGCCATTTATTGTGACTATGTCTCCTTTTTTACCATTAGGTCAACCCATGATAGTTCATTAGTTATTAGTCATGACCTATGGTTGTGTTTCATTAAAGAACTCATGCACATGGTATGTAGTTTAGATAAATCATGGCTGATGCACAAGATACCTACCTTACTTTTTGGATTACATTTGGAACTACTCTATTATTGTTTATTTAAATTGCATACACATTATTTTCAATATAAAAATTATAAATTCAAGGGTATTATTTAAGAAAATTAGCGGAAATTTAGCAGACATGAAGTATCATCTAAGAAATGAAAGTTTCCAGTTTCTCTAACAAATTTTTAAGTGATAGAAATTTCATTACCTTACTTAAACAGATTTATTCTATAGGTTGGAGAGCTGCATCCTTCAGTTAAAAAATTTGTAGAAAATTCGAATTTTCTTCTCTTAGTTGACCTTTTTTTTTTCTTTAAATTTCCACCGATTCACCATGTTATACTTTAACATCAACGATGAGGACCCCACATTAGAAGAATTAAAAGACCTCACAAAGTTTATAAAATACATGGACTACTCTTCTCATTGCCAATTAGTTTTGAAGTGGAACCTCGTGTTATCTCATACGGTATCAAAGCTCATGAAGACTAAATGGGCATTCGATCCAAAAACAAAAATTTGAATCTAATTCAAGAATGGTGAGAGTAAAAAGGCACCATCTTGAGGGATATGTTGAGGATCCCACATTGGAAAAATCAATTGATTCCACAATGTTTATAAGATACACGGGCCACTACTCCTTTCATTGCCAATTGATTTTGAGATAGAACCTCATGTTATCTAACATGATATTAGGCTCATGAAGCCCAACGGGCATTCGATCCAAAAACAAAAATTTGAATCTTTCACGAATAGTAAGCCCAAAAAGGCACCATTTTGAGAGGGCATGTTGAGGATCCCACATTGAAAAAATTAATAAATCTCACAATGTTTATAAGATACTTCTCATTACCAATTGGTTTTGAGATGAAACCCTATGTATATATAATAAGGATTAAAGTGAAAAACGTTAAAACAAATGGACTACATTGAAACTTCTATAAACAACTTAAACTAAATTGGAACAAAATACTCAAATATTAGGTACTAAAACATATATTTAACATTAAAAAAAAAAAAAAAAAA
>QLSR01000098.1:0-36517 GCA_031780015.1 Citrullus colocynthis | reverse complement strand
ATAAAAAAAAAAAAAAAAAAGGGAGGGAGGGGGGAGAGAGTTGGTTGTTTTGAGTACAAAGATTAAGGAAGATAAAAAAAGGCATGAAACATTCCTAGATCGAGAAGATAAAGAGTCATGGTTATGAAGATAGAACCTTTTGTTCATAAAGGAAATATGATGTTTACAATTAAGTCTTCCAAGTTTTGGAGCTTTGATTAGGATATTGCGTGAGGTTATGGTTAGAAGGTTTCTTCATGTTTCCCTTGGAGTAAATATTTGCAGGAAGAAGTGTTCCAATTGAGAGATCAGTCCAAAGAACTTAGAAGTTTTCATCTCATATCCTGACATTTGAAGGGTCTGTTTGTTAACAAAAACAAAAACAAATAAAAAATAAAAATTGAAAAGCGTTATTGGGATGATACAATACTTAGGTGCTTTATCGTGATATGAATTCTTATTTTGGTGTATTTTACTTTCTCGTGAAGCAAGTCTCTTTCTTTACTTATAATATATGTATTTTTCAAATTATTTCCTCTCAAGAAAATAAATAAATAACTGAAGTCTATCTTAGTTCTCCAACGCCTTTAACTCTTACCCTTAGGTTAAATTCATATTGGTGTTCTCTCAACTAAATGGTTAAGCATATACTATTGACTAAGAGGCGCTTACAATAGGGACATCAGACATCTACAATCCAGTCCATCCTCTATAAATACTTTTTCTTTCTTTGATCTGTGGAAAGTGAAGTTTTCATTTATACATTAATTAAGAGGACCTTTCCAAATGATTGAAATCCATTAGGTCCTCGTTACTTTGGAGTTCCCCGTTTCCTTAATAATCTTTTGAATCTTGATAGTTGATTTCTTCTCGAAGATTTTCAACTACTACCTTGATTATGCCCCCGTTCAATATTATTTGGATAAATCTATCCTTTTTAGTCTTTAGTATATAGCTTCAAAAGAACTAAAGAAGCCCACAAAAGTTTCCTCAAGTTCCTTCTCTTAGACCAAGTTTTGTACCCTCTACCTCAAGTTCCTTCTCTTAGACCAAGTTTTGTACCCTCTACCAAAAGCTTCCTAAAACCAAAGATTCTTCATTCTTGCTAATAAAATATGATGAAAAAAATTAGAGTTTGTCCATTCCTCATAGCCATATAATTCTACTCTTTTATAACCCCTTTCGACTCTCCTTTAGCATTACAACAATATATAGTCTCAAAAAATAACTAAGAGGTTAAGGGTTCAATTTACAATGGCCACCTACTTAGGAATTAATTTTCTACGAGTTTCCTTGACACCCAGATGTTGTAGGGTCAGGCGGGTTGTCCCGTGAGATTAGTCCCGGTGCACGTAAGCTGGCCTAGACAAAAAAAGAAAAAAAAAATCTCCTTTAGCATTACATCAGACAAATGGATTCTCAAATTCTTTTTCCTCTTATTATTACAAGCCACCTTGAAGAAATCAAATTCTTTGTTCTTGCATATTTAGCTCCTATCTATGCATTTTTGCTTGGACATGCTTATTATCCTGGTTCTTTTAAGTTTTGCTTCATTTTCCTTTATTTTCTGAATAAACCGAAAATTTTCCAGCCTCCATCTGGAAGGATATTTTTCCACACTACTTGAAATAACAAAACTGGGCGCTATTACAAAAAGAAAAAAATTCAAATCAGAATGAAGTAGGCAAGAGAATATACCTGTCTTGGCTTTCTTCATCCTCTATTAAGGATTCTTGGAAGTTGGAATTTAGCAACAAATAACTGGGACCTTGGCTTTATAAGACGTTTTGGGAGATTGATCTACATGAATCAGATCCCTCATTCATTTGCCCTCTGCCGTTCATGCCTCAGTGAGCAATCAAACGGTTTTGGCTTCCAAGATCAAATGGCTCCTTTATGATCCAATCTCTTTGTGATGATCTACTCAACTTGTGATCAACTCTTACACACAAGCTCTCCTCCTTACTTGAAAAGGTAAACATCCAAAGAAAATCAGGTTCTTCCTCTAGGAAGTAAAACTTACCATGCAAGCTTAAACAATTATGACAAGATGCAATGGCCACTCCCATGGCTCCCTATCCCTGAGATGGTGTCCTCTTCGCAAAAAGGGCATGGAGACCCAAAGTCACATCTTCCTAACTTTTCTTCACACTTCAATTGACACATGCTATTATGGCCCTCCCCAAGGACATCAAGACTTTCCTATCAACAATTTTAGTGATAATACTCTTTGTGCTAATTTGAATAATTATTTACAATTTAGGCCATGGATTTTCTCCCCTTTATTGTAATTTCATACCCTATATGAAGTGTTTCTTATTAAAAAGGAGGTTGAGGGTTAAGGTTAACAAATAGACCAGATTCATAACCTGTCATGATTAGAATTTGATTCTCTGTAATCAAGGAGTCAAAGCCATCAAAGCTAAAATATCAGCATCGAGGTTCAGATAATATGTGAAGTATCCCTGCACGAAATATTAAGTTGGCGCTTAAAATATTGAGCAGAGATATATTTATCAGTATATTCAGTATTAGTGTGAACATGACACTCTCATATTAAGCGATTATAAAACATAACCTACCAATTTGATTTACAGTTTAATAGATAAATAAAGTGGTATATAAAAGGATTGAGTGTGCATGCACACACAAGAGAGAAGAAAGACCTTTGCCTAAATTAACTAGTCAACACGCATCCAATGAAGTGCAAATTTAAAATCTATCATCAGGCACAAGTCCTCGTTGGAGCATTTCATCATGGAAACGAAATGCATCCTTCATATTGTCTTGGCTGACATGACCATTTATCAGAGAAGAGTACGTCGCTCTGTCAGGATTTATACCACTCTCAATCATTTTCCTTAATACTTGCTCAGCCTCTTGCATTCTTCCTTTTGCACAGAATCCATTCAAAATCACATTATATGTAGTAATATCAAGTTGGAGCCCTTGTTTTTCCATCTCATCAATCAATACAAAAGCTTTTTCTGTTATCTTCTTTTAAATATTCATCAATAAGAGTATTATATGAGATGCTATCAGGAATTATTCCATTTGATATCATTTTGGTCAAATACTCATATTCCTTCGGCATATCACCAGACCGGCAGTATCCCTTAATTAAAATATTGCAAGTCACGAGATTGGGTTTGATACCCTGCTCGACCATCTGGTCACACAAATGCCATGCCTCAGATAAATGGCCTGAACTACAAAAACCATTTATTACAATTCCATAGGAAATGTGGTTAGGGAGAATATCTTTCTTGATCATATCATCCCACAACTCCTTGGCCCTTCCCATTTCACCTACTTTGCAAAAGCCATCAATCAGTGTTATATGTCACTATATCTGGCTTGAGGTTTGTACGAACCATTGTTCCAAACAAATTCAGCGCTTTATCCATATTTCCATCCTTTCAATATCCATGAATGAGCGTGGTGAAAGTATAAAAGTCCGGAAACACACCACTCTCAACCATTTCATTAAATAACATATCTGCATCAGCAAACATTTTCTTCTTGCATAATCCATTCAAAATAGTATTATATGCAATGACATCCATAAAACAACCCTGAGCAAGCATCTCATCCCGCATTTTCAAAGCATCTGAAATAGCACCATTTCGACAAAATGCATCTATAAGAATAGTATAAATAACATTATCAGGCACTAGACCAAGACTTTTCATCTCTCTAAAATACATAAAAGCTCGATCAAGATGCCCATTCCTTGCAAGCACACCAATCAGAGAACTAAAACTAACCAGATCAGGAAGAACACCATGATGTGACATTTCGTCAAATATCTTTTGAGCTTCTAAAATATTATCTCTTCGACAAATCTCAACTAGCAATGTGTTATATGTAGCAGCATCAAGCCTCAACCCAAGTTGCAACATCTCATTCAAAACGTCCTTTGCCCTACCGTACTTACCTATCTTACACAGGCCATTTATGATAGCATTATAAGTTAGAAGGCCTGGTTTCATACCCTTACCCAAGATTGAATTCAATCGTTTGAAGGCTTCTTCAACAAGTCCTTCACTGCAGTAAGCACTGATGAGAGTATTATACGTCACAATGTCAGCAAAAACCCCTTTCTCTTCCATATCCGATAAGAACAAGTTCACATTCTCAATTTTCTGGTCTTTACATAGAGCATTAACCATAATGTTCAAAGTATAAACATTCAACTTACCCCCTCTCACCACTTCCCCATATATTTCCTAAGCTAAATCAAACCACCCAATCTTCACAAGACCACCAAGGAGACTGTTACAAGCATTTATAGAAACAGAAACTCTTTTGCTCCTCAAAATTTGAAATGCTTCGAACCCTTCTCTTAACTTTCTAGCTTGCACATACGTCCTTACTAACAAATCAGAAACCAAACCAATCGACCCAAAATTACCACACGTTGAAATTAAGGACTCAACGACCTCAACTCGTGAGACACCGCTCTTCCTCACCATCCTAAGAATGTAAGCTTGGGCTTCTGAGAGCCTCCTGCCGCGCACTAAAAAATGAACCATTGCACTCAAAGAAAGTAAGGAATGCTTGAAATTCGGGCAATTAGAAGAAACTAAACCAATAAATTTTAAGCCCAAATGTAAATTTTCACGACACCTACAGAGAACTTGGAGTAAAAGTGAAGGGTTCAGGCGGAAAAGAGGATTTGACAAATAACTTACATTATTCTGCTTCAAACTCAACAAAATCTTTTCCACTAGAAATGAATCTGAGGGAGAGTGAACAAGAGACAGGATCGAGATGGGGAAGTTCTGGAGTAACATGGGTTTGGAGGGATCGAGGAGGAGTATTAGAACGATATTTGGGGAGCGAATAGTTAGTGTGAAGTCCAAGAGAATTGATATTAGCACGAAGTAAAGGAGTTGCAGATGTGAATGTTGATGCGAGAATTCCACTTCTGAATGTGAATTTTGGGAGAGGAAGTCGATGAACAGCCATTTGAGGGCAGCTCAAGCTCGTGCATGGGAACCTCAGGAGTTTCATTTAATAAGAAAGAAGAAGAGGAAGTACCTTCAATCGACCTAAGTCACACTTGCAAACGTAATCATTACTTGTTCGAGTGCGCTAAATTGAGTGTCGACCTAAATGTAATATTTATAAATGTTTTATATGTATTTTTAAATTAATAGTTATTTTTAAATTTTAAATTAAGGTTTTATTGACAATTTTATGTTACAAGCGTCAAGAAAATAAAAATTTTGTGTGTCAACAAAATTCAAAATTGTTGTAGTCATAATTTAATACAACGGTCATTGGAGTTAGTGGAGTAGTCGTCGTCGGAGGTTGCCAGAGTTGGTTGTCAATAGTGGTGGTCGGATGTTGTTGGAGTTGGTTGCAGGCAGTGATTGCTAGAGTTGCACATTGGATGTTGGAAGTAGGTTGCCAGAAGTAGTCGTCAGAGTTGGATGTCGGAAGTGGTCACCTGAATCAAATGTTAAAGGTTGGTCACCAGAGTTGATCATCAGAGGTGGTTGCTGAAGTTGGTTGTCAGAAGTGGACATCGACATTGAGCAACGCGGCATCGATAGTGATGAGGGTTGAGTGCACTGTTGGGGTGGACATGANGTGTCAACAAAATTCAAAATTGTTGTAGTCATAATTTAATACAACGGTCATTGGAGTTAGTGGAGTAGTCGTCGTCGGAGGTTGCCAGAGTTGGTTGTCAATAGTGGTGGTCGGATGTTGTTGGAGTTGGTTGCAGGCAGTGATTGCTAGAGTTGCACATTGGATGTTGGAAGTAGGTTGCCAGAAGTAGTCGTCAGAGTTGGATGTCGGAAGTGGTCACCTGAATCAAATGTTAAAGGTTGGTCACCAGAGTTGATCATCAGAGGTGGTTGCTGAAGTTGGTTGTCAGAAGTGGACATCGACATTGAGCAACGCGGCATCGATAGTGATGAGGGTTGCACTGTTGGGGTGGACATGGTATAAAATGTCGGTGATATACGAAGTTGGTGTCCCAAACAATGAGTTGAGTTCATATCTCAACTTTGTTGAGATTTATGTCCTAAATCTCGTAGTTTGTAATGTATAAAAAATGTTCATTTATTCAATAAAATAAAGAGTTATTTTATTCAAATTAATTTTTTGTTACTCAATCCAATAAACTAAGATCCAAGGTTATTTTATGTAACTTGAACAGTATGTGGTAGACATACAAGTGGATCGTGTTCGAGGTCTGTAGTATATAGATAAGATTGGGTGCCTTATTGTGGTGACATTGTGGATACGGCACACTTTGTAAATGTTACAAAAATTGTAAGTCTTACAAACGATTTGATCCAAATCGTTCATATGGAGACATACAAGTGGAGGATACTATATAAAGAGTTTGTATAATATCAGACCACGAAATGATTAATCTCTTTTTATCCAAAGAGCCAAGCTCAAGGGTTGGCCCATGGACTTGGCTACTAAAGGTTGGGTCAACCCGATTCAGGCTCAAACAATGCCTTAGGCCCTTAGGCTTAGGCCTGGATCGAGCTTGAACCTTCACTTTTTAGGGTTGGGTGATCGCAGCTGTGAAATGGCGTCGCAAACCACACTCGGACGATCAAATAAAATTTATATCATCGATCATACAATTGCTACTACGAATCACAGTAATAATGGTAAGAATGGGGTCGAACCACAGGGATTTTATGACTTATCTAACACGATTGAATCATAACGGGGGATTGGTGATCATGCAAAAATTTAAAGGCGTGAAAGTAGATGCAAGGAAATTAAACGAGTGCAAATGATTTTCAGAAAAATTCCAATTAGAGAAATACTTGGGGATAGGAACGAATTCGGCTAAGCTTCTATCATCAAACACTAGCGATCATGGTTAATTGCGAGTAAATACACTATTAAATGATATTGATTATCACTAAATGCCCCTAATCATCAAATCAAGCAAATGCAATTTGAACTAAATTCAATTTCGTTATTTAGAATGATAGCACCTTAGATAACTATCCAAATTCGCATTAAGCACAGTGGGGTTTAATTGTGACGAATGAGAGGTCGGAAAGCCTAGTTTAACATTCGATTTATCGCTTGGGTTCGATTAACTCATAAAAACAACATTGATGGAAAAGCCCTCAATCAAGCATCTATTAATTAATCATGCAACTTATTTCATAATCAATGCTAAGAGCCAAATAAACTTTCTAATCAAAGAGGCAATAATCAAGAAGTGTCAATTAAATCAAATCGCCTCAATATAAGAATAAACTCAGAACCTAAAGAATTTACAGCAATGATTAGACAAGAATTAACAAGTTCTCAAGAAAATTTAACCTAGAAATCCTATCCCTAAGTGGATTACTTTAAGCAACCATAATCTTCAAGAAAAATTCTCCAATTACAAAGGGAAATTAAGGGGACTAAAAGAGGGGAATATGAGATTCAGCACATTCAGGGATCAGCAATGGAGGCTGAAGTTCGGATTCCATGTGAAATGACCTAAAATTCACGATTATTTATAAGAATAGCTAGAGTATCGCTATGCTCATAAGCAGCGTCGCTACGCTTGGCGAAGAAATAATAACGCTGGTCTCGAGCGTAGCGACACTACACACTATGCTCGAGCACACATTTCAATTCCGTTAAAATTTGTAGTGTCGCAACACTACAGGAAAAGTTGCTCTCGAGTTGAGAGCGTAAAACAGAGCGTAAGTATAGGGCAACAACGCTCCCAAGGGTATTTTGGTCATTTTGACCCCTTCATTTGGTATATACTTCCAGAGCTCTGTTTGGATGCGTTTTTACACCAAATTATCAAAAGAGCTCGAATAAAGTCGGGAAAGATAACTCTTTTTAGGAGCTATCAAATTTCCCCAACTTGATTCTTGATCGTCCCTAAGCAAGGTAGAAATATACACATTCATGCAATAACATGTCTGCTAGATTACACAGCTCATGGCTCAAGTTTTAACAGTCTTAAGGTAGGCTTGCAAGTACTTAGGAAATCTGACTACAAACCATCAATTGAGATGTAATTTTAAAAACACTTTTCAAGTTAAATCATGCATGAGTGAATGCAAAGCATCATTATTTTAACTTTAGACATACTCGAAAGGTTTTATCTAGCTCTCAATTTGTTTTCCCCCTACTTTGGCTCGGTTATTGGTCTTTGAGCTACCTAAACTCATAAAGGGGCAATATGTCGATAGGGGTGCTTAACACACGCACAACTTAAAAGTAAAGGGTCTTAGTTTTACCTAGAGGCGCTAGCTTCCACACACCCATTGTATGGACTTGAACCCACTTTTTTCTCGTGGGCATTCTAACTGATCACAACAGGGTTAGCTCTTTTAGCCCCTATCCATGCACTCACGCACACCTTTTCTTTTCTCTATTTTCTTCTTTTTCTTTTCTTTTCTCTTATTCTTCTCTTTTTTTTTTTCTTTACTTCTTCTTCTTTTTCAATCACCTTTATTTTTACTCTTTTTGCTTTTTCTTTTTGACACACAAACTTATTACTCTTTTTGCTCTCCTAGTTTAGCATTGCACTCATTTGAAAAAGACTACTCTCTAACCAAAGGTGGGCTTTTCGAGGTAACAACATAAATTCGAGCAAGATAACTCATTTCTAAGTATCTAAGTTTTATAATAACTCAACAAAGCATTTAAATGCATGAGATGCCAAGCAATTTTTTCTAAAAAAAAATGAGCTTAAATCATGAATGTTTCTTCATCCTAAGATCATGCAAGCATAGACAAGAGAGGTGCATCATCAACTTTCATAGAAACGAGCAAGACAACAGTGAACAACATGCAATTCATTCAAAACCTGAGCTTAGATGCTCAAGGGCTCAGCAGACCAGATACCAAACCATATCAGAGATCCATAATATCCTCAGCCAAACCACAAAGAAAAGTGCAAGCATGCTAACCAAACCACCCCCAACTTTTGGATCATGCATTGTCCCCAATGTGTGTGTGTGTGTATATATATAAACAATTTTGCATAGGGACATAGGAGAAGGGAGGAAAATAGTGAACTTCCCTGAATTTGGGCATGCGCGGGGGTTAAGCATGCTTCACGATATCAATACATGAAATCTTTTACCAAGATAGAAAAACATCATCAAGACCTTTAGTTAATCCAAACCAAATAAAACAAATCAAGTAAAAAGGAAAGCATTTAAAGTTGACATCTGACTGCCTTGAGGAAGTGCAAATGTTTAACGTCAATTGCTCGACGGTTGGTGAATACGTGCTCAGAAATACGAGGGAAGCGCCAAACCCACACTCAAGCAAGTTGGGTTAATCTCTCCTTAGTTGAAGATCTTTAGATGGTGTTCATGCACCTTAAATACCTTCCAAATGTCAAAACTCTTGATTTCAACTGCACCATGAGGAAAAATATTAGTAATTTCAAACGGATCTAACCACTTGGATTTCAACTTACCGGGCATGAACTGAAGGCAAGAATTGAAAAGAAGAACTTTCTGACCAACTCTAAAGTTTTTCCTAATAAGCATCCGGTCGTGAAATAGTTTCATCTTTTCCTTATAGATTCTTGAATTTTCATAAGCATCCAGCCTCAACTCTTCTAGCTCTTAGAGCTTTAGCATTCTCTCCTCACCGACTTGAGCTAGATCCATGTTGCATTTCTTAACTGCCCAATAAGCCGAAATGGAGAGGTCCCAATCGATGTCTTATAGGTCGTCCTATATGCCCAGAGAACATCATTGAGATGTAAGCTCCAATCCTTCCGCGTAGGATTCACAGTCTTTTCCAAAATACCTTTCACTTCCCTATTTGAAAATTTTGCTTGGTCGTAGGTCTGCAGGTGGTAAGGCATAGCCACAAGGTGGTGAACTTCGTATTTTCTCAGGAGAGCCTCAATAGTTCGGTTGCAGAAATAGGTCCCTTGGTAACTAACAATGGCGTGAGGCACACTGAACCTATAAAATATCTTTCTAAGAAATCCTGAAACCATTGTGGAAGTGTTAGTTTTAGTGGGGATTGCCTCAACCCACTTAGACACGTAACCAACAACCAACAGAATATATAGATAACCACAAGAAGATGGGAAAGGCCTTATAACTCCATGCCCCAAATGTAAAAAATTTCACAAACCAGAATTGAGTTCAAAGGCATTTCGTTACACTTAGATAACGATCCAAACATTTGACATTTTTTACATGATTTACGATACACATGTGCATCGACAAACATAGAATTCCAAAATAACCCACAATCTAAAATCTTACAAGCTATACGTTTTGGACTAAAATGCCCTCCACACGCCATCTAATGAGAGAAAGAAAGAATGGACTCAAACTCATGCTCAGGGACGCACCTTCTAATAATTTGATCATAACAAAACTTCCACAAATGCGGGGCATCCCAAACATAATATTTCGAGTCATTTCTAATTTTAACACACTACGGATGAGACATACTAAGAGGTTTGACCATGTCGGCGTACCATGGTTCAACAATAGATACCTGGAAAAGGTGTTCGTCTGGAAAATCTTCTCTAAATGGCACAAGATCCTCATCTTGGACTATTCTGCTCAAGTGATTAGCTACAGAGTTTTTGGAGCCTTTTATGTCTTTAATTGTCAGATTAAACTCTTGGAAAAGCAAAATCCACCGCACGAGCCTTGACTTTGACTCCTTCTTCGCCATTAAGTACCTGAGAGCGATGTGATCAGTAAAGTTAGTAATAGAATAACCAAGCACATAAGAGCGAAATTTATCTAAAGCAAAAACTAAAGCAAGCAATTTTTTTTTCTGTGGTCATGTAATTAATCTAAGTGGGGATCGGGAGTTCGGGAGGCGAAATAGATGACATGACTCTTTTTGTCAATCTTTTGCCCAAGCACAACTCCAAATGGCTAGGTTGCTGGCATCGCACATGATCTCGAACGGCACATCTCACCGGAGGGTTGGAGAATGAGGACAGAAGTCAGGCGATCCTTAAGCATGTCAAAGGCTTTTTGGCATTCTATGTTAAAGTCAAACTGGACATCCTTCTGAAGCAAAGATGATAGAGGTAACATGATCTTTGAGAAATCCTTAATAAAGTGCCTTTAAAAACCTACACTACCAAGAAAAGAGCACACTTCCCTAATGTTTGTGGGATAGGGAAGGTTAGAAATAATATTGATCTTAGCTTTATCAACCTCAATACCTCCAGCAGAAACAAGGTGTCCTAACATAATGCCATGACTCGCCATGAAGTGACATTTCTCATAGTTTAAGATCAGGTTGGTTTCAATACATCTATTCATTATCAGACTCAAATTATGCAAGCATTCATCAAAGGAATTTCCATACACAGTAAAGTCATCCATAAACACTTCTATGCATTTCTCAATAAAGTCAGAAAAAAAATATACTTATCATACATCTTTGAAAAGTACCTAGGGCATTGCAGAGCCCGCAAGACATTCTTCTAAAGGCATAGGTGCCATATGTGCATGTGAAGGTAGTCTTTTCTTGGTTTTCTTAAGCTAGGGAATCTAGTAAAATCCTAAAAAACCATCCAAAAAGCAAAAGAATGGCTTCCCGACAAGCCGTTCTACCATCTGGTCAAGGAAATGAATAGGCAAATGGTCTTTCTTGGTTACTTCATTAAGCTTGCAGAGGTCTATGCACATTCACCATCCATTTTGAACTCTCATCGGCACCACCTCACCTATGTCGTTCTTCATAATCGTCATCCCAATCTTCTTTGGGACGACGTGAATAAGGCTTACCTAGTTGCTATCTGGGACTAGATAAATAATATCGGCCTCGTACAACTTGATTACCTCCTTAAGCACTACTTCCTTCATTGTTGGATTGAGTCGACGTTGCAGTTGTCGAGTGGGTTTAGCTCCTTCATCAAGAGCTATTCGGTGCATGCATAGAGAAGGACTTATTCCTTGAATATCATCTAAGGTCCATCCAATCGCTTTCTTATAGGTCCTTAAAGTGCTCACTAGCACCTCTTCTTGATCAGACATCAGTTCTTTGAAAATGATGACTCGGAGTGTATTCTTTTCTCCTAAGTAGACATACTTCAAGTGAGTACATCCCTTGTACATGAGGAGAAATAGAATTATCATCAATGGATTCCTAATTAACTAAATCAATCAACGGAGGAGAGAGAGTTTCAGATTTAGAAGCATCAATAATAAGCAATTCATCAACAACAGATTCAACCACATCGATAGAATATAAAGACAAATATTCCTCTAGAAACTTCATAGCATCATAAATGTTGAATCTCAAAATGTCTTCATCAAATTCTACTGTTAAGCAACCCTGATCTACATCAATTTTAGTTTTTGCAGTTTTCATAAAGGGTCTACTTAGCAGAATAGTAGAAGAAGAGGAGAGCATAATTCATCCATTTTCAAAATGTAAAAGTCAGCAGGGAATATTTAAGTCCTTAACTTGAACTACAATATCTTCAATGATTCCTTATGATTGAATATAGGATCTATTAGCCAATTGAATACAGACAACAGTTTTCTGAAGGTCATTCAATTTCAAGTCCAATTTCAGCCATAGTTGAGATCAGCTGATGAGCTTCAGTTGGGCTTTTGTCAGCAAGAGCTCCTCCTACTACATCATCGATAATGGCCCTGTCACTAGAAAGTAAACCAGAGTAAAAATATTGAATTAAAAGTTAGTTAGAGATTTGATGATGGGGAAAATGAGCATATAGTTGCTTATAGCGCTCCCAATATTCAAAGAGTGATTCACCCATATCTTGGGTAATACCATAGATCTCCTTCCTAATGTTGTTCGCCCGAGGATGGAAAGAATTTGTCAAGAAACTACTTTTTCAGACCATTCCAAGTTGTGATCGAGCTTGGAGGTTGATAATAGAGCCAGTCCTTGACCACCTCCTTGAGCGAGAAAGGAAATGCTCGAAGGTTTAATTGCTCTTTTGTTACCCCATGCGGTTGCATGCCATCACAAACAAAGTGAAAATCCTTAAGATGTTTGTGAGGATCATCACTAGGACTACCCTTGAATTGCGGTAACAAACGGATGAGTCTAGGTTTCAGATCGAATGGTACTATTGTATTAGGGTAAACGGTACATAGTGGCTATTGAGTCATGTTTGGCTCTGCCAACTGCCTCAAGGTTCTCTCTCGTGGCTCTCCCATCCCAACCAATTGGTTTACTTCCACTGGCTGTTGGTTTTCTTCTCCTTCTGATGGTATAATCTCCTCGACTGCTTTTCTGATTCTCCTTTCCTTTCAGATTCGCCTCTCTTCTTGATTAATGTTTGCAAAAAATTGAAATTCATAACTCACAAAAGAGTGGGCATAAACCAAAGAAAATTTAAAACAACACGGGATTATTCAATTAAGAGTGGGCATAAACCAAAGAAAATTTAAAACAACACGGGATTATTCAATTTTTTTTTTTTTTACTTTTTTCAGGAATTCAACAATTGACTAAATAAGTTGCCTAAATTCCCCGGCAACGACGCCAACTGGATCGCAATCGCAAAATGACGTTGCAAACCACACTTGTGCGATCAAATAAAATTTATATCACCGATCATAAAATTGCTACCACAAAACGCAATAATAATGGTAAGATCGGGGTCGAATCACAGGAAATTTATGACCTATCTAACCCGATTGTTGAATTCAATCGTAACCAGGGGGGATTGGTGATCATGCAAAAATTTAAAGGCGTGAAAATAGATGCAAGGAAATTAAACGAGTGTGGTTTGCAATGATCCAACAAGAATTAACAAGTTTTCAAGAAAATTTAGCCTAGAAATCCTATCCCCAAGTAGATTACCTGGCTAACCATAATCTTTAAGAAAAATTCTCAATGCTTGGTGTAATTACAAAGGAAAATTAAGGGGATTAAAAGAGGGGAAGATGAGATTCAACACCTTTAGGGATCAACAATGGAGGTTGAAGTTCGGATTCCATGTGAAATGACCTAAAATTCATGATTATTTATAAGAATAGCTAGAGCGCGCTGCGCTCATAAGTAGTGTTGCTATGCTCGATAAAGAAATCATAGCGCTGCGCTTGAAAAGTGTTTTTTATTTTCTCAAATTAAGGGAATTTATATTAGATTTCACGTGTTTGCTTATGGTTTTCAGGTTAAAATAAAGAAAAGAAGAATTGAAAGTCAAAAAATCAAAACTAAGCCAGAATCCAGTGAAAAAGAGTAGAAAAATCCAAATTTGCCAAAAATAGGGCAGCGCTGCAGCATCGGTGCGATGCTGCTGCGGCGCTTTTTCCCGAGAGCGACCTTTGATTTCAGCGCAGCAGCTCCGTCGAGGCGTTGTGACACAACGCCGAGGGTAAGAAGTTATGACGCACAGCGCCGTGATGCCATCTCTCAATGACGATCAACGCAGTGACGCTATTCTACGGCGTCGTGACGCCATCTTTTCTATTTTGAGAAATCTATATTTTTGGAAAGAATTTTGGATGGCCAGCTCTATAAATTGGAGAATTTCTAGTAGCCTTAATCACCAATCTAGAAACCAAGAGACACAAGAAGAAGAAAATTGAGAGAAAGTTCATTAGAGAGTTCAAAGAGTGAGTTAGTTGCAAGGAAGAGAGAAAAGAGTTCGCAGAAAAGCCGTGGTGCTGATCGAGTTTCGATGTGAAGACCAAGGACATCTTGACGGTGCTTCCTCAATCAAGAGCCTCTTTTCAGTAGAGTTTCCCTTTCTTTACACTCTTTCTTTGTTTATTTTATTGTGAACATGTTGCTTCAAGCTATGAGTGGCTAAACTCTTTAGTTTTAGGATATTGATGAATTGTTTATGAAGTTATGTTCATATTGTAGACTATTCATGGTTTTGTTATAATGATTATGCTTTTCTTTGTTATTGTATTTAAATTCTTGTTGAATGGTCATGTTTGAATGTTAGGTTAGATGTGTAGTTGAAAGATTGTATGTCTAACTAAATCTATAACAAAGAATCATTGTTAATCTCTCATGAAAATAGTTAGGTTAACAATGAAAGTCGCTAAAACTATGCTTAATGCCATGTAATTTGTATTTGTTTCAAGAAATTAGTAATCAATTAAGTTGCATGAGAAAAAGGTTATTTTTTAGAGAAAATAACTTGGATTTATGTTTCTAGACTTAAGCATATGAGTTGCAATGAAATCCATGAACCCTAGAATATTGCATGATGAAGTAAACAAGGATTCATTACCCTAGAACTCTCTTTGACTCTTGTGTTTCTTATTTACTTGCTTTTCGTTTTAGTTTTTCAAAACCACAATTTAAGATCGAATCCTCAAATAAAATCGATTCAATTCTAGAATAGTTAAGTAACTTAAACCTTCATAATTCAGTGGAACGATATTCAGACTTAATCGTTTTATAGTATAACTTGAACCGTACATTTGCGGTTAACACGGAAAGTGCGCATCAGTGCTCAAGCGCGCGTGCGAACATTTCAGTTCCCTTAAAATTCGGAGTGTCGTAGCGCTCCCCTAGGGCATCGCGACATTGTAAGAAAAGTTGCTATTTGGTTGAGAGTGTAAAGGAAAACATAAGGTACAAGGTTGTTGTGCTCCTAGGGATATTTTGGTCATTTTGATCCCTTCATTTGGTCTATGCTTTCGAAGCTCCGTTTGGACGTGTTTGTGCACCAAATCCACCCTGATGGTTTGTCTCACTACCTTAATGCTCAAAACTTGCCAATTTCAGGGAATAACAAGATAAAATTACGGAATGAGCCCGAATGATGCCAGGAAAGATAGCTCTTTTTATGAGCTATCATCAGGCTAGGTTGGGTTGGCCTAATAATGGAGGTGAATTGATCCCTTCTTCTAGTAATATCAATCCCAAGGATTTTTTTAGACTCTCTCATGTCCTTCATGTCAAACTCTTTCTTTAGAAGATCTTTAACATGATTTAGGTCTTTTTTAGAACTTCCAGCCAACAACATGTCATCCACATAAAGAAGTGGGTAAAATTTGTCCCTATAGGACTTAGTGTTTACATACACAAAATTATCATATGAACTTCAATGAAAACCATTACTTGCTATATAGTCATTAAAACTTTTGTACTAAGACCTAGGAAACTGTTGTAGTGCATAAATGAACTTGTTTAGTAAGTAATATAGATCTTCCTTTCCTTTTTCTTCACATCCCTTAAGTTAGACCATATAGATAGTTTCTTTTAGATATGTAGAAGGTTGTTTTAACATTTAGTTGGTCCAACTCCAAGTTATTTTGAGCAACTAAAGATAATAGAAGTCCACTCGATGTTGTATCCATAACTCAAGACAAAATTTATGAGTAATCAATTCCCTGTCTAATGGTTTGAGCTTGGAAGCAACCTACTATCTATTGATAGGCGAGAACAGACAACTATTTATTAGTAGCTTCACCTATCTATTCTATTATGGTCGGCTTGGAGACAAAATCTTTTGAAAAAGCTTTTGATGAGGGGAGTCACTAGCAATTAGTCAATTGTTCTGATAAGTGGGGTTGCCTGAGAACGGCCCCAACTTCTGCTTATATCAGGCTGCGGCAACCCCACCTCCACAACCACAACATGGAGGAGTTGCTTCTTAATTCACACTGCAACCAATCCACGTTTTCTCTGGATGGGAATGCATGCTTCGAAAGATAGGGTCGAGTCGGATACATCAACCATCTACTCAATATCCTTGTACGAGTCCACAATCACTACATGAGATGAACCTTGATTTGGTGAATTGAAGTTGGCCTCAGGTGTAATAGGACTCCCGATTACTGCGCACGACCGAAGTATCTTAAACATTCCCTGTCCGCCCGCCGCCAGCTGCAAATGGGGTTCCATTACTCTTTAGGAGGCATCCACCCTCGGCCATTCTACGAAGGTAGGCTCAAGCTAAGATTATGCTCGTGAGCATAATGGTATAAGCCTTCCTGATTATGAGATTGATTGGTCGAACAGAGATGAAAGTCGGCCATAGTGATCCAGAAGTTCCATGTGGAAGGGCTCTTGCACAATGATTACTTCTTTAAAAGAAGATGGTTCATCATCTATAGGAACCATTAATGCATTTGGAATTAGATTCATATAGTTTGGTTTTTTAGTACCTAGTAGGAGGTACTATAATTCTTCTCATGTCTATCTCAAGCAAGTGTGTAATTAATGACTCAAATCAGGTTGAACTTCTTCTGATTCATCATATTCAACTGAATCTTCCTCTATTATTTCTGTTTCATCTTGTGGATTAGAGCTTGAGGGCTGATAAGTAGATTTCTCTAACTTAATATCATAAGTGGTGCACTTTGGATTGCTTTCTATTTTTTATTCCTTTTTCATAAACATATCAAATTTTTTAAATGTAACATCCCTACCGTAGATAAATATTTTTTTTAGTAGGATGCCACATTTTGAAATCTTTAATTCCTTCTATAAAACCAACAAACATACATTTAGTAGTTTGAGCCTTTAGTTTTCCCTGATTTTGGTGAACATAGTGATACATGTCATGAAATGCATGTTTTTAGTAAATCTTTTGACACTTTTCCTGAATAGTAAATCTTTCAACCACTTACATGTTATTTACCCCAGTAATAGGTTTTAAATGAATAAAATGGTCAAGTATAGGTCTGTAAGTCATCGAAAGTGTTTTTTTTTTTACTATTTTGGGCTAATTTTAGGAGCTTTTACAGTTAATTTTGGCTATTTTGCAGTTTTTGACTGTGATGCGCCCGATTGTCCAAAGTAATGCACCTGCACCAATACCCTAAATTCCAGAACTGTGTCTAGTCATTTAAGATGACTATTTTCTCAGTCCACAACCATTCTTTAGTGCCAAAAATGTGTGGGAGTCGTTTAGAACGTGGAATTCGATCTTCCCTCAACCATCTTCGCCTATATAAAGGAGTGAAGATCTTCTTCTTTGAGCATTCCCAATTTTACGTAGTCCAAAGGAGAGAACAACCATTCCCTCGAGAAATTCTTCAAGAACAAGAGTTCCTCTAAAGAATGACCCTAGGTTTAATTCATCCATACCTCGTGAGAACGTGTGTAGAGAGAGGATTCATCCTTGAGAAAGGTGAATCCGTCTAGGAAGGCTTCGAGAGTGTGAGATTGATTCAAATGAGTAGTTTTTTTATGTTTAATTTTCCAACACTACTTTATTTTGTTTCTTGCATTTTCCCTTTTTTTTTATCTTATTCTTTGAAAGTTAATATTGTAACCATAACTTTTGAATCAATGAGATCTCTACATTTTTTCTTAGTTATGAGCTAAAAATCTAAAGGGGATTCAGTCATGTGAATACCCTAGGATCTTATGGCTTAAGCAAATGTTAATACATCTTGTTACTTTGACATACTAGTAGACTTTTAATGCAAATGTTTACTTTTCCTTTGTTGAGTTTAATGATAATTTGTTTAGTTAAATTAATCACCTAATTTGACATACTAGTGGAGTTTTATTGATTCGAAGGTTAAGATAAAAACTGATTTCACAAAGGAATATGAGGCTGAGAGCCTAGAAGTAAGACTGTCATATACACCATAAGATGAAGAAATTGCATGAAAATAATCTAAGATTCAACTAGCCATAGAAATACAGTCTAACTACTTAAGCTCTTAAAGGAACTTGAAACAAGACCAAATAGGAGACATTTTTTGTCCATGTTGAGTCTCTATCGACGTGATGCTACTGTGTTGCCCAAGGCATAAATTCCTATTGGTTGAAACTAGACTGAACTCTTGTTTATCAACTACTGTTTAGTGTTTTATTTGGCATTCAAACAAGTCGTCACTTACTTGACTTGGTTACCACCAGTTTCGTTGTGTGTGCAACGAAATTCAAAAAAGGAAAATGAGGGAGGTTCAAACTAAACTCCTTCCTTTTTTTTGTACTTATCAAATCTTCTTAAAATCTTCTTAAAAAAAAAAAAAAACGAAAGAAACTTAAACTTTCAAAAATTATTAATTCCCTCACTAAGAGAGATAGATGGGATCCTTGTTTATATTAATATCCTTTTTCCTTGAATTAGTAGTGGGACGTATATAGCAAAAGTTAAGTGTGAAATTTTAATGAGATAGATTATTTCAAATTCAAATTAGTAATTGAATTTACTAACTGAGGTTACAAAAAATCAGAGCCAGAACAGATATATTTTGCTTTAAGACGAAAAATTAGATCAAAGTTTACTATGTAAAATTTATTTTGTATCTTCCAAATCCCTTTTGTGTATGTGCTTCCCGGAAACGTATAGTACTCTATTTCATTAGAAAATCGGGCATAATCAACTAAACCCAGTACGGTATTCCTTTGTTATAGCAAAATCTAATTATATCTAGTCCATGGGATACGATACTTGGAATACTCCCTTGTTTTATTACTTATTGACAATGTTTGCTTGCACTTAAACCACTCTTCTTTATATTTTATCATTCATATACGTTTAGTCGATCACATAGCCAAATAGATCCAAATACCTATAGGTTATCTAGGTTATGTGGATGTATTGTCCATTTTTCCTTAGGAGTTAGGAAGTTTAATGAGGTATGAGTGCATCTATTCAATGTATAGACAATATAAGAAGCTTTCTCTGCCAAAAACTTATAATGTAGGATAGCCATATGATAATAGGTATCTCACCCTTTCCATAATCAGATGGCTATGGTTTTAAAGTTAGATTCACCCCTAAAGTTTAAGTATACAAACAAAACTTTTGCAAAATTCAAAACATAATAAGAAAAGTTGGTTTAATTGCAAATTTAGTCCTATATTTAGAGAAAGTTAAATTTTGGTCCTTATAGTTTTAAAGTTAAAATTTAGTCCTTACAATATCCTAAAACCTCTTATATAGTTCATATGATTTGATAAAAACCTCATAAATAGTTCATAGGACGTGGATTTGTGGACCATTTGTGAGGCTTTTATTAAATCATAGAGACTAAATTCTAATTATAAACCATAAACCATTAGGACTAAAATCAAACTTTCTCTCATGGTCCCACACAAGGACGAATTTTGCAATTTCTCCATTAAAAAAAAGAAAAAAAAGGATATTAAGAACATTTTGTTTAGTTTTGTCTATTTTATTATTATTTTTTTTTAAAATAAAAAAGTCAAATGGAATTAAATTAATGTCTAGGACATCATAATTATGATACTAGGGAAAGTTAAAATCTTTCCCATTTTGCCCCCAATGAACTTCTATAAGGGCATTTAACCCAATCACCCTCTGATCCCAGCTCTCTCTCTCGAGCCACCATTTTTGCTTTACTCTGTTCCAAAAATTTCCGATTCATCTCTCTCCTGCCACTGCCGTTTCCTCACTTCTCCAATTCCGTGGAATTGGAGTTCAATCGTCCGTTTCCTTTCCTCCTTTTTCTCACATTGTTTCTTGTTTTCTTCCTCTGAAGCTTTTTCCAGCTCCACCACGTCTTCACCACCATCTGATTGCCTCAAGTTTCCCCACAATTTTTCTATCAATTGGGGTTTGCAGAAGGATTGAAGAAAAGGGGAGCAGCTGGATTTTGGACTCTTACTTGGGTCCACGCCTCGACAGTCTTTACTCTGTTAGTTTTCCTTCTTGCTTCAGCGTTTAGTGCTTGCTTTCTAGAGAGCTAGCTCTGTTGATTATAGCTCTAGCTGGACGACTACTGTACGTGGACTGACGGAGTGGTTGTTGTGATGATTGATTGATGGGGTTTTAGCTTTAGTCTCTTTGTGTGGATTTGAGAGGTTTTGTCGGAGAGTGATCGAGTGACTGAACGGGTTCATGAATGGAAGGTTTTCGTTTTGAAAATGGATGAGCTGTTAGAGATTAGTGACGAGATTTAGGAATTAGTAACGAGGCGGCGTTTTCTCGTCCGGGATGGATAGGATGGTTCAGGATCTTAGTAGGACTGGCGCCGTCGAAAGAGACGTCGAGCAGGTGCCTTTTTCACATCTTCAATCCTTTTGTAATGTTTTCTATGTAGTTATCTGTGCAATTCGAGTTTCAGGAAAATGCCTATATTTTATGCTTAAATTGTGATGTTGAGCTTATTTTTTATGCCTAATTTTGCTCTCGGTTGCATCCTTAACCCTCTATTTCCTTGATTATCCTGTCAGATGCCCACGTTAGTCTCAATTTTTAAAAAAAAATTTTTTTTTTGGTTCTGCCTCGTGTTGCTGCATTTTGTTACCTCTCCTCTTTTGCCATCTCTTTCTCTTGTTCAATCAAGTGATACTCGCATCAGAAATTAGAATGGAATAAAGGGATTTTGTTGGGTGTGTGTATATATATCTAGGAAGCACGAGAATTGGTTTATCCTAGACTTTTGTAAATTCTTTTTTTGAAGTTTTATTTCAATTGCTGACATGACAAAGTCAATCCGAACATAGCTCAATTGGTTAAGGCATACATTTTTGACCAAATCATTAGAGGTTGGAATCTCCTCTCCACATATTGCTAAACTCAAAAAGTTGCTAATGTTACAAAAAGTAGGCGGTTGAGATTTATCCCAAAATATTATTTCACAGTCTTAGCATTCTTTTGGGCTATTGGAAGACTTTTTGTAATCCTTTGGTTTGGGGTTCCTTTCCTCTGTTGTAAATTCATTCGTCAATGAATCTTTAGTTTCTCTTTAAGAAATAAAAAAGGTGTTATGAGAGAGAATGCTGAACACACTGACAGCACTTGCCAATGGCCATGGTATGAAGTAGAGATACTAAAGGGAACTTTACATGGAAGAGAAAGAAAGAGATAATCAGGTTTTATTGGTTTGGAGTGCCGTAAGCCCTCAGTCTTGATAGTTTAAGGAAGATCATCTCAGTTGATTGTAGGAAAATTGGTGGACGATAGTATTATTCAAATGGTCATGTGGGTTGAATGAAGGTCCAGATCTCTCATCTTTTATTTCCTAATGACACCTGGGAGTCCATCCTTTATCTACCAAGGTGGGGAATGGTACTTTCTTTTGGAAGGATGTGTGGCTGGGGAGTACAAGCCTCCAATATCAATTTCCCCGATTATACCACCTCTCTCTCTCAAGAAAGTAGCCACCATTGCTGACTCATGGAACATTCATGCTGAATCTTGGAATCTCCACTTGAGAAGAAACCTTATGGAGGGTGAAATTGCAGATTGGGCCACCTTATCCTCCCTTTTAGAGCCCTTTGATACCTCTGCCAGAGAGGGTATATGGTGCTGAAATTTAGAAAGAGATGGCTCATTTCCATCTAAATCTTTACCAAAGGTCCTTTCCTCCAATGATCATAGCTCAGGAACAGGCTTTCAGCATCATGTATGGTCAGGATGCTATCCAAAAAAGGTTAAGTTTTTTTTATTTGGGAGCTCAATCACTCTTGCATCAACACTTTTGACAAGCTACAAAGAAGATTCCTTTGGCTTTATTTATCTCCTAGCTGCTGCCCCATGTGTTGATCCAATACTGAAATGCAAGTTCACCTTTTAGCAGCTGCCTTTGCTACATAATTTTGGAAATATCTTCAGGGCACCTTCAGATGGGAATTTTCAATGCCCGGTGATATCTTTTCTCTTAGTATTGGGTCATCCATACAAAAAGAATAAAAAGATCCTTTGGCAGATTCATGTTCGGGTTGTCTTTTTGAACTTTTGGTTGGAGTGCAACACTTGTATCTTCATGGACAAGAATGTGACATCACTTGCTTTGTAGAATCTACATCTCTTTAAGCTATTACGTGGAGCAAATTGTTTACTTCTTTTTATAGTTATAGATTATTTACCCTTGTTTAGCAATGGAGGTATTTTTTTTTGTAATCATCACAGATAAGAACTTCTTTTGTGTCCTTTTCATCACATCAATTATGGTTTCTGCTTTCTATAAAAAATTAAATGACACCTGCTCTTTTTGGTCCTAGACAATAGTATAATTGGCATCTGCTTAAATTGACTAAGACCTTTGAATTGGCTTTAGAGTTCAAACTTAAGATTGACCTTTTAAAATCCATGGTGGTTGTAGATTAGTGCAGATGATGGTTATCTTTATGAGTCGTGAAGATTTAGGCTTTCAATATCAAGGCTTCATGTTTGGTTTTTTGGGCAGGCTTCTTGGGATAGTTTTCGAAAGTTTTGTCTTGATTGGTCCTCAATGTTGGAGAAGATTTAGATGAAGCTGAGAAAGTGGAGGTTTGGCTCTATCCCCAGAATGGTCCTGTCACACCTTTGTTCAGATGGTTCACATAATCTCCCACCTATATTCTCTCTGTGTTTTATGCTCCAAGTGTGGTGGGATCCAAGTGTGATTGATCAAATCTTAGAATTTTTAGTATGAGGGAGAATCTCAATGAGTTGCTACCAAGTTGGTTCGAATCAAAGGCAGGCTTCTTTGGATTAATGCTTCTAAAGCTATTCTCACAGAAACTTGGCTAGTGTAATCAAAGAATCTTTTTAGATAGATTTTATTCATGATCATATAGCTTTGAGTTTATCAAGGTCAAAGCTACCTGATACCGTTCCCTCTGAAAAGCTTTTGAGAGCTATTCTTTCCAGGATATTTCCAACAATTGGGGTTTTTTTCTTTTGGGTAAATTTATGCGTTTTTGCTCCTTTATCTTGTGTACTTTTTTGCCTTCTATTGTCTCTTGTCAGTCACCTTGCTAGTCTGTTCTTACTTTTATCTTGTACTCTCTTCATCATTAATGAGAAGTGTTGTTTCTTTTTTAAAATATAGCTTTTCCATATTATTGCTAAAGCCGATTTCTGTCCATGGTTAATCTAACTCTGGTTTCCCTTTTATAAAATTTCTATATCGACGAGCACAGAAGAATTTTGTAATAGATTCCCCATGCTTTATGATAATCTTTTAACTCAAAGTTAATTTGGTAATTATGCTAAGTACAGTATTTTTGCCTCTTTATTATTCTTAAAGGCCATTACTGCTTTGAAGAAAGGTGCCTACTTGCTCAAGTATGGAAGAAGGGGGAAGCCAAAGTTTTGTCCTTTCCGCCTTTCCAATGTAAGTACAGTCTTGTTTCTCCAGATGAAAAAGGAATACAAAAGCGTGCAAGAGTGTAATGTTTGAGTGCATAACTCTGCAACTACTTCTATTTATATTATCTTTTATTTCATATAATTATGGCATGTTTGAGAGTGATTCTCAAATAGTTAAAATAATTTTTGTTAACTTTGAGATTATTCGGAAAATGCTTTTAATCATTCAAAAACAGTTTTAATAGTGTGAAACTGCGTTTAAAAGTGTAAAATTAAACATTGAATTGATTTTGAGTGATATTTTGTGTTTTAGAGTGATTTTAAACATGACAAAAGGGATATTAACAATTTTAAAATCACTTCCAAACATGCTCTTAGTTGTAAACCTATGGATTTTTCATACCGCGTATTTTTTTTTACCTGTTTTGTTATACTCATGATCTGAATTTGTTGGAGTTGATTATGTTCTTATTATCTTGATTCTGCATATTTAAGAGAAACAAATGAGCAAAAGGAATGGATTTAATGCTACCCATTAATTGACTTGGCATTACAGAGGCCCTGATGACTAATACATTGAGTTGGTGTTGCCAAGTCTGTATCTTGCAGAGTATATTTATTTGATGTTTATAAATAGGGTTAAGTACTTTAGGCCCATCAGCCTTGTTACGATTGTGTATAAGATCATAGCTAAGGTGTTGGCTGGCAAATTGAAAAAGGTTCTATCTTTGACGATCTCTATTTCAGTATTTCCTTGGGTACATTCAGCCGTTCATCATGGGAAGACATTCTGGACCAGACCCTTATTGCTAATGAGGCTATTGGGGATTATAGAAGATGAAATCTTTAAGATTGGCTTTGAGGGACTTATGAGTTGATGACCACATCAATTAGGACTTTCTTGACAAAGTCTGCCCAAAGAAAAACTTTGGGCATAAATGGAGATATTGGTTTTGGAGTTGCATCAAAGTGGTCAAATATTCCATTCTCATAAATAGAAGGCCTAGGAGTAGGTTTTGGAGCCTCGAGAGACCTTGGATTGGGGTATTTTTTTTGGACTCTCAAATTGGGGTATTTATTTTGGCAATGCTACCAACCCCCCCCCCCCCCCAAAAAAAAAAAAAAAAAAAAAGAAAAAAAAGAGCCACTTCCACCTTCATGCATCTCTACGTTTCATAAGTATGTTTGCTGATTCATATAATTCCATGCAATAATGTAACTGTAATCTCTTTTCTTTGTGTGATTGTGGTTTTTATTGGTGGATACTGAATTAGCCATCATCTGAATTTCACTTGCACTCCCGTTGCAAAGATTCTGAGTAATATCTTTATGGTTTCAGGATGAATCTATTTTGATATGGTTCTCGGGGAAAGAGGAGAAGCACCTTAAACTAAGCCACGTCTCTAGAATTATTTCTGGGCAACGGACTGTAAGTCTTCAATTCAAAATAATAATTATTTGCGAGTCTGCAATTTAAATTACTGATTATTTTTGAGTATCCAATTCAAAATAATTATCATTTGCGGGTCTACAAGTGTAAATAACTATTCTTTTGTGGATGTTTCCTATGATATTGCTTAATGGTCCAATAGTAAACGTTAATGCGATTGTATGTGAGTGAAGAAGGTAGATATCATTAGTGCCAAGTTGAATGTTTTCTTTAAGATCTTTTCGAATTTTATTATTTGGATGTTGTATAAATTGCTTATAGTTATGACTTTTCAGTTTCAATTTTGTGGTTAAAAAAGTTCAAGATGCTCATGACTATGAGTTATCATTTTCATTTCATTCTTTTCCCTTTTTTTCCTCCTTCCCTTACACAAGAAACCATTTCATTACAAGTAAAGAAATTACAAAAGCATTCGAAAGAAGTGACAAGAATACTGTCCAGTTGGAATGTATTACATGATGAGATTTTGCTCATACTTTGTCAATATCCTCATTTAGATCCAAAATAAATTCGAAGATTCTTTTTTCTCAATGATTTTCTTATATTTCGACACTTCAAGTAGTACAATCCCATTCCATAGCTATTAAATTAACCAATTGTGGCTGTCCTAGCTTCCAGATTAAAGGTGTTACCCAACACAGTTGTCCAAAATCAGTCAGTATCCATTTATGGTACCAGTAGACAAATTGTTGACTCCATATTAACTGCTAATGGTGGGCAATTTGAACTCTAGGAAGCTTGTGATTTATTTTTTCATACCAGAAATGAAAATAGACTATCAAAACTGTTGGAAAGAGAACACTATGAGGAGGTTTTAAGATGAGTGGAATCAAACCGATCCATCCAAAACCAACATTTGTCTTTAAAATCCTCTAATTTCTCTCCAACCATGATTTTGATTTTGACCATATTGATCCATAATAAATGATGCCTTGAAGTTAGAGATAATGAAGCTTGATTTTGAGAAAGGTTATGGAGTAGCCTTCACAAACTTTTTTGTAATTACGCCACCCACACTATCAACCTAGATTGGATGGTCTTTTTGTAATCGCTGGTTGAGGAGAGGGGATATCTCGTTTCTTTTCCCTATAGGTTTTCCCCTTTTTGAGGAATGGATTTTCCGTTGTTTCTTATAAAATAATAAGTAGTAATAATAAAAGAAGAAAGCTTATGGTACAGTAGACTGGGATTTTCTCTCCGAAGTGCTCCATAGGAAAGGGTTTGCCAGAAGATGCACCTACAGGATTTGAGGTTGTATATCAAGCACTTTTTCCTCATTGCTTGTAAATGGTAAGCGTACAGGTCTTATTAAGGCTTTCTGGATATATCAGGCAATAGATCCTCGTGGCCCATTTTTGTTTGTGTTAGTTGTAAACATGTTTAGTAAGCATGCTCTATAAGGAGATTAGTGACAGGCTTCTTGATTGGTAAAGATCACATCCACATCAACCACCTCCATTCTGACAACCTATGATACTCTTCCCATATGTCATTCTTAAATGAATGATGAAGATGGAGCCTTTATATCAACGACCTCCTTAAAAGCCTATTTCTATGGGCAAGCAATAAGTTGTATTCCTGGCATGTACTAATTAATTGTGGTTCTAATTTTTTCAGCCTATCTTTCATAGATATCCGCGGCCTGAGAAGGAATGCCAATCATTTTCTCTAATATATAATGAGAGATCGCTTGATTTGGTGAGCCTTTCTTTCACTTATTTACAGTAGTACTGAACTTTTTCTTCTTTTGATGCTCTTTGGTGTTTTATAAGAGCTGGTATATGAGTAACTCTATGGTGTTCTTATTTATGATATACTAGATATGCAAGGATAAAGATGAAACTGAGGTTTGGTTTAGTGGCTTAAAAGCATTAATTTCACGTATCCATAATCGAAAGTGGAGAACTGAATCACGGAGTGATGGGATATTGTCTGAAGTAAATAGTCCTAGAACATTTACACAAAGAAGTTCTCCCCTGCATTCCCCATTTAGCAGCAATGACAGCTTGCAAAAGGTATATATTTCTTTAGTATTTCACTTCTCAGCATTTTCAAATCAAATTAAAGTAATTTATATATCATTACATAAATTTTCAGGAAGCTGGAGAGCATATTAGACTTCACAGTCCTTATGGAAGTCCTCCAAAATATGGTCTGGATAAGGCACTATCAGATGTAATGTTGCATAATATTCCTCCTAAAGGTTTCTTCCACTCAGATTCTGCAAGTGGTTCAGTTCATTCTTTGTCATCTGGAGGCTCAGATAGCATGCATGGGCACATGAAAGCAGTTCCAATGGATGCTTTTAGGGTTAGTCTATCTAGTGCTGTCAGCTCATCAAGCCAAGGTTCAGGAAATGATGATTGTGATGCCTTGGGGGATGTTTTTATTTGGGGGGAAGGAACTGGTGAAGGTGTCCTTGGTGGTGGAACTCGTCGAGTTGGAAGTTGTTTTGATAGCAAAATGGATTCTTTGCTGCCAAAAGCCTTAGAGTCTGTAGTAGTACTTGATGTACAAAACATTGCCTGTGGTAATCGTCATGCTGCCTTGGTGACCAAGCAAGGTGAAGTTTTCTCCTGGGGCGAGGAATACGGAGGCAGGCTTGGGCATGGAGGAGATTCTGATGCTCTTCATCCAAAGCTTATAGACTCCCTCAGTAATTTAAACATTGAGCTAGTAGCTTGTGGTGAATATCATACGTGTGCTGTAACACTTTCTGGTGATCTGTATACATGGGGTGATGGCACCTACAATTCTGGCCTTCTTGGGCATGGAAAAGAAGTAAGTCACTGGGTTCCAAAACGAGTAACTGGCCCCTTACAGGGCCTACATGTATCGTCTATCTCTTGTGGACCTTGGCATACAGCACTGGTGACATCTGCTGGAAAATTATTTACATTTGGTGATGGCACATTTGGTGTTCTTGGTCATGGAGATCGAGACAGCATTTCAATACCTAGAGAAGTGGAGTCTCTCAAGGGACTACGGACTGTCCGAGCTGCTTGTGGTGTTTGGCATACAGCTGCAGTTGTAGAAGTTATAATTGGAAATCCAGGTTCGAATAACAACTCTTCAGGGAAGCTGTTTACATGGGGGGATGGAGATAAAGGTCGGCTAGGGCATGGTGACAAAGAGGCAAGGCTTGTGCCTACTTGTGTTGCTGCTCTTGTTGAACCGAACTTTTGTCAAGTTGCCTGTGGACATAGTTTAACTGTAGCACTTACAAACTCTGGCCATGTCTACACTATGGGGAGCCCTGTTTATGGTCAACTAGGGAATCCTCAGGCAGATGGAAAGCTCCCAGCACGAGTTGAAGGAAAACTCTCAAAAAGCTTTGTGGAGGAGCTGGCTTGTGGTGCTTACCATGTTGCTGTTTTAACTTCTAGAACTGAGGTTTACACATGGGGCAAGGGGGCGAATGGTCGTTTAGGTCATGGCAACACTGATGATAGAAATACTCCGACATTAGTTGAGGCTCTTAAAGATAAGCAAGTTAAAAGTATTGCTTGTGGCACCAATTTTACAGCAGCTATTTGCCTTCATAAGTGGGTTTCAGGTGTTGATCAATCCATGTGTTCTGGTTGCCGCCTACCATTTAACTTTAAAAGGAAACGCCACAACTGTTATAACTGTGGTCTTGTGTTTTGTCATTCTTGCAGCAGTAAGAAGTCTCTCAAGGCTTCAATGGCACCAAACCCAAACAAAGCTTATCGTGTTTGTGATAATTGCTATCATAAACTAAAAAAATTTATTGAAATGGATGCTTCTTCCCAGTCTTCACTGAGCAGAAGAGGAAGCATTAATCAGGGATCAACTGAACTCGTGAACAAAAATGATAAGTTGGACTTGAAATCTCGGTCTCAACTTGCTAGGCTTCCTTCTGTTGAATCATTCAAGCAGGTGGAAAGTCAGTCTTCAAAGAAAAACAAGAAGTTAGAATTTAGCAGCAGTAGGGTCTCCCCAATTCCTAGTGGAGGCTCTCAGCGGGGAGCTGTTACTATCTCTAAATCTTTTAACCCGGTCTTTGGATCTTCAAAGAAATTCTTTGCTGCATCTCTTCCTGGATCAAGAATTGTTTCTCGAGCTACATCTCCAATATCTAGGCGTCCGAGCCCTCCGCGTTCAACTACTCCCACTCCTACTCTTGGAGGACTTACCTCTCCAAGGATTGCTTTGAATGATGCTAAAAGCACAAACAACAGACTTAGCCAGGAGGTTATTAGATTAAGAGCTCAGGTAACTTCTTTTGTATTTTTTTTTTCTTTTCTGCTTTTAGTCCCTTATTGGCATTTAATCAGATTTGTTAAAACTGTGATGACGTTTTGGAAGTGGCAATGTATTTTTCTTGTTCTAGTTTGTGTAGAGATTTATCACTTGTACATGTAAGTGATCTTACATCGTTATGTCTGTCCTTTTCCTGCATAACTTTCCCTTGATCCTTTTCTTGTTCTAATTTGTGTAGATATTTATGTGATTTGATTAGTTAAAACTGCAATGACATTTGGGAAGTGGCAGTGTATTTTTCTGGTTCTAATTTGTGTACATATTTATCACTTGTACATGTACATTATTTTACATCGTTATGTCTGACCTTTTCTTAGCATAACTTTTCCTCGATCCTTTTCCTGTTGTAATTTGTGTAGATATTTAGCTTAGGAATATCCATCAGAAAATGGTGGAATGAGAAGTCAGGGCTGGGTTTGAACTTTGAAAGGGCTTTTCTCAACTGAGAGAACCAGAGGAATGGCCTTCCTGTTCTTTAGGGTGCTCCTCTTATTTTTTATTTTTTATTTTTATTATTTTTTTAATTTTCAAAAACAGCTACTACGTGCTTCCTAGTCTTGGTCAAATCAAAATGATGGAACTAAGACAAGTCAAAGATATCAAAGATCCTTAGTCGTATTTCGCTCTCCATTCATCTCAATTCCACCAACATTTTTCATGAAGAGATTACCAGCAATATTTGGATAGGAAAAAGAAATCCTCGAGACAAATGAACTTTCTGGGGACCTTCTGCCCTTAACATCACCTATTATTACGAGAGACTTTGAAGAAGGGATCGTCCAGTTGTATTTCACTTGTCCTTTTCCTTGGTGGAGAGTTGTAATTTTGAGTGTTGGTCTTATTAGTTTTTTTATTATTTTATTATTTTTATTATTATTATATATATCAATTAATATTCTCGTTTCCTGTTTCAAAAAAAGAGAAAAAAGAAAGGGATTGTCTAGATATCCCTTACCCTAAGGTTTGTGTTAATTATAGAAGCTGGAACCATAGTTTGACTCACTAGTCTAAGGGAAAATTGACCAAATTGTATATCCAATCTCTTCTTAGATCATAAACTTTATGACAACATCGGATATCCTATGGGGTTTCCTATGTAAAATGTGTCAGTGGGTGGTTGTCTTGTTGGATGAATTGGGGTGCATATTAGTTGGCCCGAATACCCAAAATTATGTACAAGAAAAAGCAGCTCTTCTAACATATTTCCATGCTTTTAATATTAATGCCAAATTCTTGGTATTTTTTGCAATCTTGTTTGACCATAATTCTTTTGATGTCTTATTTTTCTTTTTGAAAGCCCATGCCTGCTCCAAGGCCCAAACTTTGGGGACTTCAAGAGTTTTCCTTGGTGAGCTGCCCAAAAATTCAAATAAGTAGGCGTTACATGGAGACCATGGGCCTTAGCCAATATGGTCACCCCCTCGAGAGATGTTGATGCATATTCCTTGCCCCTCTTTTTTCTTTTTGTTACTATATTATTGTTATTATCATTATGGTTGTTTTTTAAATAATTATTGTTATTTAACAACAAAAGAAAATCCTTTAATCTTTTTTTTGATATCCGGGCCAACTTACGCTCACCTTGACTAATCTCACGGGACAACCTGCCTAACCCTACAACATTTTTGGATGTCAAGAAAACTTGTAAGATATTAAATCATAGGTAGGTGATCACCATGGATTGAATTCATGACCTCTTAGCCATTTATTGAGACTATATCTCTTTTTTTTACCACTAGGTCAACCCATGATGGTTAGAAAATTTCAAATTTATTTTCAGGGTATTTTTTTTTGTTGTTGTTTCAAATATAGCAAAATGAGTCAAACTATTATAAATATAGAAAAATTTCATTGTCTATCAGCAATTAACCGTGATAGACTTCTATCGCTTGAGTGATAGAAGTCACCGATTGACCCAATAGCTTATGCTGATAGGTGAAGGCAAATTTAATATAATATCTAACACTCCTCCTCACTTGCGGACTTGAAATATGAAGAAGAGCCAAGCCAGTGGAAATGAATATTAATTGGGGAGGAAAATAATGTTGCAGGGGCTTAAACCTAGAACATCCTGAAGCAACTTGCTCTAATACCATCTTAAATCATCAATTGACCCAAAAACTTAAGCTGATAGGCGAAGACAAATCTAATATAATATCTAACACCCTATTATTGTTGGTCTTGTTTATTTCTCTAATCGAGGTATTTCCTTTTTAATACAAATTTGTGCATAAATGGTTTACAGATTACAATAGATGAGTATATCCATAATCTTTTGATGTTTGGCATGTGGTTATTTCATTTTCTATAGGACACACTATTTGGTTTATCCCTCCTCTACTTCTTTGTCCGGCTTTACCAATGGTCTTTTATCTAAAAAATTATTATGGGAAGTTATAGACCAAATAATATCATGTTAGAGAATAAGTTTGCTCAACTGAATTTTCTCAGGTTGAAAACCTTACACGCAAGGCACAACTTCAAGAAGTTGAGCTAGAAAGAACAAGTAAACAGTTGAAGGAAGCAATATCAATAGCAAGTGAGGAGGCTGCAAGATGCAATGCAGCCAAAGAAGTGATCAAGTCACTAACTGCGCAAGTAAGCTGGTTTTTTTTGAGCTATTCTAATACTTCATGATTTGCATTATATGACTACGTAAATAGGTATATTTCCATTATATGATTAGCTAAACTCAAGGAATCTGAAAACAGAATTGCCTACCAAACCAGCACTTATATTATGTACAGCTGTAAACTATCTACCAACTGAAGTACATTAACGATGATTCAGGCTTGTAGTTCTATAACCAAGAAAGAAGCAAGAAAGGGAATACGTGTTTTGAACACTGAATTAAGCATCGTGGTCATGATTTCTAACATGATTCAGGCTTGTAGTTATAAAATCAAGAAAGAAAAAGAAAGGGGATACACCATTTAACTCAAAAGTAATTGAATTATTAAAGTGCATCCTGCTCGTAATTTCTAACATAGGTTGATTTCCAGGAGTGAAAGAAAAAAGACATATTCTGGTTTCCGTTTCCAATAATCCTGAGGATAAGGAACTGCATCTTTTAATTGTTAATTAAAAAACGATTAGTTGTCGAACTTTTTTTTTTATTCTTTTTTCCATTTCTTTTTATACGTCTCGGTCATAAATTTTCTAACTGGTTTTCCATCTATTTTCATTTGCCATGTTTTTTTCAGTTCGTTTGGTGCAAGCTTAATTCATCATCTTTAAGAAATCCAAGTTATCTTGCCTGTGTTGTATGTTCTATTACAGCAAAGCATTTATTTTGATGAGCTAGGTTGCCGAAAATTAAATGGCAAGTTGCTCGATTGTTTTCAGGATTTGTGATGCATTTCAATCTTATTCCTTAATGTTATCTGAGAATTCAATGGAAATGTCAGTGAATACTAAATTTTTTTCTATCGTATGGTGAACAGCTGAAGGAAATGGCTGAAAGGCTGCCAGTTGGAGCTGCTCGTAACATTAAATCAACTCTTGCCTCTTTGAGCTCCGGTCCAACCTTCAATCATTTGATCAACGCTTCTATAGACCAATTAAGTGGTCAAGCAACATCCTCAGAGACAGATTCAAAGGGTTCAAGTGTCCAGTTGCTTTCTAATGGATCAGGCACCGCTAATAACCAGTCTTCAACTCAGAGCAAATTGAGTCAATTGGATTCAGCAAAGAATGGAAATAGAATTAAAGAAACTGAATCTCGCCAAGAAGCAGAATGGGTTGAGCAAGATGAGCCTGGTGTATATATTACACTCACCTCACAGCCAGGAGGTGTCAAGGATCTTAAGCGAGTTCGTTTCAGGTAAGCATGTTTTGGATAAAATACTGCTGCAGGTGTCCATGGTAGGAGATCTACCGGTTGAAACTCATAATATCTAAGTACTTTTTGTTCGCTCAGCCGTCCATTTCTTGGTTGTAATTACTGCAGGTTGTTTGATAATGAAGAACAGATTTCAAAATTATTTTTACAAATAAAAAAAGAAGACTGTTAAGGCCCATTTGGTAACCATTTGGTTTTTGAAAATTAAACTCATTTCTCAATTTCTTACTATGAGTTTCATCAATGGTTGAATTCCTAGCAAAATTCCAAAAACAAAAACAGATTTTTAAAGCTATTTTCTTTTTAGTTTTGAGAACTTACTTTGGTTTTTGAAAACATTGGTAGAAGGTAGATTGCAAAGTAAAGAAACTTAGAGGTGGAATTGGTGTTTATAGGCTTAATTTTCAAAACAAAATACCAAATGTTTACCAAACGGGCCTAAAGGTAGTCAACTAACTCAATATTTTAAATTAAAAAGCTAAACACACAATTATTTTCAAATAAGACCTACAATTTGTTGTTCCCTGCACTAATGTAACTAGAAGCAGTGTTTTTCTTTTGAGAAAGTTTGCTTATGGTATCATGAAAGTGTGGACTGTGGAGTATCGATTACAGTTTAGAGCTTCATGGTGATGTCATAGCATTAGCAACTGCAAATTCTGTTTCAAACATCCAATCTCTATGATTATTCGTAATTAGGAAGTTCTTGTAGTTAGCATCTTTCAGAGGGGGTTAATCTCTTCCCCTGCCCTTAAATTGTCGTTTGTTTTGCCTAAAAAGTGTAAAGTATCGAGTATCAAGTATCAAGTTCATAGGGGGGGTTGTTGAACTTTTTAGATGTAGTAGTAACCTAAGAATACCTTGATTTTACTTTTCATTTCTTATGATTTTGTTGGTTTGTACATTCAATCATGCAAGCAATCTGACTACTTTATGATCTTTTCTCCATGCAAAATTTTCTCTGAATTTTACATGACTGGTTCACGTTCGATGCAGTCGGAAGCGGTTTACAGAGAGACAAGCAGAGCAATGGTGGGCAGAGAACCGTGCACGAGTTTATGAACAATATAATGTACGTGTGATGGACAAGTCTAGTATAGGCATTGGAAGTGAAGAGACTCATTGATTTATGCAAACAGCCGCAGAAACCAAATCATTTTGTATATGGAAAACAAAAGGTTTGTTCAATTTCCAAGCTCTCTACTTAACAACTGGGGTCATATTGACCGTTAAGATTTAGATTGAAACTATCATGATATAGGTGTTAAGAAAGGGACAATATTTGGTACAATTAGAGGGAAAATTAGATGAATTTGATGATTTATTTTCGAATTTCGATTTCTTATTTCTTTCAGGTTTAGTGTTTTTGTTTTCTTCATTTTTCTTTTTCCATTCTTCCCCTGTATGGCTTTGTAGGGGTAATGAGAAATGTAAATACTACTAGTTGCTTTAAATATTGATGAAATCAGTTGAGTATAAATTCTAAAAGCATCTTCCCCTCTTTCTATATATCTTTACTTACATATATTCCTTTTTCATTCAAAGATATAATTATTCAGTGAAGTTCTTGTTTAGGTTTATCTAGAATTGTTCGTTCAAACGGTTTTGTTTTTTAGTTTTTCTATTTCTACAAATTATGTTTATTTACCCATTTCTTGAAAACTCATGAATTCTTAGTCAAGAGGGAAAAACGTTTCCAAAAACTACCCTTTTTTAGCTTTAAAAACTTGGATAAGCTATTTAAAACGTTTCTAAAAAGTAGATTACAAAAACAAGAAATCAAAGGGTGTTGTAAAATTGAGGAGCAAAATGACGGAAAAACAAAAGCACGAAAATTGAAAAATTATAATATTAAAATAATAAAATAATATGAAATAAACTAAAATAAAGAAATTATAGAAAATGGGAGTGGATTTTTATGGAAATGGAAATCACTCAAATTTTTCAATCATTTCTCTTCTTTTCTCACCAACGTGTAACCATTAAAGATGTGTCATTACGAGACACATTTATAATACTCCCTTTAGATGTCCAATATATGCCTTGTTAAAACCTTCCTAGGAAAAAAATCTCTTACTGATGGAAAAAAAGTACATATTTCATGTAATTTAATACTTCTAAAATAATACAATACATTTGATTCTCCTATAGGAACATCACTTGAGATCTCTAAGTTGTATTCCAAAGTTTTGCATCAATTTTTCAAAAGTTGCGTTTGGTAATGATTTTGTAAATCAGTCTGCCAACAAATTTGTTGTATAGTGATATCACCATTTTCTTCCTTTGATTTGGGTTATATCTTCCTTTGATTTGGGTTATATATGCTGTGTTGTTTTCGTATGATGATGTTGGAGGATTTTTACTAGAAGAGAAGCCACATGCTTCACGAATGTGTTGAGTCATTGATATTGGTCATAGTCATTGATATTGGCCATACACATTCTCACCACATGTTTCACGAATGTGTTGAGTCATTAATCTTAGCCATACACATTCTCTACTAGCTTTATGGATTGCAAGAATTGCAATATGATTTGAGGAAGTAGCTGTTATGGTATGTTTCATTGATTGCCAAAATATAGTAGTTCCTCTACATGTAAACAGATAACTTGTTTGTAGTTTGTTTGGATCAAATAATATCTAGAATCTGCATAACCAACTAATCAAAATTTGATTTATTTGAGTAAAACAAACTCATATCAATCGTTGAGAACGAAGTATATGCTTAATTCCATTCCAATATCTTTTTGTTGGAGAATAACTATATCTAGCAAATGCAATATCTGGTCTTGTATTATTAGCAAGATACATAAGTGTACTACCTAAACTAAGATATGGTACTTCAAGACCAAGAAATTCTTCATTATTATCCTAAGGTTGAAATATATCTTTCGTTACATCTAGTGAACGAACTTCCATTGGAATGTTTAATGGATGTGTTTTGTCTATATAGAATTTTTTTTAAAAAATTTATGTATAAGTTGACTGATGAACAAATATCCCATCTACTAAATGTTCAATTTGCAATCCAAGGCAAAATTTTATTTTTCCGAAATCTTTCATCTCA
>QLSR01000097.1:74569-176719 GCA_031780015.1 Citrullus colocynthis | reverse complement strand
AATAGCCTATAGTACATGGATTATGTTAGGTACCTCTTCCTGGAGACACTATTGAATACAGCCCGCTTCATAATTGTTACAAATGTTGTAAATTGTCATAAATGAAGTGATCCTGATTTGCTCATGTAAAGACATGTGAGCTAGGGTATTCTACATAATGAAATTGTGTAAGACTGACCCTAAAATAATCACGGTTACGTATTAACACCGTTTACGATTAACACTGATTAATTTCACTTATCGATGACCTAGATAACTTGATCTGAATCTTGAGCTATCTATGAACTCCTGTTTATTCAGAATTATCCCTTGATCTGCATAGGTGAGAGTAAGCTCAATAGCGCTGCTCAACATTCCTCCCATTTCAAAGATAAGACCGGGTAGATAGTTGGGGACATAGAATTTGCAAGACGGAATTCACTCCTACCCAACTTAGGGATAGAAGAGAGGTTGTTCTCTTAAGTGTTGTTCCCAGGACTTGAACAAGAGGCCCCATCCTCTCACTGGCCCGAGAGGGAATGGATTTAGTGATTAGATCCTAAATTAATTGTTCATTAGAGGGACAATGGTACTCAAGGAGAAAAGATGTAACTTAGAGGTGAATCGATATTTGACCTAGCTGAAGTTATGAACAACCTGTGAAGGATTGACTTATCGATGACGGTTATATCAAATGGACACAAATATATCTACAGTGAGGAGAGTGCAGCTACGGGTTTTAGTGGAGTGTCCCATTAGTTAACGAATGTTGGTTAACTAGGTTAAAAAGTTTGGCCGGTAAATCTCGGATCATTGGAGCTCATGATCTGTAGGTCCATTAGGTCCCTCTACTAGCTCATAAATGGACTAAAATCTTAGATAATGTGGTGAATAAGTTTGAACCGTTCAAATCTTGGCTTAAGGATGAAAATCAAATATATACGATATATCGACGTTTAATTACGAATTAAACGTACAAATAGAGTTAATTATAATATTTAAATATGATTTAAATATTAATCATATGAATAGGGATTCATATCGATTTTTTTTAGAAAAATCGGGACAAATGGGAAAAATAATATTATTTTATTATTTAATATTAAATAATATTTAATTAATTGGATATTAAATTATTTTTATTTAATTATTTAATTATTTTTTAATATTAAAATTCAATTTTAATTCAATTTTGGAAATTCTTTGAAAATTGATTTTTGAAGATTGGATTTTTCCACTAACTAAGCTAGGAGTTTGGCTGTCTTCTTCACAATTAGCCAACAAATTAACCATTTTGGGTTGTCAAATTTTGATGCAATTGGATTGCATGTTATTTTTTAATAAATAGAGATGATTTTGACATAAAAATGGTTAAGAATTTTGTGAAATTAAGGGTTAATTTTGCAAAATTCCATCAATTGTCATCTTCTTCCCAACCTTCATTCTTTCTCAAATTCGCCACAAATTTGGATCCCACCATCCAATCTAAGCCTAGAGAATAGTAGAGAAGACTCTTGTGGTGGTCTACAACCAAGTGGTGCTGAAATTCATCGAGAATTGAAGGAGAATGTGGAGCTTCAAGGGTAAGTGTTCTTGAAACTTTGGTTTTCCTTCTTAATTGCATGTTTAATTCTCTAAATTGAGCATCTTAGAGTAAAAATTGATCAAATTAACTTCTGCTGTATGCTCATTTATCCATCACAAAAATTTCTTCTTTTGTTGAGTGTTCACATTAGGTGGCAAATGTCCTCCTGCAAGATAGTTAACTATGTCAGCAAACCAAGTCAAACTATCTTTTACCTGATACAGTTGTTCATCAGGGAACATCTCAACAATGGGGGGACATAAGTTAGCATCCCCATTCTCAATCCTAGACAGGTGGTCTGCAACCACAATTTCACATCATTTTTCTGTCTTTCATTTCTAAGTCAAATTCTTGCAATAATAAAATCCACCACATTAGCCTAGGTTTGGAATCGTTCTTATTAAACAAATACTTCAAAGCAGCATTTTTAGTATGCACCACTATTTTAGAGCCAAGTAAATATGACCTAAATTTATCAAGGGCAAACAGAACAGCTAGTAGTTCTTTTTCAGCAGTAGTGTATTTCTGTTGAGTATTATCAAGAGTCCTACTAGCATAGTAAATTGTCCTAAACATGTTATCTCTACGTTGGCCTAAAACAACTCCTAAAGCATAGTTACTAGCACACACATGGTTTCAAAAGATTGACTCCATTCAGTTACAACAATAATAGGTGCAGAAATCAAACTTTCCTTCAAAGTATTAAAAGCTAGTAGACATGCATAATCAAACACAAATTTAGCCTCCTTTTCTAGCAAATTACTCAAGGTTTTAGCAATTTTAGAAAAATCTTTAATAAATCTCTTGTAAAACCCTACATGCCCTAGGAAGCTTTTGACTCCCTTCACATTATTGGTAGGTGGCAATTGTTCAATGGCGGCTATTTTGGCCCTATCCACCTCTAATCCCTTTTGTGAGACTTTGTGTAACGACCCGACTAATACATCCTAATCAGACCATTACTCAATGCATGCAAATTTCAAGAAAAGACCCGACGCTGAGTAATAAGAAAGAAACAATGCTACTTACGGAAATTTCTGTTTTATTTAATCCCATATAGAAAGAATTTTTGGTTTGGGGTACCCCTAATAAAATCAACAAAATTCCATGAACAGAAAACAAAAACAAAATTCATATACAAAATAAAAGACAAGCCTAAAAAAAAATGCAGTGCTAGGCGGAAGCTACTATGGGTCCCGTGAAGCCATCAAGGTTTCCTCTTGTCATTCGCCAGCACGTTCTTTCCCTTACCTGAAAAAAAAAAAAAAATAAAAGGGTGAGCAATTATATTGCTCAGTAAGTGACCCCACTACCGGAGCCAGGCTAGGCACCCAAGTCCTTTAAGTGCATTAGTCATACAACAGGCATATCAACATACTTCAATAGGAAACTGGTTATACTGGCACCCAAGTCCTTTAAGTGCATTAGCCTTAAGATAGGCATATCTAACATACTTTCATAGGGGACTGGTTATACTGGCACCCAAGTCCTTTAAGTGCATTAGCCTTAAGACAGACATATCTAACATACTTTCATAGGGAACTGGTTATACTCTCTCTAAGTTGGATTTGGATGTCCACAAACCTCTGGAGCCCCGAAGGAACTCTTACCTCTGGTGATCCCGAAGGATCACAAAACCTCTGGTGATCCCGAGGGAACACAACCTCTAGTGAACCCGAAGGAACACAACCTCTGGTGACCCCGAAGGACCACAATACCTGGTGAACCCGAAGGAACACAACCTCTGGTGACCCCGAAGGACCACAATGTCTGGTGAACATCCAACCGACGTAGGGGAGCTACCACTACCCACCTTATGGGTCAATTAAAATCTCACTCCTTACACTCCATAAATTCACGCATTAACAGTACTGTTTAAAACATCTCATATTATATGCATATGCATCATCATTCACATACATCCATTAAGCATGGGAATTTCATACAAGCATACTATGTCACATANTCTCCAATGTCAAGCTTCCTATAAACAAATAAAGACATTAAATTAATAGAAGCACCAAGATCACAAAGAGCTCTAGTAACATTTAAAGAACCACTAGTGCAAGGTATAGTAAAACTCCCTAGATCTTTCAATTTTTGTGGTAGCTTCTTTTGCAGCACAGCACTGCATTCTTCAGTCATGCTAATCATCTCATATTGCCCAAACTTCTTCTTTTTAAACAAGACAACTTTCATGAATTTAGCATAATTGGGCATTTTCTTTAAAGCTTCAGCAAATGGGATATTAATGTGAAGCTTTTTAAATAATTCAATAAATTTGGCAAATTGAGAGTCTAATTCNTGGGCAATTGCAAATAAATAAATTTCCCAACTTAAGTCAGTCCATAAGTCCAGTCCCACCACCATTTAATTCCAAATAAATTTAAAACTGTCCTTACCCAAACGTGACTTAACTCGCCGTTGCCACCATTGCCCTCCTTAACCATGAAGTGACACTTTTTCCAATTCAAAACAAGGTTAGCATCTTGGCACCTCTGTAAAACACGAGTAAGAATAGTAAGACAAGAATCAAATAAAGACCCAAATACAGAAAAATCATCCATGAAAACCTCCATTATGTCTTCAATGAGCCCCTGAAAAATAGACATCATACAACGTTGAAAAGTAGCCGGGGCATTACAAAAACCAAATGGCATTCTCCTAAAAGCAAAGGTCCCATAGGGACATGTAAATGTGGTCTTTTCTTAATCCTCAGGAGCAATGACAATTTTGATTATAACCTGAATATCCATGAAGGAAGTAATAATGAGAATAACCTACAAGTCTCAAGCATTTGATCTACAAAAGGAAGAGGAAAATGATCTTTTTTAGTAGCCTTATTCAACTTCCTATAATCAATGCATATCCACCATCCTGTCATAGTTCTAGTGGCTATCATCTCATCTTTTTCATTCTTACCCACAGTCACACAACCTTTCTTGGGTACTACTTGAATAGAACTTACGCATGAACTGTCACACTTGGCATATATGATTCCTGTATTTAAAAGCTTGGGCACTTCTTTCTTAACTACCTTCTTCATGGCAGGATTAAGTCTCCTTTGGTGCTCCACTAGTGGGTTAAAGGTATCTTCCATCAAGATTCTGTGCATACAGATCGACGGACTAATACCTTTAAGATCCTGAATAGACAAACCAATGGCGGACTTATGATCCCTTAACACTCTCAACAATTTTTCTTCTTCCACAGAATTAAGATCAGAAGATATGATAACAGGAGAAGAAGACAAATCATCTAAGAATGCATATTTCAAGTGAGGAGGTAACATCTTTAATTCAAGCACAAGTTTCTCAACATCATTTATAACATGCAAAGGAGCTAGAGGCATAGGTTTATACATTTTAGGCCATATTGGCATGTTATCAAACCACTTAGCATACAAAGCAATTTCATCAAAAATAGTATCCACATTCTCAACATTCATTATGCTTTGATCTAGATGATCATTAGCCAACATAACCTCTACATGCTTAGAAATAGTATGATCAATTATGTCTATAACATGTCAAGTACTACCCTCATCATGATGACTCAAGGACTTATAAATATTAAAAACAACATTCTCATCATTTACCCTTAGAGTCAACTTCCCTTGTTAGACATCTATGATAGCCTTCCCAGTTGCTAGGAATTTCCTTCCAAGTATGATAAGAATCTCAGAGTCCTCCTCCATGTCCAAAACTACAAAATTTGCAAGGAAGATTAATTTGTCAACTTTAACTAATGCATCCTCAACAATACCTCTAGGATAAGCCAAAGATCTATCGGTTAGTTGCAAGGTGATGGTGGTAGGTTGCAACTCTCCAATGTCAAGCTTCCTATAAACAAATAAAGACATTAAATTAATAGAAGCACCAAGATCACAAAGAGCTCTAGTAACATTTAAAGAACCACTAGTGCAAGGTATAGTAAAACTCCCTAGATCTTTTAATTTTTGTGGTAGCTTCTTTTGCAGCACAGCACTGCATTCTTCAGTCATGCTAATCATCTCATATTGCCCAAACTTCTTCTTTTTAAACAAGACAACTTTCATGAATTTAGCATAATTGGGCATTTTCTTTAAAGCTTCAGCAAATGGGATATTAATGTGAAGCTTTTTAAATAATTCAATAAATTTGGCAAATTGAGAGTCTAATTTTTTCTTCTTAAAATGTTGAGGATAGGGCAAGGTATTAGGTACAAAAGGTAGAGGTTTAGATGACTTACTTGAAGATGTCGACTCCTTTACCTTTTCCTCTTTTTCGAAGACCAGCTTGGGATCATCTTTTATGGTGGGCTCGTGGATGGTCTCTTCTACCTTTTGCTTTTCATCCTCATCATCGATTAAAGGAGTGGACAACTTTTTCCCACTCGTCAAAGTCACGGCCTTGCGCTCCTTCTTTGGATTTCTTTCGAAGCAACTAGAAAACTTACCCTTTTGCATTGTTTGAAGGAAAGTGGCAATTTGGCTAATTTGTCCTCAATGTTGTGAATAGCCTTACCATGACTTTGTACAGTGCTTTCCAATGCGGTGGTCCTTCCTCTTAACTCCTTTATGAATTCTACCATCAAGTCTTTTAAGTTGGACTCTTTTTGGTGTGAGATGAACCTACATTGAAAAAATCGGGAGGACCTTGCAAAACATTCATATTGTTAGCATAAGAAAAGTTTTCATGGTTCCTCAAGTTAGGATGGCAATGAGTTGAAAGTTGTTGTTGTTGGTGGCGGTCTCTATATTATCCTCTATCAACTTAATTGGTCGTCTCATTGTCTCCTTGTTCTAACTCTTTTTGTGTAGACATCTCCGACGCCAAGGTGGCAAGAGATGCTATAGATGGTGGACTCGCTTGAGCTTGGCCCCCTGTAGTCAATTTAGAAAGAGTATTAGTAAGGGAAGCCATTTGCGCTATGAGATAATTTACCTCATTCACCTCATACAATCCAGTGGCCTTTGGGATAATTGGAGAAGATCGTTCACATGGCCAATTGTATGATGTAGTGGCCAAGTCTTCTAGTATGGTATAAGCCTCTTGAGCATTCTTGGAGAAGATTGAACCTCCGGCGGTGGCATTTAAGATGGATTTGGTTGAACTTGAAATTCCATTATTGAAAAGTTGAATTTGCAACCAATCCGGGTAACCATGTTGTGGGCACCTCCTCAAGAGATCCTTGTACCTCTTCCAAGCCTCATATAATTGTTCATCCTCAACTTGGCGGAATGTTCCTATCTCCGTCCTTAGTTTTTGAGATTTAGCCGGTGGAAAATACTTGTTCAAGAAAGCTTGAGCTAAGATCTCCCATGTAGTGATACTATCCGATGGTATAGTTTCCAACGAATCCTTTGCTCGATCCTGTAAAGAGAAAGGAAACAATGTTAATTTAATTGCATCATTAGAAATACCATTCATCTTTACTGTTTCGCATATCTCCAAGAAAGACCGCAAGTGCTTGTGAGGATCCTTATTGGTTCTTCCTCTAAAGGCAGGCTCTCTAGCAATTTGGATCAACCCCAATTTCAACTCAAAGTTGTTGACATTGATAGGCACATTCATTATTTCGGGTTGATTTGCTAGTAATGTTGGTTGAAAGTAGTCCCGAATTGCCTTTAGTATCTCCTCCGCCATCTCCTCGGTTTGATTGTGTAGAGCCCCTAGATTCCTTCCATAGGTTCTATCAATCTTGGGATCAAGAGGGAGGAGGTTATCAATCTTGGGATCAAGAGGGAGGAGGTTATCAATTTTGGGATCAAGAGGGAGGAGGTTAGTATTATCATGAGGCATAAACCGACAAAAATAATCAACCAAACAATAACATACACCTCAAATTAAGATCTATCAATTCTAATGAATATTAAGCAACAAAAAAACCGTTCTTTGGATCCCCAGAAACGGCGCCAAAAATTTGATGCGCACTTTCCGTGTTAACTGCAACTGTACGGGTCAAGTTATAATATAAGACGGTGAAGTTCGAATATCGTTCCACTGAGGATCCAATAGTGAAGGTTTAAGTTACTTAGTGATAAGCACTTGGAAAGTGCTTTCTATTCTCTCAAATTAAGGGCGTTTATATTATATTTCACTTGTTTGCTATTGGTTTTTAGGTTAAAATGAGGAAAATTAGGAGAAAGACCAAAATAACAAAACCGAATAAGAATATGGTGAAAACACAAAGAAAAACTCAATATGGCAAAAATTGGGGCAAGGTCGCGATGCTAAAACCCGAGAGGGTCTGCGCAAGAATCTGTCGCAGCGCCACAGCGTCGTCTGCAAATATTCAATAGTGCCACGGCGCTATAAACCAGCGTCGCGCCGTTAGGTTACCTTGAATGAAAAAAAGTTATTTTTGGAAAGATTTTTTGAGCGGAGTACTCTATAAATTTAGGGGTTTCCAGAAGCCCTAAGAACCATTCAGAGCACAAAATTATAGACTTATAGAGCCACAAGAATGAGAGAATTAAGTGAGAGTTCATAGAAGAGTTCAAAGAGTGAGTTAGTTGTAAGGAAGAGAAAAATAGTTCGAGATAGTCGTGGTGCCATTCGAATTTCGACGTGAGAGCCAAGGATATCGTAACGGTGCTACCTTAATCAAGAGCCTCTTTTCAGTAGAGTTTCCCTTTCTTTACACACTTTCTTTGTTTATTTTGTTTAAATATGTTGCTTCAAGCTATGAGTGGCTAAACTCTTTAGTTTTAAGGTTTTGATGAACTGTTTATGAATTCATGTTAATCTTGTATACTTTCATGGTTTTGTTGGAATGATTATGCTTTTCATTGTTATTGTGTTTAATTCTTGTGGATTGGCCATCTTCACATGTTAGGTTAGATGTATGATTGAGAGATTATATGTTCAACTTGATCTATAACAATGAATTGTTGTTAATCTATCACGAGAGTAGTTAGGTTGACAATAAAAGTTGCTAAAGACTATTCTTAATGCCATGTAATTTGTATTGGTTTCAAGAGATTAGTAATCAATCGATTTGCATGAGAAAGGGTTGTTTTTGAGAGAAAATAACTTGGAATTAAGTTTCTAGACTTAGGCATATGAATTATAATTAAATCCATGAAATCTATAATATTACATGATGAAATAAACAAGGATTCATTACCCTAGAACTCTCTTTGACTCTTATGTTTCTCACTTTAATACTTTCCTTATTTGGTTTATATTTTCCTTAATTCATAATATTAATTCCAATCCTCTAATAAAATTGATTCAACTCTAGAATAGCTAAGTAACTTAAACCTTCACAATTGGATATCTAGTGGAACAATATTCGGACTTCACCGTCGTATATTATAACTTGACCCGTACACTTGTGGTTAACACTCAAAGTGCACATCATTTAGATATTCTAGAATCAAATCACTTTTATATGAGGATTGTAATTGAAGTTGTGTTTTAGGAAATAAAACTAAAAAAGGAAAGGAATAAAATAAGAAGCACAAGAGTCAAAGAGAGTTCTAGGGTAATGAATCCTTGTTTACTCCATCATGCAATATTTTAGGGTTCATGGATTTTATTGCAATTCATATGCTTACGTCTAGAAACATAAATCCAAGTTATTTTCTCTCAAAAAGAACATTTTCTCATGCAACTCAATTGATTACTAATCTCTTGAAGTTAATACAAATTACATGGCATTAGAAATAGTCTTTAGCAACTTTCATTGTTAACCTAACTATTTTTATGAGAGATTAACAACAATTCTTTGTTATGGATCTAGTTAGATATACAATCTTTCAACCATTCATCTAACCTAACATTCAAACATGGCCATTCAACAATAATTAAGCACAATAACGAAGAAAAACATAATCATTACAACAAAACCATGAAGAGTCTACAATATGAATATAACTTTATAAACAATTCATCAAAACCCTAAAACTAAAGAGTTTAGTCACTCATAGCTTCAAGCAACATGTTCATAATATAAACAAAGAAAGAGTGTAAAGAAAGGGAAACTTTACTGAAAAGAGGCTCTTGATTGAGGAAGCACCGTCAAGATATCCTTGGTCTTCACGTCGCAACTCAAACGACACCACGACTCTCTCTTGAACTCTTTCCTCTTCCTTGCAGCTAACTCACTCTTTGAACTCTCTAATAAACTTTCAGTTAATTCTCTTCTTCTTGTGTCTCTTGGTATGTAGATTGGTTATTAGGGTTGTTGGAAACCCTCTTATTTATAGAGTTGGTTACCCAAAATTCTTTCTAAATATACAAATTCTTCAAATTACGAAAGATGGCTCCACAGCGCTGACCAACATTAAAAGGTGGCACCACCGGAGTACTGGATGGCATCGCGGTGCTGACTGTCATGGAAACCTACCCTCGGAGCGGTGCCGTAGCGTCGCGACAATGTTGCTGTGCTGAACAAAAAACTTAATTGCACCACTTTATGTGTTAACCGCAAGTGTATGGGTCAAGTTATAACATAAGACGGTAAAGTCCGAATATCGTTCCACTAAGTATCCAATTGTGAAGGTTTATGTTACTTAGCTATTATAGAATCGAATCAATTTTATTTGAGGATTGGAATTGAATTTGTGAATTATGGAAAATATAAACTAAATAAGAAAAGTAATAAAGTGAGAAACGTAAGAGTCAAAGTAGTTCTAGGGTAATGAATCCTTGTTTATTTTATCATGCAATACTATAGAATTCATGGATTTCATTGTAATTCATATGCCTAAGTCTAGAAACTTAATTTCAAGTTATTTTCTCTAAAAAACAACCATTTCCCATGCAACTCGATTGATTACTAATCTCTTGAAACCAATACAAATTACATGGCATTAAGAATAGTCTTTAACAACTTTTATTGTCAACCTAACTACTCTCGTGATAGATTAACAACAATTCATCATTATAGATCAAGTTAAACATACAATCTCTCAATCATACATCTAACCTGACATATCAAGGTGGCTAATCCACAAGAATTAAACACAATAACAATGAAAAGCATAATCATTGCAACAAAACCATGAAAGTCTACAATATCAACATGAATTCATAAACAATTCATCAAAACCCTAAAACTAAAGAGTTTAGCCACTCATAGCTTCAAGCAACATGTTCAAACAATATAAATAAAGAAAGAGTGTAAAGAAAGCTAAAAATCGCCTTTATGTTCTTAGGTGATTTTTCCTCTACCTTAGATTGAATGAAATAGAAGGATAATGATGTATTGAATTGTTGGACAAAAATAAGTTGATTTGAATATGTTTTGAATGAATATGGTGTATTATATTTTTTTGTGTTGCTTTGGATGAATTTTTTGTCCTCGTACTTATGTGTGTTAAGTAAATTGAGCTACAAATTTAAATTTAGAAGCTCAAATTGAAGGTCTTTCTCTCTCAATTAACTTGAAAAATCAGCATTTCGAATGTATACTCTGTATAATAATTCAATGAGTCTGTGATTAAAAAGACTTTCAAATACTAGAACAATCGTGGGAGAAATTTCATAAATCCCTTTCATTTGCATAATTTGTGATGAGAGGGATTAGAAATTTATCTTTCTAATCTTTGTATTCTTTTAATTGTTAGATTCTTTCAAAAAAATATTTGTCTATGGACTCACTCTAAGATATTATGATTGTACCTATATATGAGAAATAATCAAATTTTGGAAGATTATATTTGTGGTTAAAATTTTCTATCACATTGATTTTTGGTGTTTTATCATATAGTTTAAAGAAATAACAAGATGTAGTTTGTAATTAACCTATAAAAATTATAAAAAAATAAATTATAGCAATTTAATATACTAAAAAATAATTAAAAAGATTAAATAATGTATGATTTGATTATTATAACTAAGCCACAACAAGTTTGACTATACTAAATACTATTGTCTATTCTTTTAGGTTTAAAATTAAAATTTACCGAACACAAATTTACTTTGCCTATTCTTTTAGGTTTAAAATTGAAATTTCCCAAAAACAAATTTACTTCATAAAACAGGGGTGTAGAGAGATTCAAACCACAAATCTTGTAGTCATTATCACGCTCATATGTCAGTTGAGCTAAATTACAAAACTGATATAGTTAATAATTTAGATATTAAATTGATATAACCTAAAATTTAGGAGTGATGGATATTTTAGAAACATTTAACATATGTCCCAACTCGGACTAGCATCCTTATTTAATAAAAATAAAAATTAAAAACAAAACTTAGAACAGTATCTTTATTGTAATTACATGTGGGAAGATATTTTATTTATTTATAATTATTTCCCTTGCGTTTTCTAGGTGGAGGAGGCATCTACCATTAGGTCATACACTTTTGCAAAACTTTTATGGGAAGTGATGGATTGGCTTAGCTATGCTTCATAATGCTTTGCCTTTCGTTCTGGAATAATAATTGAAGCACTTTATTTTTGCAAATTGCATGTTTGTGGTGTATTCATTATCCTTTTTTCTACCTTTATGGGGAAAGAAAAAACCCACAAAAGATAATGATATAATTAAAACAAATAGTTGTTTTATAATATTATTTTTAAATAAATGTCACATAGACTTTTACAATAGTAAAATTGTTGTCATTTTCAAACACCCATCTAGTATAGTGGTTAAGGCTTGTATTACTACATTATGGTGTGGAGTAAGCAGAAATCAAATACAAATAAGTCTCGATTCAAAATTAACAGCAATAGTACAATTATTGTTTTTATCCTTCAAATGTTGTTCAGATTTGATCTGCAATATCATTTCTTATTCGAGTCATTCGTCTTAACTGATATCGATTCAAATCTAATTTAACTATATTATTATGTAAATGTCATGGTTATAAAATATAAAGTGAAGTTAAATGAATGTTTTAGTGAACAAAATTTATATATGGTAAGACACTAGCTGATTTCAAATCTACTAAAAATAAAAATCTATAAAATTAGTTTCTCTATTTTATTTCTGTTTTATATATTATCATGTCACAAATAGTTAAGTGACAACTATTATTGTGTTGATAGTTAGGTTGCACATCTAATTACTACTTTTTTTTCCTTAAATTTTTATATATTTCATAGTATTTTGAATTGAGACTTATTTATATTTGATAATGTAAATTTTTTATAATTATTTTATATATTTTAATACGTATAATATATTCTTTTTATTTTGTACAACTAAATTATATTTCAACTATAATAATGAAAGATATAAAAAAAAAAAAAAAACAATAAATGGTTATTAACCAATTTCTCTTTCTCTTGCTTTCTTTTTCAAGAAATAGGAAATACAAGAATTTATTTATAACATATATTTTTTTTTCTAGATTTTAAAAAATAAAAAATAAGAAACGAGAAAAAACAAAAAACAAAAACCCAGAATTAGAAAGGTTATCAAACAGAATAACTTGAATTTTTTATTTCGAGAAAAAAATTGTTTGTCATTGTATTATTTAAAAATAATTTTCATGATATTATATCAATAAGAATCTAGGAGAAGAATCTTTATATTTTCGTCTTTAACCTTATTTCTCCTATAAAAATATATATATTTGCTAATTATTTATTTAATCGAATCAAACAAAATGCACTTAAGCTGGAGAACACTTCTCTGATAAAACTCTTATTTATTTAAAATTGAACACGTTATAGAACTATTGATTTCAAAATATAGTAGAGCGAGGGAATTTATTTATAAATATAATAAAATATCGCTGTATAGATATTTTACTATTTTAAAATATTTTTAACAATTTTTCTATTTAAAAATAATTACCCTGTTTTTAAAATACATTAAAAAAATAGTTTACAAAATTTACTAAAAATATAGTACTTTACAAAGAGAACAATATATTAGAACCTATTAAATTTTATTTCTTTAAACATGTAAATTATCGATCCGAACTCAATTCCATTTTTTTAGAATCGAGCAAACAACATCTAAAAACAGGAACATATAAGAAATTTCTATTATAAATATTATATTTGTAAATAGATGTCCATTGTGTAGCCAAGCTTAGTGGCTAAAGCCATGTGTCTCTTAAAGACAAATTCTTCCAAATTACCTATAAATAGAGGCTTTTGGTGGATATTGTAATACATGCATTGGAGAGAAAAGAAGACAAAAGATTGGTGAAATTTGAATTTTCATTTTCAATAAAATCCCACTTTCTTTATTTTAGTTTACTTTAAGTTTATTTTATTTAATTTGGTTATTTTAATTACTTTTATATCATTTTATTATTTTATTATTTTAATATTATAATTTCTCGATTTTTGTGCTCCCATTTTTCTGTCATTTTGCTCCTCAATTTTACAACACGTTATCAGCACGAAACTCTTGTGTTTTTTCCGTTGAAGGTAGGTTCTGAAGGTATGTCATTTTCTCTTTATTATAATTAGTAAATTAAACGTTATTTTGCATGTTGCGTCACTTGCAAGCATTAGATCAGTAGCTTACCATTATAATTAGCTTATGGCCAGGAGCCAAATATTTCTCATCTAAGAATTTTTGGATGTGTAGTATATGTTCCAATTGCTCCACCACAACGTACTAAGATGGGTCCTCAGAGGAGGTTAGGAATATACGTTGGATATGATTCCCCATCAATTATTAAATATCTTGAACCCCTGACGAGCGATGTATTTACCGCACGATTTGCTGATTGTCATTTTAATGAGACAAATTTTCCAACATTAGGGGGAGAAATTAAGAAGTTGGAAAATGAAATTGCATGGAATGCATTATTATTGTCTCATGTAGATCCCCGTACAAATCAATGTGAACTTGAAGTTCAGAAAATAATTCATTTGCAAAATATAGCAAATCAATTACCAAATGCATTTCTAGATGCAAAAAAAGTAACTAAATCACATATACCTGTTGCAAATGTTTTGTCGAAAATTGATATCCTAACACAGCAAGTTGTCACTAATGAATCTGCAACACGCTAGAAGCGTGGTAGACTAGTGGGTTCCAAAGATAAAAGTCCTTGGAAAAGAAAAATAAACGATAGTAAAAAGGACTTGGTTCTATCTCCACGAAGAAACCCTATGCATGACTAATAATCCAATTAGTGAAGAAGGTGGAATACCTAAAGATAATAATGAGATTTCAATAAATTATGTCATGATAGGGAAAAGATGGAACCAAGCTCATTTTGATAACATTTTTGCATATAATGTTGCACTTGATATTATATCTGAAAATGAGGATCCTGAACCAAAATCTGTTGAAGAATGTCGACATAGAAAAAATTGGTTTCGGTGGAAAGAAGCAATCGAGGCAGAACTAAACTCACTTTCAAAACGTCAAGTTTTTGGACCAGTAGTCTAGACACCAGAAGATGTCAAACCTGTGGGATATAAATGAGTATTTGTGAGAAAAAGAAATGAAAATAATGAGATCACAATATATAAAGCAAGACTAGTTGTACAAGGTTTTTTACAAAGACCTGGTATTGATTATGAGGAAACATATTCTCCAATGGTGGATGCAATTACATTAAGATATTTAATCGGTCTGACTGTGTATGAAAATTTGGACATGCATCCTATGGATGTTGTCACAACATATTTATATGGATCTCTTGATAATGACATTTATATGAGAATCCCAGAAGGATTTAAGATACCTGAAATACATAAATCAAGTTCTCGAGAACTATATTCAATAAAGTTACAGAGATCACTATATGGATTAAAACAATCAACACAAATGTGGTATAATCGGCTGAGTGGATATTTATTGAAAGAAGGATATCAAAATAATCCAATATGTCCATGTGTTTTTATAAAGAAATCACAACCAAGATTTGCTATTATATCTGTATATTTTGATGACTTAAGTATAATTGAACTCCTGGAAAGCTTTCAAAAGCAATTGGATATCTTAAAAAAGAATTTGAGATGAAAGATCTCGAAAAAACAAAATTTTGCCTTGGATTGCAAATTGAGCATTTAGCAGATGAGATATTTGTTCATCAGTCAACCTATACAGGAAAAATTTTAAAAAGATTCTATATGGACAAAGCGCATCTATTAAACATTCCAATGGAAATTCGTTCAGTAGATGTGAATAAAGATATATTTCAACATCGAGATAATAATGAAGAATTTCTTGGTTCTGAAGTACCATATCTTAGTGCAATTGGTGCACTTATGTATCTTGTTAATAATACAAGACCAGATATTGCATTTTCAGTAAATTTATTAGCTAGATACAGTTTTTCTCCAACAAAAAGACATTGGAATGGAATTAAGCATATACTCCGTTATCTTTGAGGAATGATCGATTTGGGTTTGTTTTATTCAAAGAAATCAAATTTTGACTTAGTTGGTTATGCAGATTCTGGATATTTATTTGATCCACATAAAGCTAGATCTCAAACAATTTATCTGTTCACTTGTGGAGGAATTGCTATATCTTGGCGATCAGCGAAACAGACCATAAGATCTACTTTCTCAAATCATGCTGAAATTCTTGCAATCCATAAAGCTAGTAGAGAATGTGTATGGCTAAGATTAATGACTCAACACATTCGTGAAACATGTGGCTTGTCTTCTAGTAAAAATCCTCCAACAACATTATACAAAGACAACATAGCATGTATAGCCCAAATCAAAAGAGGATATATTAAATGAAATAGAACGAAGCATATTTCACCAAAGCTTTTCTACACTCATGATCTTGAAAAAAATGGCGACACCACTGTACAATAAATTTGTTCGAAGGATAATTTGGTAAACTTATTTACAAAATCATTACCCACCGCAACCTTTGAAAAATTGGTGCAGAACATTGGAATGCGGCGACTCAGAGATCTTTAGTAATGTTCCTACGAGGGGGAGCAAATGTATTGTGTACTTTTAAAAGCATTAGATTATATGAAATATGTAATCTTTTTCCTTCACTAGGATTTTTTTCCCATTGGGTTTTTCCTAGTAAGGTTTAACGAGGCATATTTCATATAATATATATTGGACATCTAAAGAGATTATAAATATTATATTTGTAAATAGATGTCCATTATGTAGCCAAGCTTAGTGGTTAAAGGTCATATGTCTTCTAAAGACACATCCTTAGTGGCCATGAAATGCCACTACCTACTTGCCAAATTGTCTATAAATAGAGGCTTTTGGTGGATATTGTAATACACATATTGGAGAGAAAAGAAGAGAAAAGCTTGATGAAATTTGAATTTTTATTTTCCATAAAATCTCACTTTCTTTATTTTAGTTTATTTTATTTAATTTTGTTATTTTAATTACTTTTATATTATTTTATTATTTTAATACTATAATTTCTCGATTTTTGTGCTCCCGTTTTTATGTCATTTTGCTCCTTAATTTTACAACAATTTCATTATATTTTATTTCTTCATATTTTATATGGCATAAAATATGTCGTGACTAATTTATTAAAGTGAAAACTATATCAACCAATCTTAACTTTGAGGTTTGTTATAATTCCACAACTTTTAATTTGATCATGTCAGACTCCTGTTCAATTATGTAGTTTATTATGATTACACACTTAAATTTTTAATTCAATCAATTAGCTTTTGGTAGTTTGTTATTTGTTGCAATTAACCCCTATTTAAGTATATTGATGATATCAACATGTAGAGATTTTAATTTTTCTAATTTGCATCAGAACTCTTGACCTTAACTTCATCTTTAAGTCTATGTATTTTTTTAATTATTATTTGTTAATTGTTGAGTTGGCCGATGATATTTTCTTTTATCATATTGCTATTAATGTTGATATTACGTTAACTTTTTGTCTTCCCGTTTTGGAGGTGATCTCCCTTATTAACTGCGTGGGTGTTTTCCTTGTATGGAATATATTTGTTTGTCGGTGGTTTGATTATTAGGTTAAGTCGTCAATCTTTAAGGGGTGTTCTTTGTTAGAGGTGTGAATTAACCATATTAGTGTATGTGAGTCACAGTTGTGTCGATAACAATATATCGAACAACATAAGTGATTGCTTTGTGTATTGCTACTGCTGTCTTGTAACATGAATGATGATTATTGAATGTGGTTCAATCAACGAATGAAAAGATAAAAGAGCTAAGTTGAGAATGCGTCAGATTCAGGAGGAGCCTAGTCTAAAAACTCTTATAAAAGGAGGTCTGAATTCAGGGAGAGCCTGATTCTCCTTACTAGATAATATTGTTGAAATATTACTCGTGTATCAGTAGTTTCAGTGACGTTATAATCGTAAACTTTATCTAGTGAATCTCTTTTCATTCAGGCTAATCGCCTCCTGGACGTAGGTATGGTTATATCGAACTGGGTTACCAACTTAGTGTGTCACTATCACTCTCTCACTTTATCTTGTTGTTATTGTTGTTGTTAACATCATTAGTAACTTTATGCTCTCATTGAGATTGCCTAATTTCAATTGGTATCAAAGCCTAGTTGGCCTCGTTTTCTTTCATTGAGATATTCCATGGAGGTGATCAGAGAAGGTGGATAAACAACTCGTCTCCTATTTTTTATGGTTCAAACTATTCCTATTGATAGCAAAGCCAACTAGCAGAGCCGATGCGAGGATCGGTGGGATGCCGTAGCTTTAAGAGATAGGGGCAGAGTCTCAACTACCAACTACTACTATACCACGGGAACTCCACGAGTGGATTAGTTGATTGACTAGAGGAACGCAAGAATGATAGCCTTTCTCAAATCTATTGATAATAAGACATGGAAGACTATTGTGAATGGCTGGAGTCCTCCTCAAGTTACAAATACTGAAGGAAAGGTCAGTCTTAAACCAAAGAAAGACTAGACAGAAGAAAAAGATGAAGCCTCCTTAGGAAATTATTGTGCTCTTAATGCTATCTTTAATGGTGTCGACAAGAATATTTTTCATCACATCAATATGTGTGTTTCTGCCAAAGAGGCTTGGGACATCCTTGTTGTTGCTTATGAGGGAACATCCAAAGGAAAATGTCCAGACTCCAACTCCTAACCACAAAATTTGAGTCGTTGAAGATGTCAGAAGAAGAAACCATAGTTGAGTTTAATGTTCATCTTCTAGGTATTGGAAATGAATCTTTTGCTTTGGGTGAAAAGATTTCAGAAGAAAAATTGGTCTGAAAGGTTCTTCGTTTTCTTCCAAAATGGGTTGATATGAAAGTCACAGCAATTAAGGAAACTCATGATATAGCAACAATGAAAGTTGTTGAACCTTTTGGCTTTTTGAGAACCTTTGAAATGTCATTTGATGAGAAGCCGGATAAGAAGCCCAAAAATATTGCTCTGCAGTCATCTATCAAGTTTGATGCTGAGAGTTATAAGGATAAGGAATTAGATGAAAATCTTGCTCAATCCATTTCTCTACTTGTAAAACAATTAGGGAAGGCTCTTAAACGATGTGACAAGCGCATATGCCCAGAAACAGTAATGTTCCCTCGAATGCTCAGGACAACCCTGGTTCTAGTGGGCAATGGTAAAGGTTTCAACTCTAATCAAGATCCAAAAGGCAAAAAATTTAGATGTAGAGAATGCGAGGGATATGGTCACTATCAAGCTAAATGTCCAAATTTTTTGAAAAGAAAGGACAAAAGCTACTCAGCACCTTGTCAGATGATGAGGAGGTTACTTCAAGTAGTGATTATGATGAAGAAATACAAGCCCTTGTGGGTTATCTTTCCCCAAGTAGTGTTTCAGAGGCTAACACATCTGATTATTCTGATATCTTGATTCCTGACACATCTCTGGATAGAGAAACTGATATGCCTTGTCTTACCTTTGAGGAAGTGTATCAACGGTGGACTGAAGACACAAAAGTTATGGATGTTCAAAAGGATAAAATTGAACAACTCATGGAGGAAAATCATCGTCTCTTGAGCACTATTTTTGAGTTAACGAAGGAGCTAAGAATAGTAAAGGTCGAGCTCAAGTCAATGACCAAGTCTGTTCGAATGATGAACTCAAACACAGATGATTTGAACAAGATTCTATCTTCAGGAAAACAAGTCTCTGACAAGAGAGGTGTTGGATTTTATCCATCAGAAGCCAATGAGCTCAAAAAAGAGTCGTCTTTATCAAAGGTTTTCGTTCCTGCCTAACACGGTCAAACAGCTCCTCATGACTTCAAGCAGAAAAGTGTGTGTGCTTCACATGTTCAACACAAATCTCAGAAGAAGTGGATTTGTCATTTTTGTGGTAGAGTTGGTCATATTTGCCCTTACTGCTTCCGACTGTATGGGAGTCATGCTCATCAGAGACCTCATAGGTGGTCCTTTAAAGCACATGATGTTACTCAGCATGTCAAAGACCTGAGAAGTAACAAAATGAAGTGGAGAGTGGTGAACCTTCCGATAGAAGATGTTAGGTTGCGTTTACAACCTTATGCTTTTCAGCTCAAAAGGACTAGTATTTTGATAGCGGATGCTCACAACGTATGACCGATGACAAATCTTTTGTTTTGGACATTCGACCATGTAATTCTAGACATGTAACATTTGGTGATAGGGCTAAGGGAAGAGTAATTAGGAAGGGGAGACTGAACTATCCTAGTTTGCCCATTCCCAAGGAAGTCATTCTAGTGGAGGGATTAACAACCAACTTGATTAGCATAAGTCAATTATGTGATCAAGGATTCTCTGTTATCTTTGTTAAAGACAAGTGCACCGTGACCAACTCCGACAATACCCTCGTGATGGCAGGTATGCGCTCCTCTGATGATTGTTACTTATGGAACCCTGATCTTTCTTCTTCTGTGTGTAATTCTGTTAGAACAAATGAAGCGTCTCTCTAGCACAAGAGACTTGTGCATATAAATCTATGCTCAGTCAAGAAAACTATTGCTAAAGAAGTTGTGCTTGGCATCCCTCAGATTTCAGGAGATAGTGAAGGTGTGTGTGGGGATTGTCAAGTAGGAAAGCAAGTCAAAGCTTCACAAACGAATTTTTGTCTGCACAACAGATAGAACTCTGAAACTATTGCATATTGATTTGATGAGACTGATGCAAGTTGAGAGTCTTGGAGGAAAAAGGTATATGTTTGTTTGTGTTTATGACTTTTCCCATAATACCTGGGTAAAGTTTATTTGTGAGAAATCAGATGCGATTAGTGTCTGTTAGACCTTGCGCCAATAACTCCATAGTGAACAAGGAATGTCGATCATTCGTATACGAAGTGATCATGGTAAGGAGTTTGAGAACAGTTTGTTTGAAGAGTTTTGCAATTTAAAAGGTATTATGCATGAGTTTTCTTCCCCTATTACAACTCAACAGAATGGAGTAGTTGAAAGAAAAAATTGTACATTGCAAAAAATGGTTAGAGCCATGTTGCATGGAAAGAACTTCCCCTCATACTTTTAGGCGAAAGCACTGAACACAACCTGTTATATACATAATCGAGTTCCTCTACGACTAGGTACCACGAAGAAAAACTATGAAGTATAGAGAGGAAGGAAACCTAATATTTTCATGTTTTTGGAAGTGTGTGTCATATCTTTGTTGATAGAGAGTATCGAAAAAAGTGGGACTCCAAATCGGATAGTGGAATCTTTCTTGTTTATTCCTCTAACAGTCGGGCGTATATTGCATTAAAAAATCTCACTCGTTTTGTCATAGAATCCATCAATGTTGTTATAGATGATCAATACATTGACCATGTCCTCGATGATAACAGAGATGAGCTAGTTCTGTTACAGGATGTTGCTCGTGATGTTGCTGACAAGAAGCACAGTCTTACTCTCAATATTAACAATCATGAAAAAAGTTACTCTGATCCTTAAGAGTCTATTTTTGATATTTCTAAATGCTCCAGCAGGGTGAAAAAGAATCATCCCACTGAAAATATTATTGGCGATATGAGTTCTGGAGTTACTACTCGGAGGAAAGACAAAGTTGTTTATCTACAGCTGATTAAAAATGTCTGCTTTATTTCGTCTATAGAAACCAAGAACGCCAACAAAGCTCTAAAGGACCAATTCTGGATGAATGCTATGAAACAAGAGTTGAGACAGTTTGAGCGGAATCAGGTATGGGAACTTGTTCCATGACTCAACTCAGCTAATGTTATTGGTGCCAAATGGGTGTTCGAAAACAAATTAGATGAGAATGATGTTGTTGTTTGTAACAAGGCTTGCTTGGTGGCTCAAGGCTACTCTAAAGTCGAAGGTGTTGATTTTTATGAGACGTTTGATTTAGTTGCTAGACTAGAAGCCATACGTCTTCTCTTTGGTGTCGCTTGCCTGCTCAAATTCAAACTTTATTAGATGGATACGAAAAGTGTGTTCCTTAATGGTTTTCTAAATGAAGAGGATTATGTAGAGCAGCCTAAAGGGTTCATTGATCCCTCATGTCCTCAACATTGGTATAAACTTCAGAAGGTGTTTTATGGGCTGAAGCAAGCTTCTAGAGCTTGGTATGATCGTCTTGCAGAATTTCTTACTCACAAAGGATACTTCAGAAGATGATATGACATAACTTTCTTTATTAATCAATCAAGAGATGGATTTATCATTCCTCGGGTTTATGTGGATGACATTGTGTTTGGTGGATCCCCTCAGTTCTTAGTAAATCAATTTGTTAATGAGATGAAGAGTGAATTCAAAATGAGTATGGTCAGTGAGTTAACTTACTTTCTCGGGTTTCAGGTCAAACAATTACCTGATGGTATATTTGTCACACCTCGCCCCGAGCCACTGCCTTGCAGCCCGAGATGGAGCGTGAGGACAACAAACACCGACCCTCGATGCTTACCGTCTAACCTTTACCTTTTCCAGAACTATTATGTGCAACTTAGATAAGCAAGAATAAAACTAATTCATAATAACATGCATAATTACTAATACAACTGCTGAACAAGTTTGTTTACTGAAAACATGTTTCTAGTTCCTTATTTAAACTGTCGTCTACTACTAAGTGCACACTAATTCTTAGCAGACCTTGACTTCGAACAACAACGAAAACTCAACTGCTACTTGGAAAGAAAAACATAAGAAAAGAATGAGCTTCAATGAAGCCGAGTGAGTGATTGAATAAACAAGGGTTCAACCAACCCTTTCGACATTATAATAATAATCATAATACTTGTAAAACAAACCAAGTGCAAGTATATCTATAATTAAATCGAGCAAGCACTTAAACCTCCCCCGATAGGGTTATTCTCATAATCGTCTTTTCCTACTAGCACCTTCGGCACCGTGAATCCTCTGTTAATCCTACTGGCTCTCACGGCACAACAAATCCTGATTGGTTTTTCCCTCTGGCCAACGCGGCTCAACTAATCTCATCAAATCTATGTACAATTGTCCACTATGTTTCCCCTATGTTCTCCCTATGTGCACATAGTCTTACCTTCGAGGCTCAAGAGCTAGGCCCATCAGCCCCCTAACCATCCCCTCGAGTACTTCTCATAGGCTTAAAAACTAGGATCCGGTGGCCCCCTAACCATCCCACAAGGAAATCCTAGCTACAGGCTCAAAAACTAGGTCCTTTTGACCCTCTGACCATCCTGTGCGGTAACGAATCCTAGTCTTAGTCATGACTGTCATCATCAATGCCTTCGCAAAATTCCTTCGGCATTGGAAATATATATTCAGGTTGCCCATATGTCTTCTCCACGTCTTTCGGCATTGGGGACCACAATCTGTCCATTTATGCCTTCGTACAATCCTTTAGCATTGAAATTAGTATACAATATCCAAGAAGCTCGATATACAAATAATATATTAATAATTATCCTAGCATGCTTACAACATCATGCTAAAAAGCTCGATAAACTATCCGAGATCTCACCATAGCACGCATAATTACAATAATCCGTACTATCAAATAAAAGCTCATAAGCGTGCTATTATTAATTATTCATAAGAAATATAATTACATTCTCTCATGGAAAGAAATCAACCACTCACAGTAAAGGTAGTCGACCAACGTAAGCTCCGAATTTTTCGAGCTTTTTTAACAGCTTGAAACCTTAAGAGAACAACTCATTGGATGGCAACTCCAAACTTTCTTCCTCTTTCTCTCCTTCTTTCTTTTCTTTCTCTCTTTCTCTCCTTCTTTTTTTTTCCTCTCTCTCTCCTTTAAGGTGCTCTGGGTTGATGGAGGATCGGGTGAGAATTCTTCTCTCAAATCAGTGTATTTATAGGCATCAACTCATCCATCCCTTCAGCCTAAATTTCCAACAACTCACCACCCATATGTCAATTTGCATGCTTCCTTCTTCATGCATCAAACACATGGGATTTTGCATGAATTTCCAACCATGCAGCCCAACACCTCTTTCTTTTGAAGTGTATATTTCCAATATTCCGCCGCTTAACACAAACAATTTGGTCAGAACGAAGAAAATTGCATTCTGCCAGTTTTTCTGTAAAGTTTTACCAGTTCAACTTTTCTTCTAAAGTTTTGCCGGTTCGCTTCCTGGTCCAGTTTCCTGGTAAATTTTGGCAGTTCCGCAATGATTTCCAGTGTAGTTTCTTGGTAACTTCCAACCGTTCAGCTTTCCGGTATGTTTCGCCGGTTCAATCTTGGTAAGTTCCATCGGTTTAACTCCTGAAAGTTGGTTCCCGATAAATTCCTCTTTTTCGGTAACCTATTCTTCCCGGTAAGTTGACTTCCTGGTAACTTCTGTTGACTTTTTCTGATAAGTTTGACTTTTCCTGTAAACATCTATTGACTTCTTCCAAGAAGATTCCTAATGACTTCCAGTGGCCTTTTTCAACCTTTAAATGCCCAAATTACTTCCAAAAAGTCCAATTTACTTAACCAAAATCCAACATTTAACCAAATATCAACTCCACAAACCCTAATTTTTCTACCTTAAAATTCTTCCTAACTTCATAGGCTTATTTTCCAAATTTACACCCATTACCCTAATTTCTTCTCTTTATAACTCATAAGCAATTAGGTCAAAGATTTGGGTGTCATAATATTCATATCACAAGAAAAATATGCAAAGAATATATTAACGAAGTTCAGAAGGAGAAAGTCAACTTTAAAAGAACTTCAACTCCCGCCTTTGCCAAGCCATCAAGGGACCAGAAGGCGCAAATGTTGATGTAAAATTGTGTCGAAGCATGATAGGTAGTCTGTGGTATTTAACTGCTAGTTAACCTGATATAAGTTATGTTGTGGGTGTTTATGCTCAGTTTCAGTCTAATTTCAAAGTTAGTCATATGGAAAGTGTGAAAAGAATCCTGAAGTATATCTGTGGAACTAGTGATTATGGGTTGTTGTACTCCTCAGACACAAGCGAAATATTGGTTGGATACTGTGATGCTGACTGAGCGGGCAACTCTGAGGACAGAAAAAGTACTTCAAGTGGTTGTTTTTTTCTTGGGAACAATCTAATTTCTTGGTTTAGTAAGAAACAAAATTGTGTTTCATTGTCCATAGCTAAAGCTAAATACATTGCAGCGGGAAACAGCTATTCGCAGTTGCTATGGATGAAACAAATGCTGCAGAAGTATAATATTACTCAGGATGTTATGACCTTTTATTGAGGCAACGTGAGCCCAATTAATATATCAAAGAATTTGGTTCAACATAGTAGGACAAAACATATTGACATCAGACATGATTTCATCAGGGACTTAGTTGAAACTAAAGTCATTGCTCTTGAGCATGTTCGCACTTATAAGCAATTGGCAAACATTTTTACAAAACCTCTTGATGCAAGTCGATTTGAGTCATTGAGAGATGCGCTTCGATTATGTCGAATTTAGTTATAGCAACTAATTACTATTTTGGAAGGGCTGGTTTATTGGGCTCTAAATTGCACACCACAACCCAAGAAAAGATTTTGAATCTTTGCATTTAATAGTTCGTATTTTTCCTCTCATGTTCGCTGGTTTTTCAAATACTCAAACGATTTGCAGGTTTTCTCAGTTGTTTTCTTTCCATCTTCTTGTGCCATATTTTGCTATTCGTGCTAGGAACTGCCTTTGTCCTATTTGGATTTTTTTTATTCAAAGCTTTACCATGGTGAATACTCGAAGCAAAGTTCATACGTCTGTTCTTAAGAAGATAAATCTCAGACGGTGGACAGTTCGGCATGGTGATGTTAGTCATGTCGCTCCTCCACTATGGACAAACATTCACGGGGTTTGTATGCGAGATCCCTCTTCTGTCCCTACAAAACGACCACAGATGAGGTCATCTCGCCAGACTAGGGTTGATTTTGTTGATTCTTTCCCTGCTGTTTCTCATCGTGAAGATATCTTAGAGGTAAACCCTCTTGCAATGATCGTGTGGTCTGGTAATAGGGAGCCTACTGTCCCTTTTGCTTCTCAGGGGTCTAGTTTATTTGCTGATGTCGTTATAGTTTTTGCTTCTGACTTGTCCAGAAGCTTAGTTGTGTATATCGATTTTAATCATTTGTTTTCCCTTTGAATGATCCTTCTGTGAGTGGTTTATTTGATGATATGTCGTGCGCTTCTGATCTTCCTCATTCGTCCATGCATGTTGAGTTGCCTATGTTTGAAAAGGAATTTGATGAAGTGCATGATTTTGTGACCGTTGATGATCATATGAACTCGAATGTTGAATGTCCTTTCTGCTGTTGAAATTCCGGCTAATGTTGCTACAAATGTTGCTAGTGATGTTGGCGACATGTCTGATCATAATAATTTTGTCTCTTCTGACTGCCTTAGTCATCTTCTCTTAGGAATGATGCCCTTAATCACTTTCCTTGCTCCCCCGCTGATGAAGCTTATTCTGTTTCTGTGGATGTCTTTGAATAGTTGTAATAATGACAATGTTTCGATTGCTTCTCTTGGTAAATCTCATGCTGCCAAGTTCTCCACTCCATTCATATGGATGCTGGACCTTCCACTCGTACTCGTTCCACCTGGGTTAAGGCTACCAAGCGCTTACATGCGTCTAATTCCGACTCCCCTCCTCAATCTAGTTTTGAAGATGATATTGCCTTGCCTTATCTTCGTTTTTGTGGTCACAAAGAAAAATCCCTTGCAATATTCCGTCAGTGCTTATGGGTGGAATTTCTTTCCATATTGAGGATAATGTTTTACGTTGGAAGTATGTTCTCCAACATCTCATAGCTGATGAGAAGGTCCTGTCGAAGCAAACCACTGGTTGTTAAGAGCTTATGGAATTAATCCATCATGTTAGGCTACTTAAGACTATGGTAAATGTAGGCTCGTACTACCCTCAGTTGGTTCGTGAGTTGATTGCCAACCTTCTTACTGGCTTAAACGATCCTAGCAGCTCTAACTTTCAAAAGGTTCATGTGTGGGTGTGTGCTTTTCTATCTCTCCTGCTACTATTAATGCCTTTATGGATCATGCTGTCTCTCCTTCCCTTGGTAATGCCCATCCTTCTACAGATGAGCTTGTCTGGAACTTACCACCGACACCTAACAAATTTGGCCTTCCTTTGGCCAGTTGTCCGCTGCCACTATTAGTGTGAAGCATGCCGTTCTTCATACGATTGGCATTGCCAATTGGGGTCCCTCCACTCACAGCTCCGGGTTGTCTCCCACCTTGGCTAGTTTGTTGTATCAGATTGGCACTCGGTTCACTTTTGACTATGGTGTGTTTTTGTTTTCAATCAGTTGGTTCATCATGTTGCTTCTTATGCTATCAAGCTTCATATCAATTTTTCTCGTTTATTCAATGGTATTTTACTGACCCAATGTCCCATCATCCTTGGTCTTACTAACGCTCTTAGACTTGATCCTGTAGTCCTGAACCTCACTTTTTAAGTTGTTTCAAGGGTCGCATGTTCCTGACATTCTCCAAAACCTTTGCCCTCAGCTTTCTATTGATATCCCTTTGCCAGATGATCTTCATGTTCCTGACGGGGGCATCTATATTCATGTTGAGCTTGGCACTCGAATTCTCCGCATTTAGACGTCAGAATCTTGTGCTTTATGTTTGGTGATTTGGGAATTATTAGATCGTCGTGTTGAGATTGATTCTTTGGTTCATTCACTGAGCATCGAGTTGCCCAACTCTGAGCGTGCTTCAACATCTCAACCTCCGTTTCACTCCTGATTTTCTGTTTCCTCGGCAAAAAGGAGGAGGTTGGTTGTTAGGGCTTGTTTGGGTTGTTGGTTAGTTTCGCTGGCTATTGGCTTGGGTGTTGGACTAGTTTTTGGTTAGGCTGTTTCTCGGTTTCTTGTTGGGTTGTACTATTCTGGCCTGTTGGTTTCTATTTGTTGGTTGTTGTTTGTTGGTTTTGTTGGGTTGTTAATCTGGTGGTTTTTCTGTTTTTGTGGTTGCTGGTTAGTTGTCTTCTGGTTTGTTAAATTCTTTTGTCTTGTGGACTTTATCTGTTTGGTTGTGGTCTCTGCCTTTTTTGCCGATAAAAGAAAATCTCCCGCCAAAGGGGGAGCTTGTTAATGTTGAGTTGGTTGATGATATTTTTTTTTATCTTATTGCTATTAATGTTGACATCTGAAGGCGCGACTTATTTTTAGGAGATCATATCCTTAGTTGATATTACAATTACTTTTTGTCATCCCATTTTGGAGGTGATCTCCCTTATTAATTGCACAGGTGTTTTCCATGTATGAAATATATTTGTTTGTCGGCGGTCTAGTTATTAGGTTAAGTCGTCGATCTTTAAGGGGTGTTCTTTGTTAGAGGTGTGAATCAACTACTTTAGTATGTGTGTCACAATTGTGTTGATAACAATATATCGAACAACATAAGTGACTGCTTTGTGTGCTGCTACTGCTGTCTTATAACATGAATGATGATTATTGAATGTGGTTCAATCAACGAATGAAAAGATAGAATAGCTAAGTTGAGAATGCGTCAAATTCAGGGGGAGTTTAGTCTGAAAACTCTTTTAGAAGGAGGTCTGAATTCAGGGGAAGTCTGATTCTCCTCACTAGATAATATTGTTGAAATATTACTCGTGTATCAGTAGTTTCATTGATGTTGTAATCGTAAACTTTATCTAGTGAATCTCTTTTCATTCAGGCGAATCGCCTCCTAGATATAGGTGTAGTTACACCGAACTGGATTACCAATTTAGTATGTCACTATATCTCTCTCACTTTATCTTGTTGTTATTGTTGTCATTAACATCATTTGTAACTTTGTGCTCTTGTTGAGGTCTGCCTAATTTCATTATTTAATAAAAAAAAAAAAATTCAATTTTACATTTTCAGTCTACTTCAATTCATTTGGTTCATTTTTCTTTTAAACTTTAATTCCATTGAATTTAAATTCAATAAAAATAATTTTATTTTTACATTTTAGTAGAATTCTTTTTGTTAATTTTCTTTGTAAATTTTAAGGAAAACTATTATAAATAGAAAAAAATATCAAACGATTTATAAATATAGAAAAATTTCACGTTCTATCTATGATAGATCACGATATAGCCATATAGACATCTATCCATGTCTATCTGGTAAAGTGATAGGTGTCTATCTGGGTCTATCACGGTCTATCACAGATAAAAAGTAAAGTTTTGTTATACTTGTAATTATTTTCAACATCTTATCTATTTTTGAAAACATCACTTAAATCTAATTACATTTCATCGGATGTTACTTTAATAAATTTTAACAAACTATATGGGTTATGATTGTAACAATTGACAAACTACAAGAGCTTAATCGATCAAATTAAAATTCCAAAGGTGTAACAATAACAAATAACAAAATTTAGGAAGTAATTGATCAAATTAAAAGTTAAAAGCTGCAATTAACAAACTCCATAGTTCTGGAGTGGTTTGTATAATTTTCTTTCTATTAAATAATAGAAAATATCATACTATTGTAGAAATATATGTAGAAGGTCTATTCTATAATAATTTTTGTCAAATATAATGTTTAGTGTCTTATATTCTAAGTTTTTTTTTTTTCATTTTATTTGGTTCGAATTTGCTCTCCTGAGTTTCAGATTTATTCTTTTGCTGAATATTTTTCAATTAAGGTATTTGATATAACAACCGCAAGTGAATAGATCAAGTTATAATATAATATTAAGACCGTGTATCATATTCATTGAGGACTGAATTACAATATAATCACTGGTTGGATGAAATTCTTTGCCCAATTCCAGACCAAATGTTTAGTTGTTCTTATTACCAAAACCGTAGTAGTGGAAGACCGGGTCAAGCATAGGGATCCTTTGAATTTCTCTAATATAAATAGTTTGCAGTCAGAAGTAACCAGGGGGGAGTCTCAATAAGTATACTAAAGAGAAAGAAGAAGAAAATAGCGAAAAATCATGTTTCAATTGACAAAAATCGGTGATGAAAACCCTAGGCGGTAGAAATTTCTATTTATAATTATCGCAATAACGTCACGTGCTAGAGTACAAAGTCGTGGTGTTGACGGACGGATGTGTGCATATTAGGTTTAGAGTGCTACACCGCTATGTGATTTGCACAAAAACATTGCTCTTTGCCTTGCAGCGCTGAGCGTGGTGTATAGCTCAATGCCATCGTGCTCTCTGCAGGGGCAAAATGGTCATTTTGGCTTTCTCTTTCCAGGATGGGCAATTAAGCTTCGTTTTGATTCATTTTAGCTTCATTTCGTCAGTAACACCCCATTCTACCCTTTAGATGCTTGAAACCTACAAAAGAATCAACTAAACACATAAAATACAAGAACAATCTTGAATTAAAGGGAGCATGATCACATTTTTTTACTACTATCAAACACCCCCAACTTAACTCTTGATCATCCTTGAGCAAGGTAGAATAAAGCACACAATCATACAAGGATATACTCACTTGAATTTGCATGGTTTGTTACTCAAGTCTCAATAGTCACCTAGAACTTAAATTGCAATCAACAATGCAATCAACTCATAATCAATAAACGAAGCACAATTTAAAATTAATTCTAGACCTATTCATGCTTGAGTGAGTTTAGAGTCTTTCTAATTAAGTCCTAGCAACCCATAATGGTTTTAAATAGCTTTCAATTTATTTTTCCCCTACACTGGCTCATGCACAAACTATCAAATCCAAAAAAAAAAAAAAAAAAATCAATGAGGTAATATGTCAAAAGAGGTGCCTGAAATTGAACTCTAGGGCCCTACATTGGCTCATACACAAACTTGCATTTTTTTTACCTAGAGGTGTTAGTTTTCATACATCATTGCAAGGAATTATACTTACTCTTTTCTCGCTAGTGTCCTAGCTAATCACAACAAGGTAGCTCTTTTCACCCCTAGTCATGCATAAGCATTACAAGTTCATTTCTCTTTCATGATATTTTCTTTTCAGTGCAAAAACTCATCAATTGATTTTTAAGCAGGCATATAATTTATTTTTATTCCACAGTATTACATTACAACCTATCATGCAAGAATCTAATTTTTAGGGCCTTTCGAAGTGACAATAAAAATATAAGCTAAGTAATACAATTCTAAGCATGTGAGACCTAATGTAAGCAAACAAAGAGCTTAAACATGCATGAAAGATCAGAAAAATTTATAAAAGGGGCTAAAAATCATGATTATTCATATCAATCATCATGTCATACATATTAAAATCACGAAGGAGTGCGCATAGACTAGTCATAATAATGAACCACACAACACATGAGTGAGCAAGCAAGCAAATATAGCACATAGACAACCCAAGCTCAAATGCTCAAGGGCTCCAACCAGAACACAGACATCCCCACCCCCAACTTAAAATCTAACATTATCCCCAATGTTATAAAGAAGAAAAAGTATGGGGCAAATGCAAGGGAAATAGAAATCTTCGCTGAAATTTTGGCACAAGGATGGACGAGATGATTAACTCATGTAAAAGATAATCCTCTCCATCTTCCCAAGGACTACAAAAACCTAATAAACAAGAAAGAGAAAGAATTTAGCTCAATAAAAAAAAAAAAGAAAAAAAGAAGGAAAGAAACTGAAAGGAGACCTAAACTATGAAAGAAAATAAAGTAAAAATCATGGTTGCCTCTAGGTAGCGCAATTTTTTAAGATCGTTATGCTCTACCGTATTTGGCTCTATCAACCATATTCAACATTAAACGTCTTGTCACCATCCAACAACCCTAACTTAGGAGGTTGGCCACCATCTTGTTAACGAATAGAACTAAAAAATGTCAGATAACCGGTGGTAGGATTAACAGAGAAAAAAAGTTTTCAAATTTTTCATTATGCCTCAGGGTTAGGAACCCTTTATCCACAGTTATAACCACCCTAACGGTCTTTGAAAAGGGTCTCATAAAAGCACAGATAGTTTAGAAACAGAATAAGAAGAGTTAACATCCATATTAATAACATAAAAGTTAGAAGGGAAAGTTAGGTCATTTACTCTAATAAGCACATCCCTAACCAAACCTATAGGCCTAACCAGAAAGTGATAAGCTAACTACACCAGAATGTTAGTAGGGTGCAGGATATGGGAAACTCATAGTAAATAGGTGCATGCATTATGTTTATAGTACACCCTAATTCTAACATGACATGCTAAAATTTTCTAGTGCCTATCAATCAGGGCAAAGAAAACATACTTGGGTCTCCTTGTTTAATAGGCAAACTACCTAGCCGTAGGCTGCCTCTACTGCCTATCACTCTCTTCCTTCTTTTCCTTTTCAGGAACCTCAACCCAAACCTTCTTGCCATTTCCAGTAGGGCTCTTGTCACTAGAAAATTGTATAGAATGCAACTTCTCCTCCCATGCAACTCCCTTAGTTCGCGACAGCCAACCTATTAGGGAAAGAAGCAACAGGAATGTAAGAAGTCAAATTTACAGGTGGATTAAAACTTACCCCACGTCTTCTTGGCAAGCAGATCATATTCTCCCCAGCATCCTCATCACTTACCACCTCAACTAGCTCAATAGCTAGCTCATCAACAGGCAATGGGGAGCTCTCCATATAGCTCACAGTAAAGATGGCACTGACATTACACACATTGGACACAAGTCGAGAAGGAAGCTTCCATATTGAGTGTCCGGCCTGCTGACCACGTTAGTCTGCTAAGAGATCTAGGTAACCATACTCTGCATGTGAGTGGTAGTAGTCTGCTAGAACTTTTTCGGGTTCCGTTTAATCTGCAAGGTAGACTTTGTCAGACTTTTTACCATATCCTCCAATGGCATATACCTAAGCTGCTTTGACCCTAGTTCCCTTGGTTGCCCCACTGGTTATAATTATACATTCATCCACCTTGTCGATTTTTAGCGTAATTCACCTGAATAGTAGGCTCCAGAGGTTGTGCCTTAGCAGAAAAAGCATGTTTTACAAGAGAAGATAATTTAGCAAGTTCAGCTCTTAGTTCCTGCAAGAGCTCTTCCTCAAATGTGTCTTCTGCACTGATATGATCTTCCGAAGCTCTTCGTTCTTTAGCTTCTCTCCTACGTCTCCTTTCCTCCTTACCTATATAAAATACAACAAAGAATTTCGATCCTAGGAGGATCGGTTCATGCAAAGAAAGAAAAATTCAAGAACAAACAAAAACCTAAAAACCTTTCAAAAGAGAAATTACTTAGCTCCCTAACAACGCCGTCAATTTGGTCGAACAAAAATCGTAGCTCGATTTTAGACCAAATGTTTAACCGTTCTTACCAAAACTGTAGTAGTGGGAGACCAGGTCGAATACAAGGAACCTTTGACACTACAATTTTGGCTTTAGAAGTTAGTTGGCATTTTATAAACGACGACAGATGGCTAAGATGTCAGTTTTGGAAAAAGGTGCCTATTTTCACGAAAATTTGTGGGCATAAATGAAAATCCAATAAAAGATGAAATAGGGATAGCACGTACCATATAATAATATAAAAATTATATATATATAGTTAAAAATCACTATTCGTCCTTGTTAAAATAACGATTTGGTCCCTAAACTTTCAAAAGTAACGGTTTAGTTCCTAAACTTTTCAATTGGTAACAATTTGGTCTTTTTATTAAAAAACAAAATTTAATTTACTAACATAATTATTGGATGGTGCCATGTGTGCAAAAACAAAAGCCACATGTGCATGATTTATGCCTGATGAGCTGGCCTTTAGCTTAAAAAAGTCAACATAATTTTTAAGAAGATTTTGGAAAATTTTCATTTCCCCACTCGATAGAGAAGAGTAATNTTTTTTTTTTTTTTTTTTTTTTATTCTTAGGAAAATTGTCCTCTTTAGCCCAAAGTGTCATCGAGATAACAATTGGTGGATATTGATTGTTCCATTAATTTTCTTTCCGTGGGTATTTAGTCGATGTTTTAGATTGTACAGTGTAAGGAAAACTATGGGCATAATAACACTGTGGGGCGTGAAGAAGAGTTTTCATCACCTTCTCGATCAAGTGGGTTTTCTTTCGTCAAATTGATGGAGGGCTCAAAATCATATTTATGGCTAAAATCTTTTGAAAGTTTGAATCGACCATCTTGATCTTCAAACCGCTGATAATCGAAGGTGAAGATGCATAGAGTATGAGAGGGCATGATTTAGGATTTTGGTGGGTCATTTCTGTCTCTCGCAAAGCTTCTTTCAAATGGAGTTTCCATGGATTGAGAATTGGAGTTGACGCACTTTTAATAACCATGATCGAAGAGGGAAATTTGTGAGGGAAAGAAGAATTAAAAGGCTTTAAGAATTTACAGAAAACCAAACTCTCTCTCGCTTCTTTTGCCTACAACTCAGAGTGAGAGATTTTAATTTTTACACATGTTGTCGCATCATAATTTTGTTAGTAACTTAAGAGAATATTTAATAGCAGGATCAAATTGTTACCAATTAGAAAGATAAGGGACCAATTAGAAGATATCCAACAGCTGCCATGGCACTGCGACATTTGTATAAAAAAGAAAATTTCGTTTTAGATCATTCATTCTGTCGTTCTAGCTTATTGGGAGCCTAACTTCTCTACTTTTCATCTTTCATTCACCTTTCATGTATTTAAACTCAATCCCATTGATCAGTATGTCGATAATGGGCTAAGTAACAATTTCTAGCATGGGTTTTAGGATTCTTTCTCTATCTCAATGTATTTGTGAGATTGATAGCACCTAAAATGTGCTATCTTCATCGGCTTAACTCGAAATCGTTGTGCTATTTAAGGTGTCGAAATCGTTGTGCTATTTAAGGTGTTTATTATGTTATTTTGTAGGTTTCAAACACTTAACAGTTAGCAACAAAATGAGCCAAAACAAAGTTTCACGGCATCAACCGGGAAATAGAACTCCAAAATGACAAAAATGCCCTTGAAGCCACGGCGTCGTTACGCTTTTTTCTGAGGAGTTTTGCAGGCGAAGCATAGCAGGGCCCTCAATGCTCCAAAAATATAAGGTGGCCAAATTCGCATCAGCGTCGCGGCACTGCGACGGTTTCTTTAAAAGAAACCCTCGATTTCTAGGTTAAATGATCGCCTGACCAGCTGACTTTTGGCTCCATTCTCTCCTCTTTTCTTCTTTTCATACCTAGGAACTTGAACCCAATAATCGGTATATTGGCTGAGGTAACATTTTTTCTAGCTCAGGTATTAGGGATTCTTCCTTGTAATTGATATTCTTTTGCGGTTTTGAACTTAATTCAAGTGTATGCATTATTTAATTCCGAGTTTTTAAGAATTACGATCAATTTGTAATGTTGGTGTTTATTTTGATTATTGCTTTGAATATACTACAATTCATGACAATTTTTTGTATGTTAATCATAAGAAGCAATAGGTTAGGTTAGCTTGAAAATCTAGATGGTGATGTGCATTGTTATAATCAACCTAGGATTAAATCGATGGGACATTCAATCTAGGTCTTTCCAGTTGAATGTTCCGCCTAATTTTCTTTTAAACTTAATGCGGTTAGGTTTAGTCAAATGTTGCATGCTTTTCATCGATTTGCCTTAAATCTAACTTGTCGACTAGGACAATTCAATTCTGGCATTTTCAATTGAATTGATTAGGTGCTAGCTTCATTGGATTTAGTAATGACGAACCAATGATAAGAACATCGAACATAGAAAATCCCGCGTAACCCACATTAGAGCTTCTTCAATTGAATTTTACTTCTTTTGCCTCTGCATTTTACTTTCATGCAAATTAAGTTTCTTATAATCAACCGTTTCTTAAAACCCCCTTTCGGTTACTTGAATTGAAAATTTCAACTGTGAAATTCAAGGGCTCCTTGTGTTCGACCTGGCTTGCCACTACTACTGTGGGTAAGTTAGAAAAATTTATTTGGCATAGAATTGGGTGACAAATTCTGTCCATCAGAGATTTTGAACCAAGTTTTATAATTGTTGGATTCAATTCTGTTTCAATCAGTTTAAATCATATTATTAGACGTGTGGGGTTGTATGATTATTGTTTTGAATTAATATGCAATTCTTGACACTTGGTTGTATGTTGATTAGGTTAGGGTGGCTTGCAATTCAAACTAGATTAGGATTGATCCAACTAACTTAGAATTGAACTGAAAGAATATTTAATCATGGCCTTTCCAGTTAAATATTCATCTTAATGTTCCTTAAACCTTAATGCAATTAGGACAACTTGATTGACATGCTTTTCATTAAATCAATTTGGACTAGTTTGTCGATTAGGACAATTTAGTTAGCCTCACGGTGACGAGATGAGGCCTCATGGTGTGGCGGAGGATTAGATGAACCTCAAGGCCTTCCCATTCTCCTTGAAGGATGACGCCAAAGATTGGCTCTACTTCCTTCCTGTTGGTTCCATAATCACATGGAAGGAGATGAAGAGTCAATTTTTGGAGAAGTTCTTCCTTGCCTCACAAGCTGCATGGATAAGGAATGAGATATACGAGATATCGTAGACAACTAGCAAGACCTTGTTCGAGTATTAAGAGCATTTCAAACGTTTATGCTCCAGTTTTCCAAACTACCTGATCTCTGATGCACTTTTGATCCAATACTTCTATGACGGGTTCGTCCCTAGTGGTAAAAGTACCATTAACGCAACAAGTGGTAGCACGTTGGTGAATAAGACTCCTACTGAGGCCAGAAAGCTCATATCCACTATGGCAAAGAACACTCAACAGTTTGGGATGCGAGCTCCCGAAAATATCACGTCTTCACAAGAGGTAAGTGAGATTAGAGCTGAACTTGCATAATTATCTTCTCTTATGAAATAGGTTTTTGCTGCCAAGCCATAGTCCCAGGAGCCTGTAGCTGAGATCAATTATGCTGGCAACCAGCAAGGGAAGCGGATGTACAAAAACAATCATTGGGGTGGTCAAAGCAACCAAGGCTAGAGTAGTTTAGGATGCTTCTAGAGGATATGGTGAAGAACCTGGCGTAATCAACCACACAGATCCAGCGGAACCAGAAGTAATGTATTCAGACCACCACCTCCCATAGCAGAACTTGTCAGCAAGTTGGACACCCAGTATGGGAAGCTTCCTTCCCAACCTATATCCAACGTGCGCAATAGCAGTGCCATCACCTTTATGGCATGCATGGAGCGTGTCCTGTTGCTTGTCAATGAACCATCTGCTAAGGCTATTGAGGATGTAAGTGTTGTTGGAACTGAGGACAAGAGGACCTGCTCGCCAAGGAGACGTAGGGTAAGAATCCAACGTACCAAATATGAGAAGTTCAACTCATCAACCCTAGAGTCAAGGTTGAACGCATGCCTCGAGAGGAAATTTCAAGAGTTTGATGCCTAGTGGGGGCATTATGAATGCATGGTTGGTGTTTTGGGAAGTTTTTGGCTAAGTGTTGGACAACTTATGATGGTTGAAAGGTGACATTTAGGCAAAAACAAGGAAGTTGGATGCATAGCTTGATTGTGCGTGAGATTTTGGCTAAGTGTTGAGCAACTTATCTTAGTTCAAGGTAAAACACTTAAACCAAAGTGCAAGCATAAAAGTTGGATGCATGGTATTTGGTTAACGAGATACAAGAGGAGTTGGTCAAGGTGAATTGGACGCATACCTCATTTAGGATGGAACTTTGGTTAAGTGTTGGATAGTTTATGTTGGCTAAAAGGGTACATTGGAAACATACTTCAAGAGAGGACAAGATGGACACATACCTAGACCTAGTTGGATGCATAGTGGGTGAAACCAAGCATAGATGGACACATGAAAAGTCTTAGAAAAGGATTGACGATGCATCCAAGAGGGTTGAAATTCAACGTGGAGGTAGCTAACTTCAAGTTTTACACCTAAAAAAAATGACCTGGCAGAATGATATAAATTTTACTACGTGTCAAAGTAGGAGGTGTTGAGTTGTGTGGAGAAGTTGCACCTTAGTCTGACACAAACATTTTGAAGGTATGTTGGTAGCATGCATGAGTTGGTTATGCATGGTTAAGCCAAAAAAGAATTGTAGGGTCAAACTTAAAGGAAAAGTTGGATGACAAAGACGAGTTTCCTAAGCCTATAAATAGGGGTTGAGGCCATGGAAGTTCACTCACACACGAATTCTAAGCAAATTTTCACCAAGAAAGCTTAAAAGAAAGAAAGAGTTTTGCTCGAGGAAGTGTCAAAAGACCATCAAGCGTCCAAAATTTGTTCTAGGCATCCAAAATACAGTGCTAGGCATCTAAAGCACAAGCCTAGGCTTTCAAACTGCTGTTTGTTGCTATTTTCTGAGAGTCGGAAGCCTAGCTGTGTGCTCGGAATTGAAGAACAAGCTCGGTTTTGAGGAAATAGAGGATTTGAAGCAAGAATAAAGGGCCTTAAAGGCCAAAAGTCTTTATTTACTGTGAGTGGTTTCTCTTCTAAGAGTTAAAGTTATTTCCTTACATGTTAGTATTGTTGTACAGTAAGGAAAAAGAATGCCCCACGGGATGGTTAGAGGATCTTTGGATCTAGTTTCTAAACCTGTGATGGACCTATGCAAGAGATAGTCAGAGAATTTAAATATTTAGAATCCAAGTGTATGGCAAAATGTCATAGGATGGTCAGAGGGTCATAAAGACCTAGATTTTGAGCCTATAAGAAGAACCTCACGTGGGATGGTTAGAGGATCGACTAGTCTAGTTCCTGAGCACATAAGAGGTAGGTCCATGTGCATATAGAGGAAATAACGGTCTGCTATGCAAAGTAGAGCCAATAGGAAAGTAGATGCGGTACAAAGAAAACCATTGTTAAGGTTTAAGTAGATAACGTCAATATTTGAGATATTTTATGTGCTCAAGGGTTGAAAGGAACCCTATGTGCTTATATATTGTTCACCACTCATTGGGCTTCCAACTCACTCTTTCCTTTTATGTTGTTCTTCTCAAGTAGCAAAGAAGTCCTCGTTGCCGCGTCAAGTCGAGGTCTGCTACATGATAGTTTATCTTTTCAGTAGATAGAGTTAAAGCTCGGGATGTGTTATAATCTTTTTTTAAGGATTTGTATGATCTTTATATATATAGTTGAATTTCAATATATGTGAACTTGTTAAACATAAATATGGATGGCCATATGAGAGTATGAGAAGTCAAGCGGTAAATGTCACAAAAGGGTCATGTTTACTATCTTCACATCTCTTTCTATGTCAAGCTGGTTCATCTGGGATGGGTGTGACAATGTCTGCCCCTATGTATACTGATTCTCAATCCCATATTCTCCCCCTACTGATATTTTAGTGCAGTTAGCTGACCATTCTCTTATTAGCTGGTAGCTCTTGAAAAGAGCTATTTTTATGTCTTTAATCTCACTTGCTTGTTTAGTATACTATGATAAAATATCTATTTTTGTAGGAATTCGAGTAAATCGTGCATCTCGAAGTATTATGGGGCATTCGGGGTTGATTTGGAGCTATCGAGAGTGAACTCGAGCACCCAGGGATCAAAGATGCAAAAATTACGAAAATACTCCTGGGGCAAGCATAGAGCAGAGTGCAACTACACTATGCTCTATGCTCAATGGCAGAATGCTATTATGGCGAGAGCGCAACAACGCTCTGACTTTTAGCGGAAAGGGCAGACATGCGTCCTTGTGCAAGCACAACGCAACGACGCTCTGGGAAAGTGCTCTGATTTCTACTTAAAGCATAACGACGCTCTCCATGAGCGCAATGACGCTCTTCCCAATTTTATATATAATCTCTCGTTTTTTAGGGTTGAAGGAGGTTGGATCTTATAGAGGCTGAGGAGTTCATCAAAAATTCTTCTTCCCCTTCATATTTCTAACCTTTTAGCTTAAGTTTTTCCTCATTTCTTGGGTTGGAATAATGGATTAGATACTCTCTCCTTCAATTTCTTTGTCTATGAAGATGTTAAGGTTAGTAGTTTTCTTGTTCTTGAGAACAAACCCATGTAATTTCTTGAGACTTAGTATTGTATAAACTTCATATTTTGATTGTGCTTCTTTGAATCTTGTGTATATTTAGTTGTATGTTTTTGAATGGATTGAAGCCCCTCCCTTTGAATGTATGTCTTAGCTAATCAGTTTTGCTCGTGCGTTTCCCTTCATGTTCGTCTATGCTTTAAATTGATAAGTATCAAGGGTCTCTGTATGCATGCTAAGGAGTATTGGATGTCCATAGGCTTTAAAGTGTATGCTTGACCTAGATTCAGTGAAAAATTGGTTAATTAAGTTAGGGCTTTCCCATTAGTTAATCCCACATTGAAACTCTTTAGGTTAATGCACATATTCTTGGTTTTAATTGATTGCCATCGAACCCAATTAGGAACCAAGACTTGTAGTTTAATTAAAACTTAGGCTTTAGTTGATAATTGGGGCACTTATTTACTTTAATTTGATTAGTTGGCTGCCTGTAGCGTTGTCGAATTTAATAACTAAGTTAAATAAGTCACTGTGTAAGCAATCAAATATGTGTTTAATCAAAAGTAAGTTGGTGATAGAAATTGCATAGGAATCCAATTGTGCTCAAGAACTTGATCTTCTTATCTTTGGTTATATTTACCCGTTGCTTTTCATTTCCTTGCATGCCTAGTTCTAATTCACACCAACCCCCTCCCCCTTCCCCCCAATCTATCAATTTAATTAGGAAATTAGCTTAACGAAACAAAGACTACAATCTCTGTGGTTTGACCCAGACTTGCCACTATTGCTACGCCATCGAAGTAATAGGAGTAGGAGACGGTATTATAAATTTCTTTTGATGGTTTCTCTTTGGGAATTAAACAATGCCCGAAAGGAAGTCTTTCATTAGGCCAATTGGGTTAGTGAAAGATATGCTTGTTAGAGTCAAGGGCCTAACTTTCCCTCCTGATTTATATGTGCTTAACATGGATGTTAATTCTGCTTCTCCTTCTTCTGATCTATCCCTCCTGATTTAAAGATCTCTAATGCGGTGATCGAAGTAGATAAAAGGTCCCTAACCCTAAGGCACAATGAAAAATATGAAAAGTTTTATATTTATGATTATCCCTCTGCCACTAATCCCAGGTGTTCGATGTGGATGATGAAGGTCCTTAACACTAAGGCACAATAAAAAGTATGAAAAATTTTATATTTATGATTATCCCCTATCACTAATCCCAGGTATTCAAGTTCTGTGATTTTTTAGGATAGTGGTCAACATCCTAAGTTAGGGGTGTTGGATGGGGATGCAGAAATCTCCTCAGAATATGGATGATGAAGTTGAATACGGTCGAGTATAACAACCTTAAAAATTCGTCCTACCTAAAGGCAGGGAGGATTTATATTTTTGTTGTTTCTTTTCTTTTTGTTTTTATTGAACCTAATACTTTTCAATGTTTCTTGCTTCTTAGGGATTTGTAGCCCAATGAGGAAATTGGAGAGAGTTATTTTTTGTGAGACAATCGTCACCACCTTCCCTTGTGCCAAAATTTCAGAGAAGTTTTCTATTTCCCTTTTACTTTTGTCCTGCTCTTAATTTTTTTTATAACATTGGAGACGATGTTAGATTTCAAGTTGGGAGTGGGGTATGTCTGTGTTCTGGCTAAAGCCCTTGAACATCTAAGCTCAGTCTATTTTTGTGCTGAATTGCTTGCTTGCTCATGCTTTGCTTGGTTCGTTATGATGACTAGTCTATGACACACTCCCTTGTATTTTTCTTGCGTGATATGATTTTTGAGATAAATAATCATGATTTTCAGTGCTTTTTTAAAAAAAGTTTCTACTTTTTTCACGCACGCTTAAGTTCTTTGTCTGCCTATATTAAGTCTCGCATGCTTCAAATTGTACTACTTAGCTTGCATTCTTGTTGTTACTTCAATAGGTTCACAAATTTGATAGTGTCTTGCATGATAGATTGTAATGTAATAATGAGGAGTAAAAATAATAACTGCATTGTATGCCCGCTTGATAAAATCTGCAGAACAAAAATATTATACTGAAAAGAAAATATCATTAAAAAGAATAAAAGAAACATGAACTTGAAATGGTATGCATGACTAGGGGTAGAAAGAGCTACCTTCGTTGTGATTAGTTAGGACACTCGCGAGAAAAGAGTGGGTATAGTTCCCTACACTGATATCTGAAAGTTAATACCCCCAGGTAAAATAATTCTTAGAGATTAAATTCATGCACCTCAGTTGATATATTATTGATTTGATTTTTTTTTTTTTTTTTTTTCTTTTTTTTTGGCAATTGATGTTCAATGCATGAGTCAATATAGCGGTGAAGGAATCGAATTCCCAATGGAAGCGAATGATCACCTTGTGCCATTAAATTGGTTTTAAAGATAACAAAGTATAGAGAACAAAATACAAGAAAAACAACAAACAATTAGCATGCTTTTGAGAAGAGTTAAGAGGAAGAAGTTTTTCTCCCTTTGAAGACCGTCTTCGATGTGGAAACACTTATTCTTTTTGAACTACGAACCGAAAATTCTCCAATGAAAAACACAGGAACTCTTCTATGGATCAACACCACAATGGCTACCTTGCTATTCTCAAAGAAGAAGCTAACAAGAGGAGTTTTATGGGCTCTCTATTACTTTGGTAAGAGAGAAGATTTCTTTTGAGTGAAGAAGAGAGAGTTAGAGAGGAAGAGCACTTGGGAGAGAAACACAGAACTTCTTTTGTAAAGAATGTAACCTCCCTCTTCTCTCTACTTCCTCTTCTAGAGTGAGAATCAAATAACTCCCCACTACGTGAGAGTTATAATAATATAAAATAATCTTAATTAAAATTAAAATTAATTTTATCATATTATATTAAATCATATTTAATAAATATAATTACATAAAATTAATTAATTAATTAAATATCTCATATTTAATTTTGAATTTAAATCATATTCAAATAACTTTCTCTTACATAACCTATAGTTTTTATATGAATCTCATTCATATAATTAATATTTAAATCTCATTTAAATATTCATCTCTCGTATAATATAAAGTATAAATTTTGATTCTCATTCAAAATAAACTTTATATTATAGTGTATCTATATACATTATGCTATTTGTATCACATACAATTCATTCCCTTATTAATTTGAACATTTCAAATTAAACCAAAATGTTTGATTCTTATACAAATCGTTTATGAGCTAGCAAGGGAACCTTATGGACCTATAGTGAGAAGCTCCAATGATATGAGATTAATCAATTAAACCTTTTAGTTAGATTAATCAATTCATTCACTATAAGTCACTCCAGTAAAGACTTACAGTTGCACGCTTCGACTCTTCACAAATTATTCATAACTACAACTGGGTCAAATTACTGTTTTACCCTTGTAGTTATGTTTAACTTTTTAAGTACCACTGATCCCTCTAATGAACAAACTATTTATAGTCCAACTATAAACTAACCCCTCTCGAGCCAGTGATAGGGTGAGGCCTCGTTGTTCAAGACCCGAAATCAGCCCTTAAGGGAGTAATTTATCTACTTATCCTAAAGACGAGAATCAGTGATTTCTATCTCGTGAAGATATGTTCCCAGCTCCCTAATTAGACAAATTCTCAAAATGGTAGGCTTATTAAGTCAGCGATTTGGCCACTCTCACCCATATAGATCAAAGAATTGCCTTCATTGACAGTAGTTCATAACTCAGTCAAAATTTTTATGTTACCTATAGTCATCTTATGAAATGTTAATTTCTACAATTAACAGTGTTACAAAGAGAAATTAAACATTTCGCGGTTGGTCTTATGCGAACTCTTTGCATAGGGTCCTTCCCCTCCCCCCCCTCCCCCCACTCACAAGTATCCACATGAACGATTAGGGTCAAATCATTTGTAGCACTTTACAACTCCTTGTAACAATTACAAAGTGGGTTGTATTCATAATGTCAACCACATACATGTTTAAGTTTACATAAAATAACCATGGAATCTTAGTTTATTGGATTGAGTTAGTGCATAGGATAGATAAAATAACTTCTTATTTTATTCAATAAATAAAATGTATTTACAATTTACAAAACTACAAAATCCAAGAGATTTAAGACACATTAGTCCCAATAAGGGGAAAAACAAATTGAGAGTTATTTAATGTCATTTCGGGTTGCTAGGACTTAATTAGAAGGGCTTTAAACTCACTTTTGCATGAATAAGTTTAGAATTAGTTTTAAATTGTGCTTTATTTATTGATTATGGATTGATCTCATTGTTGATTGCAAGTTGAATCCTAGGAGACTGTTGAGACTTGAGTAAAGAACCTTGCATAATTGAGTGAACATGATTTTTATGTGACTATGTGTTTTATTCTACCTTACTCGAGGACGATCAAGGATTTAGTTAGGGGTGTTTGATAGCACTAAAAATGTGTTATCTTGCTCCACTTAATTTGGGATTGTTCTTGTATTTTAAGTGTTTATTTCATTGTGTTATAGGTTTTGAGCACCTAATAGGTAGAAAAGGGCATTAGTGACAAAATGAAGCTAAAACGGGCCAAAATTAAGCTTAATTGCATCAACCGAAAAAGAGAAGGCAAGAATTACCATTTTGCCCTTGGAAGGAAAGCATTGCGCCTTGTGGCGCTGTGTGTGTCACTGTTCACAGAATCATGAGTTTTTGAGAAATGCACATAGTGTCACGACACTCCGACATTTATATAAAAAAGAAATTTTTGTTTTAGGTTTCTAGCCGATTGGGAGCTCGATTTATCTCTACCCTTCATCGTTTTTTTTTCACTTTTCGTGTATCTAAACTCTATCCCATTGATCGGTATGTTGATAATGGGCTAAGATATCATTTTCTAGCATGAGTTTTGGGATGTATGATTATTGCTTTGAATTAATATACAATTTGTAACATTTGCACTAGAAGAAAATTGGGATTTAATGACACTTAAAAATTGTCGGATTTAAAATTCTTAACAGTTATTTTCAGTCATTGTATCGCTTGTAAAGGAAGAAGCTTTAATGACATTTGTTGAAAATTTTCATAATTGGTCTTCTTATGACAATAATTAATTGTCAACTATAAACAATTATTGATAATTATAATTTATCATTTTTAAGTATACTATGAAATTTTTCTATTGTCAATAATAGTTGAACCATGACATTTTTTTGTCAAGAATATATGGACCATGACAAATGTTTTTTGTCAACAGACATTTTATCATTACACATTTTTCTTGTCACCCAATTTCAAAATACGACAGTTCTGTATTGTCAATAAAAAACATCTTTTGATATTTGTTATTTCTTTCAATCCTACCATTATACATAATTTCCATAATGAAGTAATCCTAATTAAAACCAAAAAGGAAAACACAATTGTAAAATACATTAATATAAGTATCATAATGTTAATAATACTTTTACAAAAAGATCGACTAATTACAATTAGTGAAGGTTTTACAAGAAATTATAGCTATATTTAGGTACAATAAGTACATTTTGCACACAAAGTTTTGCCACTAACCCAACAAAAAATCTAATAAACATATCAATTGCTCCATGGCTTCACTACTCCAATGCATTCTTGCGAAACCTAGTAAGAAAACAAAAAGATCATTTTAGAGTTCAACTCTACACATCAATAATGACAATGATAATAATGAAAGAAGGTTTTACCTTTCCAATGTCAACAACTTATCCACCTCAATCGATATTGTCCAAAATATTGATGTCATAACCTACGCCCACAAGTATGAACAACCATAATCACAATAAAAGTTTCTCAAAAGTGTTTAAGTGACACTTTCACTCTCAAATAAACTAAAAAGTGCCTACATTTCCCTTTTGTCCTTAAAACCACCTAAAATGCTCCTAAAAGGTGGCTAAGTCACACTTTGTCTATGAATAGCATGTAAAATGCTCTTAAGATATATCTTAATGACAATTTCAATCTTGAAACAAACTAAAAAATGATTAAGGCATCACTTTGATACCCAAGAAACACCATAAATAATAGCTTATCAGCCCACGCAACCTAGGTTGTCAAAAGGAAGGAAAAAGACTAATAACAACTTCTTAATGACATTCCAACATGATTTATCAAACAACAATCAATTAAACAATCTATCAATACAACTAATACTACTATAACTATAGGATAGTCAAAATACTTCAGCACTTAGTCTAATCCACAAACAATTAAACTTCATTTCTTTTCCTTTTTTGTTTCTTGGGGGAGGGGGGGGCTGAGAGGGTGTTGTAAACATAAATAAGAACTTTTATATATTAGAATAAAGCTGATAATATTTTTACAAAGAAACTAAATATATACAAGGAAACTATCGAATGTCTCAAAAGGGACAATACAAGTAAACTAATAACCAAACTTGGTAAAATTTCTACAAAGAAATTATATACAACAAGTCATAACCACGAGTAGCTACATCACAANCCCCCCCCCCCCCCCCCCCCAGAAACCAAAACAAATACAATTTTGAAATCATTCAACCAAAATTTAAGTTGTAGAAACGAATTAGATTTTGTTCATACTAAAAACAACTAGAGATTCATAGGTTTTTAACTAACCAAGATTAAGAAATAGTTCTACATTTAGAGAATTCAAGTTTCAAACATAAAAACACGAGAGGAAGAACAAGATTAACAAATTATCCATTTCAACAAAACCAAATATCGAAGCAACTATACCATAGACACGTAAAATGCACTTAAGATGTATCTAAGTGACACTTCCAATCTTGAAATAAACTAAAAAGTGCTTAAGGCCTCACTTCGACACCCAAGTAAAAAAAAAATTATGAAATACAAACAACTTAACTACACCTAAAAGAACAAACTCAATAAGTTTATGTTTTGAACAAGCAAGAAGCACCATAAACAACTAAATAATTTATCAATACAACTAATAGTTGACTACCATAACTACAGGATAGTCATAATACTTCAACACCTAATCGAATCTAGCACTTTAAGACAAAAGTTTAAAAAAGAATGTCTTATGAATATTACCTTTCGCTTTATGAACTTTTGTACGATGAAAGAAGGAGATCCGATGGTAGCAGACGATAACGCGAGAATGATTTCGACGATGAACAGCGACACTAGTCGATGGTAGTAGATGACGACGACGTGAGGGCTTTGAGAAGGAAGATGACGATTTTGAGGGTTTCAAGAGCAGCAGTGCAACTTTGTTTGATGATAGAACATGCGAAGGGCTTAAGGGAAAAGGGTTAGGTTTCTTCTTTTATTTTGATCACATATTTTTATTTTATTTAAAAAATAATAATTTGTTTATTTAATGACAATTAATGAATTTCATAAATTTGTGGCATTTAAAAATTGTCATAAAATACTAAACTTCAGAATTTTGCATTTTTTCCCGTCAAATACGCACATTTTTCACATTTATAACACTTTTTTCACTCTCCAATCTCAATTTGGTCATACCTTTGTGTCATTGAATCCTATATTTGTTGTATGACAACTTGATTGACATGTTTTTCATTAAATCAATTTGGACTAATTTGTCGATTAGGACAATTTAATTAGCATTTCTAATTAAATTTGTTAGGTGTAACCACTTATTTAATTTTGGTAATGAGAATTCGATAATCGAATTACTTGAATAGGGAAAATCAGTTATAACCCAAGCTAGGCTTTTCTCATACACATTTTAACTGTTTTACTTGTTGTTTGTTATTTTATGCATTTCATTTTCCTTGCAATAAACCAACTTCAAACTCAATTTCAGTTACCTTTGAATGGTTAACTTCTTGATTGATAAATTCTAGGGCTCCTTGTGTTCGACCTGGTCTTGCCACTACTACCATTTCGGTTAGTACAGTTATTTATTTGGCACAGAATTGAGCAACGAATTTCGTCTGCCAACCATTGTACTCAAGTTGTCAAACTTTTTTACTAAAATTCTGCACTATTAAAATTATATAATTTAAAAGCAAAATACAGATGGTCTGATAAAAGTTTCACTGAGCTATTAACATTAGTTCATGATCTCTTGCCAAATCAAAATGAGATTTTGATTCTGTGTATGAAGCAAAAAAGATCTATATGATGCAAATTCATGCCCTATTTGTAAAACATCTAGGTGGAAATTTCATAAGAACTTGAATGAAGACAAGAAAAGTATTCCAGCAAAGGTTATTTGGTACTTTTCTACAATCCCTCGATTTCAATGAATGTTTTGACGTGCTGAAATAGCGAAGTTGTTAACTTGGCATTCTGAAGGAAAGAATAATGGGTTCTTGCAACATCCTATAGATTCTCAATCATGAAAATCAGTAAACAACATGTGGCCTGAGTTTGGCTTTGAGTCAAGGAATCTTTGCTTAGCTATATCAACACGGTGACCTTAGAAGTAGATATAGTTGATAGCCAATTATACTAGTGATTTACAACCTTCCCCCTAGTTGTGCATGAAATGAAAATTTATGATGTTGATGAGATTAATTTGTAAGCCCCACACTTAGCTTTGGAAGTTAGCAAGCTATAAAGATTGGTTTTGGAAGATGACAAGCTAAAGAAGGTAAGTAAAGAGTGGCCGAGAGCCTTAAGGCATGAGTTATCATGCGTTGAAGGTGTCCTACGCGTTTGTGAAGGCTGTTATGCGTTGGTGAGGGTGTGCCATGCATTTGTGAAGGTTGTTATGCGTTGGTGAGGGTGTGCCATGCGTTTGTGAAGGTTGCTATGCGTTGGTAAGCTGAAGTATGCGTTAGCCAATTCATTTTTAAAGGAAAAGAAAGTGGAGGTTAAGTCGGCGGCCTATCTAAGTGAGTAAGCTGAGAGTTTGATCATTTTAAACACATTTAAGTGAATAGAGGTAGGGAAAGGTGTTTGGGGCAAAGTTGTGGAGAATTCAGATCGTTTTTGTGGAAAAACTGAAGCTGGAACAGTGAGTCTGGCTGCTGTTACACAATCCGATCATGATTTGGTGTTTAGAGAAGAACGAGCTGAAGAGATCGAATTTAGGGCTGAAATTTTAAGGTCCGTAAGTTAACTTAATTCTTAACAACTTTTATGAAGGATGTTTGAGCTGAATTGGAAGAGAAATATGTAAACTTTTAGATGGAAGTGACTGATACAGAATTGTTGTGCGATCTGGAGTAGCGCGAGGTAATCTTGAAATATCTGATGAACGAGGAAAAGTTAAGCCTAAAAAATTTAAGGTAAGCTAGAAAATATATTTCTCTACAAGTCTGTAGAAGGAAAAAAGTTCAAAATTTGGCTAAAAATGTGATTTTTAATAGGTCGAAGTGAGCATAAGAGGAAAGGTAGAAACTAAGATAGCGGGTATCGCTAGAACTATGGTAACATTAGGAATTTAAGCGTGAGTAGTGAGACGAGTGTTGTTAGTAACACTGAAGGCTTTGTGTCTCACAACTCGCGCTGGGTATCGCTGGGTATCGCTGCTCAGGTGAGTCTCGCTGATCTCGCTCACCATGGTATCGCTAGTGTTGTGTGCCTGTAGTTTAATCTCGCTAGTAGTGTGGAATCTCGCTTATTATGATTATTTTTGGAAGAACTTGGTCTCAGTGGTGAAACATGAATAAAATACAAATGTGTAAACTAATGGTTTGTAAAAAGGAACTTTAGAGAAGTCTAACACAAAAAATGTGTTATTTCAGGCCGAGAGGAGCTAGGGAAGGTGTATAATCCACTTAAGGCCTAGGACAATTTGTGAGTGACACTCGATTTCTAAATGTTTAATTCAAGCATAGTTTCTTGATTGAATATATGTTTGAAACTTGATTATGTGAAACATCTCCATGTGTGTTACAAGTATGACGTGTGTTATTTATTGAGAAGTATGAGATATATATATATACTGATTAAGCTGTGAATTCTGTGAAAGGCCCGTGTGGCTGTTAAATTAGCTAAGCAAAGTATGAAATTTATAATTATGTGAGTAAACGAAAGCATGTAAACATGTGATTAATAAATTGATGAATGAAATGTTTCAAATGTACTATTTATGCTATGTTATAGTTTTATTTAAATGACTCCCAATGCTGAAGGACCCGGAGAAGGCATGTGGAAAAATTATGTATGAATATAACTCCCGATGCTGAAGGACTTGGAGAAGGAATTTGGGTAAAGTATGTATGAAAATGACTCCCTATGCTGAAGAACTCGGAGAAGACATATGGGTGAATTATGTATGGAAATGGCCCCAATGCTGAAGGACTAGGAGAAAGCATGTGGGTGGCCGAAAATGTATTAAGGGACCAGTACTGAAGGACTCGGAGAAGGTACTTGGGCGACCCTGGACATATGTGTGTGTAGTTATGCTGATGTGTTGAGGTTACTCCACACAGCTAAAATTATTTCGATATTGAGTGGTGTTGAACCTCACTCCACCTCAACTAAGAAACCAGTTTATGTATGTCCTTTACTTGAATGCAAATGTATGTTTAAGCTATGAATTACACATGATATTGCTATTATAGCTGGATTCTATGTTGTAGCTTACATGGTTTAAAGGAGGACTCTTAGCTAGTCACTGATTGGGCGTTTAGCTCATGTTTTCCATGTTTTTCTATTTTCCAGGTAGCGAGCGTGTCCAGAGTGCTTAGCCTACAGAAGATACTTGTACGGGCCCATTTTCAGAGTCTAGTAACTTGAAAAATTGTAAATACTAAACTTAAGTAAATGTTGTATATATAGTGAGGGTTGAGAAAGTCAAGTGCAGTTGTAATTATTAAACATCTTGAATTAGCTTGACTATGTTAATCATTGAACCATGATGTTAGTTATGATATGAATTGAGTATATAACTGTTTATTAGGTGATTGTTAAGGTTTAAGATTGGCAGTGGATGCCGCAAGAGGGTCGGTGTCTACTGTCATCACACTTTCTCTTGGGTTAGGTGGGTACCTGGGAGGGGGTGTGACATAATCTCTGGTCCTAAACAACCTGGAAATGACATAGATGTATACTTAGCTCCATTGGTCAAGGTCGATGACTTGAAAAAACTATGGATCGATGGGATTTCATGTTATGATGCATATCGAGAACAATCTTTTGTCTTAAAAGCCATCTTATTGTGGACCATAAACGATTTTCTAGCATATGGAAATTTATACGGTTGAATTGTAAAAGGTTACCATGCATGCCCAATTTGTGGAGAACAAACTTCTTCAATTCGATAGATACTTGGCAAGAAGATGGAATACCTTGGACATCGTCTATTTCTACCTCGATATCATCCCTATAGAAAGGAGAAAAGGGCCTTCAATGGACAACAATAATTCAAATTAGCACCAAATGCATTATCTCGAGAGGAAGTATTGGCATTGACAAGTAAAATTCAAAATGTAATAGAAAAAGGTAATGGAAAAAGAAACTGATTAGAAGATCACTCAAGTGACTACTGGAAGAAAGAGTCTACTTTTTCGAGCTAGACTATTGGAAAAATCTGCCAGTAAGACATTATTTGGATGTAATGCATATTGAGAAAAAATGTGTGCACAAATATCATTGGCACATTACTTGAAATTCCGAGAAAAACTTGAGATTGATTAAAGAAACAAGAAGATTTGGTTGATTTAAACATTAGATCAGAATTGGCCACTCAAGTAAAACATAATCAAATTTTCATACCTCCAGCATGTTATACACATTCACGTACTTAGAAATTAAGTCTACGTAAAACTCTAGCAGAAATTAAGGTGCCTAAATGATATTCATTAAATATACGCAACCTCGTGTCCTTCACATACTTAAAAGCTTTACGCTCTCAAATCTCATGATAATCATGTTCTCATGCAACAGGTGCTACTTATGGAAATTCGTGGAGCTTTCTTAAACATTTGAGATATGTTATAATTCGATTTTGTTCTTTTTTTCAATGTTATATGTAAGAAAGTGATCGATCCTACAAAGCTTAATGAGTTGCAAAATGAAATAGTCATCGCTCTATATTTATTAGAAAAGTATTTTCCACCATCATTCTTCACCATTATGGCACACCTTACAGTGCATTTAGTGAGAGAGATAGAACATTATGGACCAGTTTATTTAAGATGGATGTATCCATTCAAACGATACATGAAAGTATTAAAATGCTATGTTAGAAACAGAAACAGGCTGGGGGTTTATTGATGAGTGTTATATTGTTGAAAAAGCAGTAGAATTTTGTTCCGAATTTTTATCTGGAATGGATCCAGTTGGGCTAGGCTCTAGTCTTCAAAATGAGTCTAAACAAAATAAGCCATTATCAGCTCCTTCTTATATAAAACTAGATTAAAAAAACTATAGATTAGGCTCACCTTTATGTTCTTGAAAACACAGATGGCGTGCTTCCATTTATAGAGGATGTACACATCCTTCATCTATTAACATATAACACCACATAGTTGTTATACTTATTTATAGAGGATGTACACATCCTTCATCTATGACATTTAACCACAAGAAATGTTTGTCTAGAGCCAATTCAATAAAATCGACAAGTCTAAAGTTGGTGCAAGAGGAACACAATTGCACCTTCATATGTTGGCTAAGTGAGAGGGTAATATTTCTTGAACATAGATTAGGATGTTTGTATTTAATTATGTCTTAAATTGTAGGATAATTATAGGTTCTACTCGCACTTGAGGTACCAAACAATTCCATATCACCTACTTTGAGGTGGTTAGCAAGTGGTTCTCGACCGAATGTGTCTACATATGCTGGGTATATAGTGAATGGTCTCACTTGCTATCACACAAAAGGGTGCGATAGAGTAAGAAAACTTTAAAATAATTGTGTAAGCTTGGTAGCTAAAATGATGCAAGTTTTAGGTGCAAAAGACAAAAATCCTATTATCTTAAACATGGTTTTCTATGGAATAATTCAAAAGATATGAGAGTTAAACTATTATAGTTTAGCCTAAATTTACTAAAATGTGATTGGGTAGATAATAATAATAGAGGTATTAAGATAGATGACCTTGGATCTGCATCAGTCAATTTCAATCGATTAGGACATATATCTGATTCATTCATCTTGGCAACTCAAGCAACACAAATGTTTTACGTGACCCCATTAATCCTAGCTCGTCTGTTGTACTTATCACACCTCAACGTGACCACAATGACGAGTCCAATGATGATGAATTGGGGGACACAATTCTTGATTGTTATGGGTTATTGAAATCAATGCCTAATATTGTTATACTCAACGACATAAGTGAAGACTCTTCTTTATATACTAGAACTAATTGTTATGGTACATGGATTGATAAATGTACGTATATTTACATATTCTCTTTTTAATATGATTCTTACTTTGTCATAAAACATCATTATGATTTTGTCTGTGCAAGTTCTCACCATGGCCTCATCTAGTAGTAGTAGTGACAATGAAGGGAATTAGGTTGTTCATGCTAAGAGGGGTGTCAAGACCATGCACGGATTAGTTCACATAAGGGATGGGGTTAAAGGGATTATTCAATATAACAAGGAGGGTGAGGGCATTAGAGAGAGTGCAATAAAGATAAAGAGTTATATAGGAGTTTGTGTGTGAAATCAAATCCCCATCACATACCAACAATGGAAGCATGTACCACGTGATTTGAAGGATAAATCTTTGAGTGTATTGAGGTAAATATTTTATCCAATTGTACATTTATGTTGTTGTATATATACTATTTTGATTAGTGAATAATATCAATAATATTGTAGATCTCTTTTGAATTAGATCCATGTTTGCAGGATTTTATATTAAAATCAGCTGGTAATAAATTTTGAAGATTCAAACATAAATTACTCAAAAGTACATTATGTCATTCAAAGACTGTTTGGCCAATCCACCAAAAAAGTATTCCCACATAAAATAGGCAGATTGGAATGCATTCGCTCAATTTACACTCTCGGACCGAGTTTGAGGTAGCATCCCACTTTGAAGTTTTAATTTACACGATGTTTTAAATTTTAATCGCATGCATGTGAATTATTTTTGTTTCCAGACACTAAGTAATGTGCAAAAAGAATGAATAACAAAAATTAATTATAATCATCACATGTCGTGTAAAGGGTAAGTAAATATGGCTAAAGAGTTGGTAAGTCTTTATTGTTGTAGGACATGGTGTTAGATTAAAATTCTTTGCTCATATAAGGTACAATAATCATTTTCTTTTGCTTACGGAAAACTAAAGGAAAGTCTCTTAATTGTGCACATTTTATGGCTTCATGCAAAAATAAATAAGAAAACCAACGGAATTTTTTTACGAGTCCACAAGCAAAATTGCGCACAAAATTGTGAGTTTCATGAACTAGATTAATAGCATATTACGTGGTTATATATGTATAAATTTAGACAAAAATATATGACTTCATATGCAGTATAATAGGAAAAGTTGGAAAAGACTCATAAAGGTTAGGGCTTTTGACTCAAGCATTGGGGACACCTAAACATGCTAGGCCAGTGCATGGAGTTCAGGATTTTGTGTCACCCTTAATGTATTTCAATATTATGCGACTGAAGGTAAAAATAGAACAAAATCAACCTTCAAAAACCCCAAAAAATGAGAACACCCAAGAGCCATTACCATTGAACCAAAAAATGAGGATGTTGTTAAAGAAGAGAAGTTAGAACTTGTACCAGAGGAAAGAGTTGAAAAGGAAGAATTGCTTGAAGTTGGCCAAGAATCATATCCACCTTTAAATGGCAAAGCATGTCAACTAGCCATAGGTTTGCTTTCGAACATTGTTGCAATTGGCACCATGTTTGAAAGTGAAAGGACTACAAAGGTTAATGGATTACCTTTAGGATAAAAAAACTTAAAGGTATTTGTTGAACTCTCATTTAGAGATAGCGTGCTTATTCCAATACTAGTGAAAGGTAAGGTTGAGAAAATCTCTGAATCTACAGTCATATTAATTGCATGGCCTCGTAGTCTTCTTCCACCTAGAAAAGACAAGGTATATTTCTAAAAAGACAAAAATGTTTAAATATGCATTTATTAGATTAACACACATTCATGATTATGATTATGTTGTGTGTTTTATAGGACCCTAAACCAGTTGCAACAATCAAACCTAATTTTCCAAACAGTTCATCTGTTCTGCATGTATTAAATTTCTGTATCGATATGCTAAAAAACTTCTCAAGCATGATGCACTGAGGGTGTCCCTCAGTGATCGAGTCTTCAAAATGGGGACAATAGTTTTTCTTATGCCAAAGGATGTCCTGCAACTATGTGGAATTGTGGAAATTTCCAATTCATGTTTATTAGTCTATATTGGGTAATTGACATATTTGATTATTTTATATGTAACTATTAAAGAAATAGAAGTAGTGAATCTGTTCAATGTGTGAATGCAGGTTTCTTTGGAAATACTTTAAAGAGTCATAAGTATTGAATACCTTCAAAGTAATCGACTTGAATAACATCACACCTTGTTTTGGGACACTGATCAATCGAGCAAGGACTTTATCAATGGTCTTCTCAGATCAACCACGACAAATGGTGCTCGTTCCATACAATCCTGAGTAAGAGTTTACATTATTGTATATTAGTTGGATTTTTATGTAGCTTTTGATAAGAACGTAATCATATTCATTTTCATTCCTTTTGATAGAGGTCATTGGATTTTGTGTGTTGTTAACGTACATAATACAACATATATTTTAGACTCGCTACACCCTAGTAGGCTGGATGATTTGAAGCATATTGCAAATATGTAAGTTTGTAAAATATTTTTTTAATATAGTTATTGTGACATCCCAAATTTTTAGGTAATTTTTTTAAAAAAATTAATTATCTTGAATTATTTGGTTAATTGTTTGAATTTTGAGGCTTAATTGGATTATGTTGAAAAAATAATTCAATTCAAAGTAATTGTGATAAAAGATTTGGATTTAATTCAATTGGTGGAAAAATGAATTTATTTGTGGGAGATTTAAAAGTTGGATTTAGTTTGAAGATTTGGAATTTGGTGAGATTTAAGAATTTGTTTAATTTAAGAAAAATGAGAGTAAGTTGGATTTGAATTTAAGTTGGGAAATTTATTTGTTAGGAGATATTTTGGTTAAATAAATTATTAAGTGGTGGTTGGAAAAAAATTGATTCGATCAGTTGAGGAAAATTATATTAAATAGGTTGTGTTTTGTTTTGGGAAAAGAAAAAAAAATGGAAATTTAAATATATGTATAGGGTTTTGGAAAAAGGAAAAGAGAGTTAGAAAAAAAAAAAAAAAAAATATATATATATATATATATATATATATATATTCAATCTAGGAATTTAGTGGGTTTTGGTCTATCGTTTGCAAGCCGTCACCTAGCCGCTCTCTCCCCATTCAACTTCGTCGGCATCATCCGTTCTTCGCAGGTTACCCTTGAATTTCAAGATTTTGTTTGGTTTGGACTGTTTTTTATGTATTGTTGGGTTTTTTTGAAATTTCGTGATTATCAATTGGTGTTGGGTTTCATTGGTGTTACCCATTGGGTTTGGCTTTTAGATTCAAGTTTCGAAGGATTTTTGAACCGGAAGCAAGCTGTCCAAGTGGGTTAAAGGGTCGATTTTGGTTGGACCTATTGTTTGAAGTTTGGAAGAAGATTGTGACTTAGTTGCATTTTGGGTAAGATTATTTGGTTTAAATGTTGAGTAAATTGTATTTGGAATCAAGTCTAAAGATTTAATTTAAGTATGGATTTTAATTGAAGAATTTTGTGAGAATTGGCTGCTTGGTTAGCTATTTACACCTAGTCTTAAGGTAAGTACTACTTGAACCGCCTACGTGTCAAACAATTTAGTTAAACAAACATGTTGATGATTTCTCCGGGCCATCTAGGAGTTATTTTGCTATCTATGAGTTGTTTAGATGTAATTTTTATGACTGCGAGGTTACAATATATGAGCATGATGATGTTTGTATGATAGATATTATGAATCTATGTTATGAGACTTTTACGTATTTTACCAATTATGCATGTTAGTGATAGTTACCCTTCTAAGTTGGTTGTGTATGCACCAGAGGTTTTGTGTTCCTTCGGGATCATCAAAGGTTTCGTGTTCCTTGGGATACACTAAAGGTAAGTGTCTCCTATGGGATTCACTAGAGTATCGTGGACACCATTTNTGACCGAAACTACTGGAAGGATTCCTCTTTGGATAATAGGTACTATAACTGGTATTCCTATGATCATTTTAGTCGATATTTTCTTTCATGGTTCATATTTCGACTTAGGTTCATCTTTGTAATAATCAAATGAACAACGCTGCTCTCTTCCTAGCGTGCCAAACATGGCATATAGCTCAAAGTCGCTTTGCTCTTTCCCAGGGCAAAATGGTGATTTTGGCCTTCTCTTTCTTAGTTGGTGCAATTAAGCTTCGTTCTGGTTCATTTTAGCTCCATCTTGTCACTAACGCCCTATTCTACCCTTTAGGTGCTCAAAACCTAGAAAACAATCAAATAAACGCATAAAATACCAAAATAATCTCGAATTAAGCGGTGTAAGATAGCATATTTTCAGTGCTATCAATCACCTATCTATTCAAGAACTGAATCAATTTTATCTAAGGAATAGAAATTGTATTTGGATTTTTTATTTTGAAAAAAAAAAAAAGTAAATGCAAGGGAAAGTTCAAGAGACAATAATGTTCTAGGGTGTTGATTTCATTAATTACTTCATTAAGTCATGTTTTAGATTTTCATGGAATTATGTGCAAACAATATGTTTAAGTTTAGAAACTATTATCCATATTATTTTCTCTCATGAGCAACCATTCTCATGGAACTCAATTGATTACTAATTTCTTGAAACCAAATTAAGAGGCAAACATTAAGCATAGTCATAATTAACTTTCTCTATTAACCTAGCTATTTTCATGAAAGGTCAATAAAGATTTAATGCCATAAATATGATTAAACATACAACCACTCAATCATATAGTTAACTAAACAATTATTGATGATCAATCAATAGAGAATAAGACACGATAGCATTAACATATCATTTAACAACATCTATGAATAACACTAAAATATTAACTTAAATTCATAGTTAAATCATCCAACACCCTAGAACGATGAGTTTAGCCACACATAGTAACCAAATACATATTTTTATACGAGTTTTCAAACATAAGAGTAAAAGAGAAAAAGAAACTTAGGAAAAAACTCTCGAATTGCTTACCCATGTTGAATTTCGTCAATTTCTACATAGTTGGCATCTCGAGATCTTGAATGACCTCCAACTCTTCTCCAACACTTTTCTCTCTTTTTGTTAGAAAACTCACATTCGTAGGCTCTCTAATTTCATGTTTAGGGTTGTTGATCACCTCTATATTTATAGAACTTCCCAAACATGCAACCTAAGAAGTTTCTATATTTAACAATTTGTTGTTTTAGGAAAGCTAGCGTTGTGACACTGACCGTCATAAAAGCCTACCCCTTAGCATTGTGTCATAGCACCATGTTAGCACTACGACGGTCCTTTTAGCGCCACATCTCCCAAAAACCATGTTGCCCTGTTATAGGGTTTTTGCCCTTTTTCTTTTATTTTCTATCCGGTTTTGGCTCGGTTTCGTTCTTTTGGCCTTTAACATTTAATTTTTTTTTTTTCGTAATCACCTGAAAATCACTAACAAATAACATTACATCCAATAAAAACATCCCTAAATTAAAGGGGAAGAAAACACTTGTTAGGTGTTTTTCAATATTACAGTCATTAAGGCTTGTTTGATAACGTTCTGGTTTCTTGTTTCCTGTTTTTGTTTCTCATTTTTAAGCAATGAACTGGTTTGATAAATATTCTTGTTTCTCATTTTCAAGATTTAAAAAATATTTCTAAAAATTGGAGAAATATTGAAAAACCACAAAAATAAGTTTCATTTGTTTTGTTTTTTCTCCCTCATTTTGTTTCACAATCTAAGGTTTAGGGGCTTCTCGATTTCCTATTCTTAAACACATGCATCCTTACCTAGTCAAGAGACAAAAATATAGACCAACAACATGTGCAATATTCACAATATTATATTAGATTGAATGATTGTCAAAAAGATCTATTTATTAACTATAGCAATGAATCAATGATCAATGAAGATATAGAGAGTTTGTCAAACAATTGTAGAGTAGTATAGTTGAGTTAGATGTGAGCAAAAATCATTTAAGAAAAATGACTTGAGTGAGAGACGACATTGCAGACCAAATTTCGACAACATTTGAAGGATAGATACAACTTTGTTATTGTATTTAGTCATGCATTATGACTTAGTTGTATTTAGATGATATAAACTTTTGATAATATATTTTCAATATTTAATGTATGACATATATCTTCTTTTGTTATATTATATTATTAGAAAAAACAAGAAATAAGATATGTTATCAAACAAGTTTATACTTTTGTCTCTTTTTTTCAAAAAATAATAGTTATCAAACATATTCCTATTTCTAGTTTTTAGAAAACACGAAACGGAAAACAAGAATTAGGAAACAGGAAACAAAAATATTATCAAATGGGCCTGAAATTTTAGAAGTATGAAAATATATAAAATTGGTAATTATTGAGAAGTCATATGAAATGTGAGTAACTTTTTCTAATTTATATAGGTTATTGATGACAAAATTTGGATTGGAAGACTCACCCTACTCTCACGCGCCTTCAACTGTAAATTTGTAATTTCGAGAAAGAGATTACCTGCAAAACAATTAATAAATAATACACTGATATGGTGCTTGCCACAGACATTCCGTTGCTTAAGTCAGATCTTAGCACAAAGATCAGAGCAAATAGTTCCAAGAAGAAAGATGAACTTACCTTATGTTGGGTTGTTATCCTCTATTTATAATGGTATTCACATGTTTTCCTCATCCATTTAGATTTAGGATTCTGCTTCCCTTACCTATTTGGAAACCAGACACTCAAGGGTGATTTAGGGCACCAGGATGCCCCATATATAATAGAGGGTTGATTCAGATCGACTACTCTTAAGGGACTCATTGGCCTTAGCCTCAACTTCAGGGGCTGAGGCCGGCCAATTGGTCGTGAAATTTGAAAATGTAGCAAATTGGAAAAGCTTAATATTAACAAAAGAAAAAAATAAGCTATGTATAAAGATATTGAAACAACATATCGACAAAATATCCAGGATAACATGGTGAAATATCTACGATTTTTCAATGAAATATCCACGATACTTCTCGAAATGTCCACGATTTTATTGGTACGTGAACGAAATTTCTATGAAAAAGATATATCGTTAACATATAATTAGTTAAAGAAAATAGCTAGATAGGACCAAATGTTGTACAAATAAGTATTAACTTGAATAATTTGTAAATTAAAGTTTGGATCAACAAGTACTTATTCATAATTCAATAATAACATGATGTGTTCTTGGGATATTCCAACATTAATATAATAACAATAAAATATAAATTATTCCATGTAAAACATAATGTAAATTATATTATGCAATATAAACAAAAAATGAAAAACGAGAATAGTGAATGAGTTAAAAAAGATACATAAGGAAGATAACTATGAATTATATTTATTAAAAAATATCAATTATATAATAATTAATAAAAACAAGAGTTCTTTTCTTTTTTCAAATATAACAAAATAAATCAAATTATTTATAAATATAAAAAAGTTTATTATTTATCAGAGATAGAAATCTATAGATACATAATAAAATTTTTCTATATTTATAAATAATTTCATATTTTTTTATTTATAATAATTTTTCTAAAAACAAGCTACAACATCAAATAGAAAATATATTGAAAGTATAAAAAAGAAAACAAAAAGAGAAGTGAGAGAAGTGAGTGTAATGAAAAAACAAAGTGAAAAATAAATAAAAACAACTAACCTGAGAAGGGTCTAACTTTCACACACTAGGATATTGTATATAGCAACAACCAACCAAAATATCAACCACTAATGGCGCCAATATTCCCCAACAAGCTTTGTTCTCCCTCACATGCATTCTAGAAAAATTGTTAAAATGTCACGGTCGTACTTCTCCAATCGTGCGGCGCCATGACATTCTTTCACACATAGCCAGCCTAGAGGCTAACTTATAGCCAATACATTCTTTTCTCGAACCTTTATGCTCTGTCGGACCTTGGGCGAGTTCTAACTTCCTCACCTGAACTTCCGCTCCTCTGGCTTCACGACTTATCTCGAACGCCTGTTCGACTTATCACACCTGTGGGCATCCTTTCGCCCATCAATGGCTTTGTTTCGAAGAACGTTCTCAACTCAACGCTCACACCCAGATTTACTCTTGGCATTGCACACCGCCCATTCACACATTACAAGTTCCTCTTTCACTTACATGCACGCCCATCAGGGATCGACCCTTGGGTCGCTCATGTATATATATTTGGACCAACAAGACATCCATCAACTCGGACATTACCTCGGTATGGCATCACTTGCGACCATACCACGCCCTACGAGGATACCATGCCAGAACCCGGTCATATATAGCAACCTCTAGTCCACACTAGGAGGCGCAATGTCGGCACACCCGTGCCACCCGACACTGTCCTTGAGTTACTCCTCCTCACAGGAAGATGCCCAAGACGCTCGTCCTGCGACACTCGCCCACGCCATGACACACTCATGTACCATGTGGTAGCTCACTTAGGCCCTAAGGCCCGGGGGTGGTGGAGAGCCAACACCATGCCTTCCCCCTTATAGTACATTCTTAACATTTTCTTCTTTAACACCCATGCATATGCAACGTGGTGAGGGGTCACTCACCCACGTAGAGCACCCGTCTGACTTCCGATTGACACGGAATCTGACATGCTTCCATCCTCTATTGATATGGATCTAACTCTAGAGCCGTTCGTCCAAACTCACCATGATGCCCTTACTTCTGAGGTCATGACCCGGGGCCCCATGTGGCCCCTCTTCAGCTTTGCCATTGACACTTGCCGATGGCATTGATGCCTGTCTTTTTACTTGTTGTTCAGTTTGACACGCTTATCCACTTATCTTGGTGTGTTGGGTGATGCAACGTCCTCGTCGGTCGCATCACAGCACTTATCTTGGCCCTCTGTCATTGCCAGATATGTCGACACTCTTGTGTCGCCACTGCACTATCTGCACATGTGGGGTCACAATCTACTATCTCCAAGTTAGATTGTGACACTAAGCACGCTTGACTTTGAAGTTCCTATGCTTGAGCTACCAAAAAGGAAGATGCACCTCGTTAGTGTAGGTAGTTACTTTTAATTCTTTTAAGTCTTTCTTTACCCTACTTTTATATCCTTGTGATTCCTCACATTCAAATGGGATCCATTTTAATCTAAATTTTGCTATATCTATTATATGTGCAAATACTTATATATATAATTTAGATTCGACTGAGGTTGAGTCAACCCAAAAAACATTTATTCAATCCGAGACCAAAACTAAATCCAATAGAAGTGGAAAATCTTTAACTGAACTCAATCCAAGAATAAAACTAACCCAATCTAATCCTTACATTTTGAGTTAAAGTAGTCCGAGTTGTCTGAGTTGTTGGATCATTTAAACAATCTTACATGAATCTATGGTAAATTTATCCCTCCCTTACTTTACTTGATGACCTTTTTCTTTTAAGTCATTTTCAAATTAACTTAAAAAATATTTTGATGCATTTTTTGGCATAGGTGTAGGGAAAATATCATTACACGTGTTTCTTATTATTATTATCATTATTTTCTTTTTCTTTTTAGATTTTTGCCTCTTGCTTATTTTCTGTTTTTCTTTTTCCTTTTCCTGTTTGTTCCACATTTTTCAAAAAGTCTGTAATTGTTCGCTGACACTTTTGTCTTCTTTGTCGTTATGCTAGATTTTTCATTTTAAAAATCATTTCTATAGTACAATTGATTTAAGCGCGATGATATCGACATTAATGCACTTTAAAATGATATACTTAGGTTGAAGTTGATTATCATTTTTAAAATTCTGGTGTTACATCTCTTTAAAATGTCTTTACAAAATAATAAAAGTGTGTTTGGTTTACCTGTTTTAAGTATTTAATTTAAAAAATAAATTATTTAGAAAAATAAAATATTTATTAACGACCCAAAATAGTTTTCAAAATTCTATTTTAAATAACTATTATCAAAAGAATTTTTTTTTCTAGTTAAACTAAACCACTCGCTAATATAAAAATGAAACCAAAATTTATAAAAAATGTGATTTGAAATTTTCTCTTTAAATGATTAATGAAATGATTTTATAAAGTTTAACAACCATGATAATTTGCAGACTAAAATAGAACATCATTTTCGAAGATAATACAACCATGCCCACTTATTTGAGAATCACTTTTTCTCGATGATTTTAACTAAAAAAGAAAATAAAAGTTGTTAATGATCTCATACAGAGTAGGAAAACACATTTTTTTTTTAGTAGAGTAAAACACTAAATAAAAAAAACAAAAATTAAATTGAAAGTTATTAATTATTAATTATATTCCTTTTAGAAAAAAAGGTAGTTAACCTGTAGTGGCCGTCTTTAAGATTCCTTGCTTGATGACATCTGTAATTCATCGTTTGTGCCATAGGAAGCATCTAATTCATAACCCTAACACTTTCCAAAACAATTAATTAATGAATTTATAATCTACTTTATTTATAAATTATTGGATAATATTTTATTATTATTTCGTCCAACAACTTTGTATTAGAATCTGAACGTGATTCATGAATCAACTAAAAATTTTCGTTCAAGCTAAATATGGTTGTCATGTCTTCTTATGTGTATAGATCTTAGGCTTAAGTTTTCTCCCATATTTGTAATCTTATATTCTTAAGGAAATACACAATTATCAAATTGAAGTTCCAGAATGCGTATATCTATGCTCATATTTCAGGTAAATGTGTAATATAGATACAACTTTACCCTAATTAATATAAATATTATAAAAAAATTTATGGGTGATATTGGACCAAATGGCATAACGGACCTTCTTGAGTTAAAACTACACCCTAAGACCCTGATGAGCTTGGAGGCGAAGAGAATTTGGGCCAAAGATTCACCTATTTGGCCTCCATCACGCTTCTATGTTGGTAAATAAGGCATCTCATACCATTGTGGTTTGAAACCAAAATCCTCCCGTGAAACAAAGGACAATCGAGCCTCTCCTCAAATAGTCCTTATTCGTCTAACTCTTATCTAGGCTAACTCCTCTTCCCCAAAGTACACCTCCTATCACATAGAGTTCAACCACGGATCATATCATGACTTTTTGTTTGGCACTTGAGGATTTCTATCGACATGCCTAATAAGTTAGAGACATAACTTTGATACCACTTGATAAGGACAATGACCCTTTAAATGTCTCCACAAAAGTATGTTATTGCCCACTTTGGGCATAAACCTTTATGACTTTACTTTTATTGTTTCATCACAAAATGCCTCATACTAATGGAGATAGTTGTCTTTACTTATATATCCATAATCCATCCCCTTATCTAACTAATGTGGGAATTTGGTAGCATTCTCGACACATACACAATACATGCCTCAGGCCAAATGACTCAACATTCAAATTTAATCTTATTTTGAAATAATTTGATTGTTTTATGTCCCTCTGTTCCCTCTATTCCCATTGATGGCATCTCATTCCATAGCAAAGAAAATGTTCAACATTGGAAATATATGCTCCAACGTCGTATCGCTGATGAAAAAGTTATGTCTGATCAGAGCACCACTTGCTTAGATATCATGGAATTAATCCATCATGCCGGTTGTGAATGTGGATCCTATCTACCTCAGCTTATGAGGAAAATGATTGTGAATCTTCCGGCTCGTTTCAATGATCCCAACAGTGATGGTTTCCACAAAGTTCATATTCGTGTTGTCTGCTTTAATATTTCTCTGTTTGTTATTAACTCGTTTTTGGGGCATGTCAATTCTTTTTCTCTTGGTGAAGCTCATCCCTCTATCAAAGATCTTGTTCTTGAACTTACTGGTGGTACTAAAAGGGATTGGCCTACATCGGGTTAATTATCTGTTGCGACCTTGAGTGTGAAGTACGCCATACTTCACAAAATCGGGATTGCCAACTAGTGCCCCTCGCCTCACAAGTTTAGTTTTTCTCCTACTCTGACTAGTCTTTTGTATCAGATTGGTACTCAGTCTACTTTTGATTATGGTGTGTTTGTTTTCAATCAACTTCTTCAGCATGTTGACTTTTTCGCCATTAAACTCCCTATTGGTTTCCTTGACTATTCTTTGGTATTCTGTTAACCCAATGTCCTACCATTCTTGGCCCAAATGATGCTCTGCATCCTAATCCTGCCATTCTTAATCTCAGTTACCATCTATTTCAGGGGTCTCATGTACCTAACATCGTGCACAACATTCGTCCCCCCAAAGCTGCTGACAAATGTAGGTTCGTGAAGGAAGGCTCCATATTCCATCTGAGCTTCGCACGCGCATACTTTGCATTCTCTCCTCTGAATCTCGTGCTCTTTGCTTGATGATTCGTGACTTGACAGATCGTCGTGCCAAAATTGACTCGCTTGTACACCTCATCAGTCTCTCCGTGCCTAATTCCGATGGTGCTTCTATGTCTCAACGTTCTACTGCCTCTGATTTATGATTTTCCTTTTTGGCAAAAGGAGGAGGTGGTTCGGTTGGCTTGGGTCTGTTGGTTTTGGGCTTGGTCAGTTCCTGGTTGTTGAATGGTGTTTATTTGTGGGCTTAGGTTTTGGTGTGTGGTTGGGCCTGTGTTTTGTGAACTCGGTTTGGGTTCTTGTTGGCTGATGTTTTTGTGATTGTGGTTTAGTGAATCTAACCAACTGCTCTCTCGTTATGTTTCACTCATCATTTAGTTTGTCGATAAAAGAAAATCTTCCTCCAAAGGTGGAGTTTGTTATAGCACTATTGGCCGTCAATATTTTCTTTTATATCTAGCATTGTTATGGGGTTTGTCTTTATCTTTATGCGTGACATATCTCTATGATACTTTCTCCTTTTATGGTTGCTAGCTACTTTGCCTTGACTTTTATTTGGCCTTGATTTTTTACCTTAATGGTTCTTGATTATTTTGTGTCATGAGGTATTTATTTGTGGATGGTTTGTGCCTTCTAGAGCAATTAATTTTTACCTCTTTGCTAGATCATTATTCAAACAGCTTGGTCCTGAATGTATTGAGAAAATGATAATTTGTTACTTGACTACAATATGGTTTCGAAGTCGTAGGTGGTAATTCGATTTTGTACTATAGACAGTGAATCTGTGTCTTTGATATCAGAATCTACATGGTGCATTATATCATAGTTGAATGGTGATTCAACTATTGAATGATGATTCAAATGTTGAATGAAAAGAGTGAAAAGTAGTTGTGGCGCAACATCAAATTGAGGGGGAGCCTAATCTGATATCTCTTCTCTAAGAAGCACGACATTTAGGGGAACCTAAATTTCTTTGCTAGTGTTATTTGCTAGACTTCTTGCGTGTGATCAAATTGTAAAAGAAGTTATAAACCTAAACTATAACTAGTGGATCTCTTTTCATTCAGGCTCAAAACCTCCCAAACGTAGGTGTGATTACACCGAACTGGGTTACCAATTCTGTGTGTTATATCTTTTCTTTTCTCTTTGTCCTTGGTACGTTTTGTTAGTAACATATTTACACACTTGTTATACTGGTTATGATCTGCCTAAATTTCACAAATCAGTAGACTTTTATATACTTCTTCATTCTTTGACTTAAACATCAAAGTGTATAGAAGCCCCACAATAATGCACAAGTTTTACTTTATTTTATATATATCATGTTGTTCCTTCCTTTAAACAAATTTTGATTTTTACTATCACACCATGCATGTTGTTGGAATTTTGATATAAAAAAAAAAACAGTAGCTAAAAAAATGTAGGAAAAGGTAGAACCCACTTTAATGAACCTTTATATGACGAGTCCATCAATATATAAATTAATTAATAGTTGTTTTGAATTGTGATCATAGGTGTGTTCTTGAACTAATTGATGTGATAATATGTCAGACATCACAAAAATGCATTAATTAATATTATTAAACTCCATAAATCATAAAAGGGAACTTTTAGAAAAGAGGTACTATATGTAATGACCATTTTTAGAAGATTGTGTTTTCGTGATCACTTTTATAATATAATGACATCTTCAATCTTTTTGCTTATTTTGTAAGACTTTATTCAATAATGTTTTATTCTCTATAATAAAGAGAAAAGTTAATAAAACTAAATTTAAAATTAATAATTATTATTAAATTAATCTTAGATTAATTTTTGAAAATTAAAATTATCTACACAAAATTTGTTTAGAAATGTGAATCATTGGTTATTGCTATGGTTTTCATCTCATTTTCGTCTTGAACTTTTAAATTTATTTTATTTTTGACTATATAAAACTTTTGAAATATCAATTTTAAATCTTAAAATTTTGAATATAACCGTATTAGTTTTCAAAATTTTATAATATTAATTTATTTTAGTGCATAATTTTGTTTTATTTTTATGCGAAAAAAAAAGAACCATTTTAATCTACTATTATTTTGGAACCTAAAATGTGCCCACTCAATACTTTGTCTCAAAAATAAAATACCAATTAGAATAAATAAAGTTGTATAAAAAAAGAATAGAAATGATTATTATTGATGTTGAATGAGAATAAACTTGAACTTTAGGAATTAAAATTGAGTTTTTAAAAGAAAATTGAACATTTATTTTGTTTTGTCTACTAAATTATCAACACCTTTTTCCTTGCCATGGAAATGCAATTAAGAAAAAGAATATAAAAAAGTAGAATTAAATTTTAGATGCTTCCAGCTTAAAACGCATATATTTAAATTTTTAACTATGAAGATTGAAAAAAAAAACTAAACAAAATACTCTTTTTTATAAATTAAAAAAAAAATTAATTGTGAATACGTTGATACAGCCATAAACAAGGGGCTCGATATTGATTTTAAGATTTAATGGATATCTTCGATATTTCATATAAATATCATTCAAATATGAAAAATATGCCATCAATTAATCATCAATATAAATATAAATACTGATAATAAGATTTATAATTTATTTGGAGAGCGAAGAGAAGTTGACTGTTAATTGAAATAACTTTTATAAATGATTTGATTTATGTGAACATATGTATCAATATCAATAATTTATCGATATATTCATATAAAAGAACATCGATATAATATTGATATTTTAATAGATGGTAGAGTTTGTGTAAATGTTCATTATCCAAACTTTAGCAAAATTGGAAAGAGGTTGAGAAAAGGTGCTGCCTTTGCAAAAATGGAATTGAACACTTTGCAAATAAAACGCAACGTAGACACGTAATATTTTCCAAAATCCCTTTTATTTTTTTGTTTCTTTTTTAATTCTTAATTTTCATTTCAAGTCCTCTACCAATCGTTGCTTTTTCATAACCCCACAATAAACAAATGTCATGGAAAGGGAGACCAACGAATTGTAAAGAAAGAGAACCATTTGGTTCTTTCTCCTTTTGTTCCCACTTCCACTTCTTATTCTCTCTTTCTCTAAACTCAATAGTATTTTTGGACTCTTTAACTCACAAGTAAAATAACATTCATGACAGCTTGAAAAGAAAAGAAATGAAGTCGACTGTAGAGAAAGAATAGAAGAAATCATTTAAAACATCGTTGAAAGACGTAAAAGAAAGTCAAAGCTTGGACCCTCGGTGACTCAACCTACCTTGCTTGACATAGGAAATTGCCCTTCGGGAGAGAGTTGCAAATCTAGCATAATTTAGATAAAGATCTTGCCAAAACAGCAACTTACAAGATGGTATAGTAAATATAAATTGATGAGTGAGAAAATGAAGTTGAACCTTAATTAACCTAATAAAGATGATTTTAGAGTTTAGAGTTATTAAAAAGCCACAAAACTTATTGGCCAATGTGGGAAAACTTGTTCACGAAGCTAAGTTTGTTCAATCCCTTTTTGTAATTGTAACTTATGAAAGGGAGAATACTAATATCTCAACTCATTAAAAGGGGTGTTTGACTCACCAAGTTGAGTTGGCAACTTTTACTAACTCAATAAAAAGCACTTGAAAAGTACTTTATTTGCCTTTATGTTAGGGCTTTTTTTTATTTATTTTTTTTATTATTATTTTTTTTACTTAATATGATTAGATTTGATGTTGTTTGCTAGTGATTTTTAGGAGTTGAGCAAAAAAACAGGATTTGGAGTTCAATAGAGTAAAAACAATCCATTTATGCTTAATAAAGATAACAAGGGGCTTATTCTACAAAGTAGAGAAGAAAATGAGGCTATTTGTGCTAAGAAGGGGTGTTGCGACACTCCCTCAATGCTCACGCAACACCTCAACCAAAGAGCAAAGTTTTGAATAGCATTGCGGCACTAGATAGTAATAGGTCACAGTGCAATAATCGTTTTTCGTCAAAGAAGCCCAGTAGCGCCATACATTGGAAAGAACTTTTTTATAAATTCTAGAGATTTTCAACCGTTCAGAGCATTGAATTTTGGAGATCTCGTTTTGGCTGCAAACAAAAAAGTTAGAAAGTAAGGAGAGTGCTTGGAGGTTGATAGCTATCTAAAGGAGCTATTTATCTCGACCTAAATTTTGTTATTTCACGTGGATTTAATGTTTATTCTAGTGATTTTGACAGGAAAATAAGCAAAGGAGATTATCGAGACCTTCCAGACAAATTCAGGTCAAAATGGAGCATTTAGCAACAAATGGAGGGCAAAAATGTAAATTAGCCAAGGCTGCTTAGTGCCTAGGCGTTGCCTGATGCTGCACTAGGTGCCTTCCACCCAAGAGCAAGTTTCCTAGGAGTGCCCAGGCGCTCTAAACATCAGAAGCACGCACGAGCAGGGAGCACTCAGACGGTTCGATTAGGGTATTAAGCGCTTAGGCGCTGCCCTTGAGCACCTAACTGCTGGTGCTTCGACTGATTTTACATATTCTCTTCATTTTTGGCCAAAATGATGGAGGAAAAGAGATGAGTTCTTGGGAGTAGCAACCACCAACCATTTCCTTTCTTCATTTAGCTTATGTTTCATTTTATTTTTGGTTTGTAATCATGAATTGGAAGTTCTTCCCTCTATTCTCTTTATCTATGAAGGTGTCTAAGTAAGTAACTTCTAGTTCTTGGGAGCAAAATCTTATGTAATGTATTGAGATTTATCTTAATGAACTTCATATTATGATCAAGTCTCTTTGAATCTATTTTAATTTCTTGATGTATATTACTTGGATGGATTGACACCCCTCCTATTGGATGTATTTCGTATGCTAAGTATTTTGTAGCTTATGTGATGTCTTTCCCTCCATCTAGTTATAATCACCTAAGTAACAAATAATTAAATCTTGTTTGCTAGGGTTTTAAGCTTTCTTGAATCTTAGGATGCACGTTTCAATTTGGTTAAAAAATTAATTGGTCAATTAGGTTAGGGCTTTCCACTAATTAATCACACAATAGAATCCTAGGGACCTAAGACACGTTTCAATGTACGTTATTTGATTGCTTATCGAACCCAATAAGACCTAAGGCATGTAGATTAATTAGGGCTAAAGGCTTTAATTAATAGTTAGGATGCTTGTTTGGTTTATTTCAAACGATTTGCCCGCTTGTAGCGTCGATGAATCTGGATGAATTGGGTAAGTTGTTGTGAATGTGTAATCAAATATAGGTTCATTAAGATATTTTAATGATACAAGTTACACATGAACCCAATTTGCTCCCAAGGCTAGATTTTCTACTCTTTGATTACATTTACCCTTTATTTTACTTTCTTGCATTTAATTTTCTGCAGCCTCTATCCATACCAAACCCCTCATTGACCGCTATAACTAGAAAATCACTTAATGAAATATATTTTGCGCTTCCCTGTGAATCAACCTAGACTTGCCACTATTGTTACACCATCACAGTAGGAATGTAGAGTTTGATACTATAAACAAAATTTTTATCAGTTTTTTTGGGGATAAAACGAAACCAAAAAGAATTGTATTAGAGGTCGTTCGTTCATCCCGAGGTGTGAATTAAGGCATCACTAACTATCTTCAATGATGAATGCACTCCTTTATATTAGTTTTCCATGTTCTCTTCACCTCTTGTTTGTATGGTTGTTAAAGTATATGCAATTATGTTTTTGACAGCAATGGGTGACTAGACTTCATTTGTTCTAGGTTGCTGATGAACTTGTTTATAGATCTAAAGTTAATTCTTAGAGATTTAATAGATATTAGCGAATTTTAATTGTTTTTCAATGTAATTATACTTCTTCTGCATTAATTGGCCATCAATGTATTCTATGTTAAATCTCTTGACCATTACTATCACTTGATGCGTGCACTTGTGCATATAAGTCAACCGAACTCAATCTTTGGGCCACAACTTATTTGTTGAGTTGGTACGAATTACTAACTCAACACAACTTTTCCTACCTTCAATGTTTCCAATAACTCCACATGTCTGGCACTCCTGGTGGCCAACTCTGGAAACAACAACATTGACATTCAATATTGCATTAACTCAATCCAATAAACTAAGATCCTATGTTATTTTATGTAACTTGAACAATTGGATCGTGTTCAAGTAATAACCTAAAAGGTATGTGGTATATGAATAAGATTGGGTGACTTATCCTAGTAACACTGCAGATACACTCACTTTGTAATTGTTACAATAGCTGTAAATGTTACAAGCAATTTTGGTCCAAATTGTTCATGCGTAGACATGGAGTGGGAGTATCATGTAAAAAATTAAAAGATTTAAACAAAACCAGACCACGAGATGATTACTCTCTCTTTATAACACCGTTAATTGAAGAGACTAATTGTCGCCACGTGCCATAGATGACGCGGAGCGGTCGACGTCCTCGAAAAGGGTTAATTTAAAAAGAAAATAAAAAAGGAGTCGCCACCAATCTTTTTTACGGTGTGATTGGACATCGAAGTAAAATAAATAATTTTTAATTAAAAATAAAAATTGTCTACGAAAACTAGAGTTGAATTCGGGAGTCATTTGTGTATGGGAAAGGTGTTAGCACCCCACAACACCCGTTAAGCAAAATGGTGGCCAATTTATTTTTATCTTGAATTGAAAGTATTCTTTAATTGTTTTAAGAAAATAATGTCTTATTTTACCCCTCATTACTCCAATATTTGAAGCAATGATCCCATAAAACAAGTGGAACAAATTTTGTCAATTTGACTATATTATAATTGAGGAAAAATTCCTCACCACAAGAATGTGAGAAGTTATTACATTTTCTCAAAATCTATCATAGGATAGTCTTTAAATAAATAAAGTCTTTTTAAAACATTAATTAAATTCATTTTTTCTTGAGATCAAATCTCGGACTCCCAAAGATGTGATCGCTCACCTTAAGAATTATAGGAAATCGGACTCCAAAATTTCTTAGGTTCCATCATAGAATATTTTTAGAAAAATGGTCTTAAAAACAAGTTATTAGAAAAATAATTAATTGAAAAACCTTTTAAAATCATAAGTTAATTTGTGAATGCTGGAAGACACAAAAAGTGTAGTTTTAAAGAAAAGAAATTTAAATGATTTAGGAAGAGTCTTGTGAGAAATTTTAAGAAAACTTAGATAAATTAAAATTAGAAGGATTGTAAAATTTTGAGAAATTTTAATCTAGAAAGATTTAAAAAACTTTGGAGGATTTTAATTAGAAATTAAATAATACTTAATATGAACATTATATAAGAGAAACATAATTAAAAAAGCATCATAATAAATTAAACAAATATAAAAGAGCATAATAAATAAAAAATAAAAAATAAACATGCTAGATATCGATCTTGGATTCTCAAAGAATCGACTCCTCATCTCAAGAATTTTAGAAAATCAGACTCCCAAATTTTCTAAATTCCATCGTTGGAAATTTTAAGGAAAGTGCTTTTGAAAAACAAATTTGTTTTAAAAAAGAGATTAAAACATTTTCTTTAACAAAACTCAAAGGGATTAAATATTAACGATTTGGAAATAAATTTAAAAGAATTGAAAATGCTAGAGAAATTTTACTAAAATAGGACATTAATTTAAATATATAAAGTTACATTGATAAAAATACATAAGTTAATAATACATTTAAAGTAATAAATAAATAAACAATGGTATTTACAAATATATTAAATGTTTAAATAAAAGATATTGGAGATCGATCTCGGACTCCCAAAAAATCGACTTCCTCACCTCAAGGTTCTAAAAAATCGGACTCCCAAATATTTCTAGAATCCGTCGTCGGAGTTTTTATAGAAAAAACAAATAAAGATTAAGAATATTAGACTAATATCACTTAATTAAAACACAACATGAATATATTATAATAGTGACCACACAAAATTCTTGAAAGATAAAATGATTAAATGTGATACTTAAGATAAAATACACAGATAAAGATCAAGAAAAAGGCCAAATAAAGAATATAAAAAGATAAACTCAAGAAAAGAAATAATAATAACAATAACACTAATAATAATAAATAACTAAATAAATAAACAAATAAATAACACCAAAATTTAAATAAAAAAAAAAGGAGAAGGTAAATGGCACAACAAGAAGTAAAATAAAACAAATTAAAAAAAATAAAAATTAAAGGCACATAGACACACTTACATAATAATAATAATAATAATAATAATAATAATAAAAATAATAATAATAATAATAATAAAATGATGATGATGATAATAATAATGATAATAAACAAATAAACAAATAACTAATAAAAAAACGAAAATAGTAGCAAAATATCTCACACTTTTAGCACTTTTTTTTCTCAAGTCACTTGAAGAGGTAGGAGAAGAAGAATGAAAAGTAAAGTTGGAAACAAAAACACCAAACTCTCTTGTTGTAAGTACGGATGGAGGCTCTAGGGTTCTTAAAGAAGAGAGGATTTTGGGTATAATAGCTTTTTGTTTTGGAGGAGAAAATGAGGATTTTGGGGTTATGGATGGAGGCTCTCAAGGGTTTTTGTTAAGAAAGAATGGATTAATGTTTGATGAGAAAAAAAAAAAAAAAAAGAAAAGAGGTATGGAGGCTAGAGTTTTTTGAAGAGAAAATGAGGGTTAATGGAAGTGGTGGCTTGGTAGTGTTTTTGGGAGAGAAGAGAGATTATAAAGGCTAAAGTCATTTCCACAATTGGCTATTTTCTTTTTAATGGATTTTATTTCAATTTTGAAATTTTGTCAAAGTTGGCTTAAGCTCAACAAGGAAGAACAACTTTTAGGCAACTAAAACCAAATTCAAAAATTTTCCACGTTTGCTTTAGAAATTAGCATAACAAAGTAGAATAATAACCAAAATTAGAATAGAAAATTTAAGATAAAAATTAATCTAAAAATAAATTAATTTAAATGAAGTCGGATAAAAAGAGGTGGCTACACTAACTTTTCACAAGGATGACTATAGATAACTTAATCTCAATTCTAAGTGAGTTATGAACTCCTTTTTATGAGGGCAATCCTTTGATTTGTATAAGCAAGAGTGTCTTGTGTGGCCCACTCAATATGTCTACCATTTTGGGGATTTGTCTAAGTAGAGAGTTGGAAACATATCTACACAAAATGGAGTTCAATTCTTTCTCGCTTTAAGGAAAAATAGATAAATTACTCCCTTCAATGCTGACTTTGAGTCTTGAACAAGGAGCTCCTTTCTCTCATTGGCCCGGGATGGATTTGTTTATGGTAGAACCATAAACAGGTTGTTCATTAGAGGATCAGTGGGACTTAAGAAGAAAGATCAAAGAAGTAATCATAGGGGTAAAATAGTAATTTTTACTCAATTGTAATTAGGAGCAATTTGCGAAGGATCGCCTTATTAATGACTCGTTATATCCATGGACACAAAAATATATTTACAGTGCAAAGAGTGCAGCTGTGGTTCTTTAGTGGAGTGAACCTCAGTTAATGAATGTTGATTCAATTAATCAAAGAGTTTAATTAATTTAACCTCAAATCATTAGAGCTTCTAATTCGTAGGCCCACAAGGTCCCCCTACTAGCTCACTAAGGGTAAAACAAGGATAAGTTAATATTTGAATAATTTGAATTGTTCAAATTAAAGGGAATATTATCTTAATAGAGATTAATATAAAGTATAATGTATATTGACACATTATAGTATATAGTTAATTATAAAAACGATTAATGGTTAAAACTATATAATATGAAAGAATAATATTTTGAATGAGATTCAAATATTAATTTAAAACTATAGAGTAAAAATTAATATGGATTGGATTCATATTAAAACTATATGTTAAGAGAGAGATGCATTTTATATGATTTAGATGCATAATTAATAGTTAGAAAAATTATTATAAATAGAAAAAAATGTCAAATTATTTACAAATATAGCAAAATCTTACTTTCTATCTGTAATAGATTGCAATAGACCCAGATATACATCTATCTGTGTTTATCTCTAAAGTGATGATCTGTAACGACCTGACTTATATAATCTAATCGGACCATTACTCAATTTGTGCAAAATTCAAAGAACGACACTATGCTGAATAGTAAAGAAGAAACAATGCTTTTTATGGAAATTTCTTCTTATATTAATTCAAGAAAACAATGCATTAACCAATAAAAAGAAATTTTTGGTTCGGGGTACCCCTAATAAAATCAATAAAAATTCATGAATGAAAATCCACATATCAAATAAAAAGACGAGTCTCAAAACAAAATTGGACAGTTGGACAAAATTCAGTAAAACATGCAAGACTAAGCGGAAGCCACTACGGATCCCGTGATGCCATCAAGGATTCTTCTTGTCATTCGCCGGCGCATTCCTTCCTTTACCTGAAAAACATATAAGATGAAAGATTGGGTAATTATATTACTCAGTAAGTGACTCCACTACCGGAGTCGGGCTAGGCACCTAGGTCCTTTAGGTGCATTAAACATGAGACATGCATATCTATCATACTTCTATAGGGGAATGGTTATACCCGCCCACCGTTGGATATGGATGCCCACAAACCTCTAGAGCCCAGAAGGAAACTCTTACCTCTGGTGATCCTGAAGGAACGCACCTTTAGTGCACTCGAAAGAGCACAACCTCTAGTGATCCCGTAGGAACACAAACCTCTAGTGCACTTGAAGGAGCACAACCTCTGGTGAACTCGAAGGAACATAACCTTTAGTGAACCAGAAGGAACACATCCTCTAGTGATCCCGAAGGAACACAACCTCCTGTGGACATCCAACCGACGTAGGGGAGTTACCACTACCCATCATACATGTTAAATCAAATTCACACTCCTTCCATTCCATGAATTCATACATTAACAGTACTGTTCATAAACATCTCATAGTATAAGCTTATACACTATCAGACACATACAACTTAAAGACATGGAAATTTCATACAAGCATCTTAAATCATACGTGGCTTTGAAAATCTACTACATCATGGCAACTAAACATAAGGCCCAAAGGCGGTTCAGGTAGTAAGATCACTTACCTGAGGATTGATCCATAAAATTAACCACACTGCAACTCTGGCAGAAACTCCTGAACAAACTGGGAATAAAATTCCCCTAACTTAAGTTAGTCCACAAGTCTAGTCTATCATAAGCAACCTCAAAAATTTGTTCGAGAAAGTCCTTACCCGAACGTGACCAAACTCGTAGCTTCCTTCGACCCTACGGACTAAAACAATCGCCGACCACCTATTAAGATTTACCAATTAATTCGAATTCCCAAATAATTGCCAAAACATGCCACTAACCTACCTAGGTTTGAGATACTTACTTAAGGAGTACTGGTCTGGCGACTGACGGTACGGACTATACCAGATTCTAGGCGAGAGCGAGAGCCGAGCGAGAGAGCGAGATCAGCAAGAGAGCGAGAGCCCGAGACAGCGAGATCAGCAAGAGAGCGAGAATCGAGCGAGAGAGTGAGAGCCAGCGAGAGTCCGAGAGCGTGAGAGCGTGATTTCCGAGTGTGAGAGTGGGAGGAGCATGAGTCAGCGAGATCAGCGAGAGAGCTAAAGAGCGAGAGCCACGGGAGAGCATGAGAGAAGCAACGGAGAGGGAGAGATGGCGACGGAGAGGGAGGGAGATGGCGGCAGAGAGGGAGAGAGATGGTGGCAGAGAGGGAGAGAGATGGCGACGGAGAGGGAGAGAGATGGCGGCGTAGAGGGAGAACGGAAGAGGAGGGAGGCGGCGGCGGCAACGAAGGCGGCGGGGAGGGAGTGAGGAGAGAGAGGTGGGGGAGAGGGAGAGAGAGAGCTTTTCTCCTTTTTTTTCTTCTTTTCTTGACTACATGTATACTGAGGAGGGTTTAAAATAAACCCTAATTCCTTCCCTCCTTAGCCCATTAACTCCAACTTTTCCCTTTTTGTTTTCCCAACGAAATAAAATAAAATCTTCTTTACTAAATCCATTTATTTTATTTTATTTGCCCCAAAATAAGCTATCTTTTGCCAATTCCCAACAATTTTCTTAAATCCACCTAAGACTCACCAACCTCTATAAATGCAAAATTTAAAACTTTCCTCCTTAAACTAAATAAATACATAAATACATATCAATAAATATAATTTCCTTTTCATGCATAATGACTTAAATTTACTTAATCGGAGGATTTACCTTAATGATTTGGGTTGTCACATGATCTCTATCTAGGTCTATCGCGGTCTATCAGAGATAGAAAGCAAAATTTTGTTATATTTGTAATTATTTTCAACAATTTTTCTATTTTTGAAAACATCAATAATTGTATGATGTTTATTTATAATTAATTATTATTTATTTAATTATTTATAAATATATTAAATTTGTTTTATATATTTATATTTAATTTAGATAAATAAATACTAGGTGACAGACAGAATTTAGAGCTCAATTCCGTGCCAAATAAATTTTTCTAACTTACCTACAGTAGTAGAGGCAAGTCGGGTTGAACACAGAGAACCCTCAAATTTCACAATTGAAAAGTTTTCAATTCAAGGTAACCAAAAGGGGGGTTTGAAAAAGGTTGATTGCAAGAAAAAGTAAATTTCATGAAAATAACATGCGGAAAGTAAAACAGAGTAAAAATTCAATGGAAGAAGCTCTAGCTTGGGTTACGCGGGATTTCCTTTGTTCNATCAATAAATATAATTTCCTTTTCATGCATAATGACTTAAATTTACTTAATCGGAGGATTTACCTTAATGATTTGGGTTGTCACATGATCTCTATCTAGGTCTATCGCGGTCTATCAGAGATAGAAAGTAAAATTTTGTTATATTTGTAATTATTTTCAACAATTTTTCTATTTTTGAAAACATCAATAATTGTATGATGTTTATTTATAATTAATTATTATTTATTTAATTATTTATAAATATATTAAATTTGTTTTATATATTTATATTTAATTTAGATAAATAAATACTAGGTGACAGACGGAATTTAGAGCTCAATTCCGTGCCAAATAAATTTTTCTAACTTACCTACAGTAGTAGAGGCAAGTTGGGTTGAACACAGAGAACCCTCAAATTTCACAGTTGAAAAGTTTTCAATTCAAGGTAACCAAAAGGGGGGTTTGAAAAAGGTTGATTGCAAGAAAAAGTAAATTTCATGAAAATAACATGCGGAAAGTAAAACAGAGTAAAAATTCAATGGAAGAAGCTCTAGCTTGGGTTACGCGGGATTTCCTTTGTTTAATGTTCTTATCANATGTAATGAGAGGAAGTGGGAAGTTATCCCCTCACGTTCTTTTCCTTTTCTATATAAGATATAGAAGGAGTGCAGTTCTAAAGGAAGATTTTTGCTTTTAATTTTTCTCTCTTGGAATACTCTCTTCATTTTTCAATTCCCTACCAAAGAAAGAAAGATCCCACAATCTTCTGATCTTTCCCATAGAATAGTAGGGAAACGTATTGGTAATGTTTATGCGTTGAGATTGCACTGTGAAGAAATTCAGAGATTTTCTTCTTAGGATTTGTGAAGAAAAGTTTCTTCAAATTGAAAGGTAATTTCCTACTTTAATGCTTGGCCTTACTTTGCGTGTCAATCAATTTGATGTTTCCCTTCCCAATACACAAACAAAAGCGATCAAACACTTTTGTACTGGGATTTAGTCTCTTCAGTGTCATACTCTAGTGACCACCTCTGGCAACATGCTTTAGCAACCACCTTTGACGACTACGACCTCCGATAATAACCACCATCAACGAGTATTACCGCCTCACTTCAACGACATGCTCTGGCGATCGATCTCCGACGAGCACCACCTTTTGGCAACCAACTTCGGCAACCACCTTCGATAAACAAACTCTGGTAACCAACTCTAACCACCAATTCAATTGATCCTCTTCAACGACCAAGTTAACAAGAAACTCAGTCAATCATATACTCAAAATAAAAACAAAAGCAAAAACAAAAAAGATTAGCCGATGAAAGTATTTTTAAATACAAATTTGAAATTATTAGTTTAATAATCATCTTTTATAGTAATTTGGAAATTAATTTGAACACTTTTAAAGTAATAGTAGTACAGATTGATCCACAAAGAACCAAGAATCATCTTCCAAACCAATGTAAAATAGAAAGAATGCATAAAAAGCAACCCAAATTTAGAAAGAACAGAAGAAGTAGGTGAAAAGTACAACACAAAATTGAGGAAATCCCAATGAATTTGACCTAGGTGGCAAAGAACATAAATATAAAAATTGTGATGGTGTTGCAATATTGCCTATAGCGCCATGGTGCTATGGCCTAGTAATCATAGTGTTGTGTTGCTCGTGTGCGCGTGTTCAGTCTTCTCCCATGATGGCGTTGTGGCACAACAGGATAGCACCACAGCACTGCTTCACACAATAGACAATGATAGAATTCTATCACTCTTTATCTATCATGCAATAGAAAGTGATGGAATTATATCATTGTCTATCTCGACAGTGATAGAATAGAAACTTAAATACAAAAGTGACAATCTAAGAAAATGACTTTTTTAAAATCATTTTATTCTAGACAATGCAAATAAACCATAATGTTAGGAGATAGAATCCTATCATGTTACTTTCCTGTTGTTTTCAAATGTTTTATCTAGATACTTCTTTCTAGGTTGGGAGATAGAATCCTATCATGTTACTTTCCTGTTGTTTTCAAATGTTTTATTTAGATACTTCTTTCTACATTGGGAGATAGAATCTTATCATGTTACTTTCCTGTTGTTTTCAAATGATTTAAACATGTTACTATATTTAGATTGTCACTTTTGTGTTTAAGTTTCTATTCCATCACTGTCTATTGTGCGAAGCAGTGATAGAATTCTATCTAGGAAATGATAGAATTATATTGATACTGTTTTACGATTCTATCTAGGAAGTAATAGAATTCTATTGATAAACTGTTTTGTTGATAGTTGCCTAACATATTGTTTTAATTTATCTTTTAAGCAAGTTGTACTATTAATTGAAGATCCAAATAAATATTTAAAGAAGATAACCCTGTATTTAAGTTTAGTTGTAATAGAGTTGATAAAAAGGAATTTAGATCCCACGTGTCTGTGGGCTTTTAGAAACGGTCCTTTTGGCCCTTTCTTAGATATTAAGATGACTAAAATACCATTCATTTCATCAACTACTTGCTTAGACGAAAATGTTTTAGTAGTAGGCCAAATGTGTTCGCTTTCAATTTTAATGGAGAAGTGGTTGAATTTAGACTAAAAAAATTTTGCATTGTAATAGGACTGAAAGGTCATGAATTCCCCCTCAGATTCAGATTTAAATTTAGATGAACAAAATGAAAATGAGATGTCTCACCTAAGACTTATGTTCAGGAATAACAAAACACTCAATAGGAAAGATGTAGAAAGAACCATTAAGATGTTAAAGGATTCTGAAAGTGACACAATGAAGATAAAAATGGCCAACTTATTTCTATTGGAGTGTTTCTTTATCCCTAAGTAGAACTACACCTTAGTCAATTTGAAGCACTTAGACATATTAGACAATGATAAACTCTTCAAAGAATATCCACGAGGGAGACTCCCTTAGGACCTTACATATGAATATTTCAAGAAGGGATCCTGTACACAGACAGATGCAGTGTACCTACAAGGATTCCCACTTGCATTGGTATATTAGGCTTTCNTAATTTGGAAATTAATTTGAACACTTTTAAAGTAATAGTAGTACAGATTGATCCACAAAGAACCAAGAATCATCTTCCAAACCAATGTAAAATAGAAAGAATGCATAAAAAGCAACCCAAATTTAGAAAGAACAGAAGAAGTAGGTGAAAAGTACAACACAAAATTGAGGAAATCCCAATGAATTTGACCTAGGTGGCAAAGAACATAAATATAAAAATTGTGATGGTGTTGCAATATTGCCTATAGCGCCATGGTGCTATGGCCTAGTAATCATAGTGTTGTGTTGCTCGTGTGCGCGTGTTCAGTCTTCTCCCATGATGGCGTTGTGGCACAACAGGATAGCACCACAGCACTGCTTCACACAATAGACAATGATAGAATTCTATCACTCTTTATCTATCATGCAATAGAAAGTGATGGAATTATATCATTGTCTATCTCGACAGTGATAGAATAGAAACTTAAATACAAAAGTGACAATCTAAGAAAATGACTTTTTTAAAATCATTTTATTCTAGACAATGCAAATAAACCATAATGTTAGGAGATAGAATCCTATCATGTTACTTTCCTGTTGTTTTCAAATGTTTTATCTAGATACTTCTTTCTAGGTTGGGAGATAGAATCCTATCATGTTACTTTCCTGTTGTTTTCAAATGTTTTATTTAGATACTTCTTTCTACATTGGGAGATAGAATCTTATCATGTTACTTTCCTGTTGTTTTCAAATGATTTAAACATGTTACTATATTTAGATTGTCACTTTTGTGTTTAAGTTTCTATTCCATCACTGTCTATTGTGCGAAGCAGTGATAGAATTCTATCTAGGAAATGATAGAATTATATTGATACTGTTTTACGATTCTATCTAGGAAGTAATAGAATTCTATTGATAAACTGTTTTGTTGATAGTTGCCTAACATATTGTTTTAATTTATCTTTTAAGCAAGTTGTACTATTAATTGAAGATCCAAATAAATATTTAAAGAAGATAACCCTGTATTTAAGTTTAGTTGTAATAGAGTTGATAAAAAGGAATTTAGATCCCACGTGTCTGTGGGCTTTTAGAAACGGTCCTTTTGGCCCTTTCTTAGATATTAAGATGACTAAAATACCATTCATTTCATCAACTACTTGCTTAGACGAAAATGTTTTAGTAGTAGGCCAAATGTGTTCGCTTTCAATTTTAATGGAGAAGTGGTTGAATTTAGACTAAAAAAATTTTGCATTGTAATAGGACTGAAAGGTCATGAATTCCCCCTCAGATTCAGATTTAAATTTAGATGAACAAAATGAAAATGAGATGTCTCACCTAAGACTTATGTTCAGGAATAACAAAACACTCAATAGGAAAGATGTAGAAAGAACCATTAAGATGTTAAAGGATTCTGAAAGTGACACAATGAAGATAAAAATGGCCAACTTATTTCTATTGGAGTGTTTCTTTATCCCTAAGTAGAACTACACCTTAGTCAATTTGAAGCACTTAGACATATTAGACAATGATAAACTCTTCAAAGAATATCCACGAGGGAGACTCCCTTAGGACCTTACATATGAATATTTCAAGAAGGGATCCTGTACACAGACAGATGCAGTGTACCTACAAGGATTCCCACTTGCATTGGTATATTAGGCTTTCGAAACCATTCCAAAACTTTCATTTTTAGATATAGGATTTGGAAAAAAAAAAAATAGGAAACTGAAGCTCCAAAATGACAAGATGGCAATGCTTACACCCGATGATTAGAGAACTCTTCATGAAAACATCTTCCAAACCGATGATGTAAGCAATTGTTCGCTTATGGAATTTCTTTACAAGATATAATTCTATCACTTTCTATTGCATGATAGATTGATAGTGATAGAATATCTTGAATATATAGTTTAATGTTTGAATTTTTGTCTAATGATTTAAATGTGTTTATCTGTAGTTTTCTTTTGTTTAACTTGTTCTCATTGAAGATGAAGCTGAATTGACAACTTTGCAATATTTTGTGGATTTGGAGAAAAAGAAAAGGGAGGAAAGAGAATGAGAAGAAAGACAAAAGGAAAAGGGAAAGGAAAAACAAAAAAGCAAATTATTTGAAGATGATCTTGAAGAGGAAGAGGAAGCGGAAGCGGAAGTGAGGTGAAGAAATATAAAAGAACAAATAGAAAATATCAAAATAAGTCAACAAAGACTTGAAGAAGGATAGAAAAACTTCAAGAAAGCCAAGAATAGGAAAGTAAACTTTTGATGTCTTTTTTTGTAAATTTTAAATGGTAAATTTTTAAATGAAAGATCTTCTCATGAAGATCTTGGTAAACAATCTCAAGGTTCACAAAATCCCTTGAGACTGTTCATCAACATGATGAAAACGATCAATGAAAAAACTCCACAAGCAGAAAAAGACATAGAAAATCTTGATCCTTCTACCGAGAAAAATAAAGTCCCTTCTTGTGGTCTTCAACTTCTTGAAGAATCTAATGATGATATTGATAGAATGGTTAAGTATGTTACCAAATATATTTTAGATGTAAGGTTTTACTTTTATGTGGTTTTTTATATTACTTATAGCTAACAACACATTTACTAACTAAAATTACTTATAACTATAGATTGAAGTTATTCATGATAAGATCCAAGCAAAAAGATGTTGAAGGAAAGGTTAAGATTACTGTATAATTTTGTGTATAGTGATAGACACAAATAGAAGTCTTCTATCTTTGTCTATAAGTGATGTCTCCTTCTCCCAAGTTTGATTTTTTTCTTTTTTTGGCAGCAAGCACAACAAAGTATTCCAACCTGGCACTTGGAAACACCACCAGAGCAAGAAACACAAGAAGTTGAAACACAACAAAGTATTCCAACCCAACACTTGGAAACACTAGAGCAAGAAATACAGAAGTTGCAAACACAAGAGACACAAAAGTTACCAACACAAGAGACACAAGAGTTGGAGGTGTTGCCAACTGAAGAGTTAGAGCAGTTGGCAGCACAATAGTTTGAGGAGTTGGAGGATTTTTAGCAACAAACAACAAAACAAAAGGAGGAGGTTTGACTCTTTTTTTCCCTTTCATTTCAATCTATCACTCTAGATAGACAATTATAACACAATTTACTGCAGAATATTGAAGTTCAGATTGAAGAAGTTGCAAATAACCAAAGAGAAAATGGAAGGGAAGAAGATGAAAATGAAAATAAAAATGATGAAGAAGAAAATCAAAAAAGAGAAAATAAAACAAAACCTCCAAGAGAAAAGGTAAATTTGAACTTAGATTGAAAATAAGTAATAGATACTGATAGAATTCTATTACTATTTATTGTAGTATTCGATATTACTCTCTTCTAACTTCCAACTTAATAACATTTTCTTCCTTGCAACAACAAGAGCAAGTAGAGGAAGTTTAGGAAGATGCTAATGAAACAACGAACGAAGACAAACAAAAAAAATAAAACAAATAAGTGCGAAGAGGTAAATATCAAACTACTATATTAATTCTTTTACATTAAACAACTATTATATTATCAACATTCTTCCAATTTCATTTCAGGTCGTTCAACAAAAAGGAAAGGCTAAAAAGTTTAGACTAAATGTGGTTCTTGATACCNTTCTTTGGAGTTTCTAGGTGATAAAATCTACCATTGTGGAGTTTTTAGGTGCTAGAATTTTTGCTAATAGACATAGATAGAAGTCAAGTGATACAATTCTATCACAGTATATTCAATTCTATCTATCACATTATACAAACAGAAAAACAAATCATCAATAGAAAGTAATATAGAATTCTATCACAATATATCCAATTCGAATTTAAATTTGTGTCTAAAGTTTTTGGAATGAAGTTCAAGTTTTTGGAATCTATGTCTATTGCTGATAGGCATATAGACGCATATAGATGCCTACCTATGTCTAAAGTTTTTGGAATGTTTCAAGTGTCTATTGCTGATAGACACAAATAAAAATTTATCTATGTCTATTCTTGGTAGACATAGATAGAAGTCTATCTGCATCTAAATATTTTAGAATGTTTCAAGTTTGTGGAATAGCTTTCTATCTTTGTTTATCACCAATAGACACAAATAGAAGTCTATTGGTGTCTATTGTTGATAGACACAGATAGAGAAGTCAATAGACACAGATTGAAGTTTATCTGTGTCCAAAGTTTTTGGAATGAAGTCCAAGTTTGTGGAATGAATTTTTATATGTGTCTATTGTTGATAGACACAGATATACGTCTATCTATGTCTATTGCTGATAGATAGATACATAGAAGTCTATTTGTGTCTAAGTTTTTGGAATGAAATTCTATCTATGTCTTTTGCTGATAGACATAGATAAAAGTCTATTTGTGTCTAAAGTCTTTGGAGTGAGGTTCAAGTTTTTGGAATGAATTTCTATTTGTGTCTATTGCTAACAGACGCAGATAGAAGTATATGTGTATCTAAAGTCTTTGGAATGAGGTTGAAGTTTTTGGAATGAATTTTTATCTGTGTCTATTGCTGGTAGACACAGATAGAATTCTATCTATGTCTAATGTTTTTGGAATGAAGTTCAAGTTTTGATAAAGACAAATAAAAGTCTATCTATGTCTATTGCTTATAGACACAAATAAAAGTCAATCTGAGTATGCAGTTTTTTTTAATGAAGTTTAAGTTTCATTGACTTTTTTGGACTATTTCGTTAAACAAGTTATATGATTTGTGTTTTATATGTATGAATAGACACTGATAGACTTCTATCTGTGTCTATCTGCGATAGACACATCTAGAATTTATATCCGATTGAGTCTTCAAACCTTTTTTTTTTTTTTTTGTACATAATAAGTAATATACTAGTATATAACATAACTAAATCCTTGTTGGTTGATAAAGTTGCATGATTGGTGTTTTATATGGCGTGATTCTATCGGTGTCGATAGACTCTATCAAATACAAAGATAGATTTCTATCATGTTCTATCAACGATACACACAGATAGACTTCTATCCTTGTCTATCGCTGTTTGTCTCTATGTGCGATATACACACATAGAAGTCTATTTGTGTCTATCTGCAATAGACACACTAGAATTTATTTTAGATAGTCTTCTAACTTTGTTGTTCATACATACACAGTAATATACATAGTCTTCAAACTAGAAATTCAATCTATAAACTTTGTTCCATTTGTTTACAACTCAAGAAGATAATAAATCAAAAAATAATTTTGTTAACCAACAAAGAAGATTACATCACAAATAAAAGAAAACAAGAAACAAGATTACAACATCATTGTTTAATTGGCTCAAGTTTGCAAGTCCTACGATTGTGACCTTTCTTATTACATCGGCTACATCTTGATGAACTTTTTAGATTCACCTATAGATAGGATCCTTTGTTTTCATGGTCGTTCAATTTGACATTTAACAATAAGAGTTAATATTTTACTTTGGTCATTTGCAACTCTCCAATTGAACCAATCCCAATAGGTCGAACACAACCTTTATAGGTTGATGGCAATGTTGTTGAATGATCATACACATATACATAAGAATAAGTATTGATATTTAGCCTTCGAAGAACAGCAAGTCCATGATCGCATGAATGTCATCAAAATCCCATACTCAACAATTGCAAGATCCTGAGTCCAATTTCACCAAGAACTGTTTATCACTATCCATTACTTTATATTCATTGATGCTAACAGGATCAATCTAATAAATAAAAAACTAAAAAATTAATTAATATCAGCAGCTAGTACATTCTATCACTCTCCATCACCTCAATAAGCAATGACAGAATGTTATCACTGTCTATTACCGATAAAAAGTGAGAGAATTCTATCATTGTCTATTGAGGCGATACACAGTAATAGTAATGTATGGTTTTTATCATTCAATCTATAAATTGTGCATGTCAAAAGAAAAAGAAAAAAAAAAATTGTTACTAAGAAACTCCTTGAGTTTTGATGTTGTTCACGTAATATACTCCTAGCCCAAGTAGTTAAAAAAGTTTTCATTGACAAGGAAGCTTTACTTCTATCATGAAACTACTTTTGTAGATAATCTCTAATCGACTGAAGTAAGCTTGCAACTGGGAAGTCTCTGGCCTCTTTTAAAACTAAGTTCAAGGATTTTGAAATATTTGTTGTCATCATTCCATATCTCCTTCGTCGTGAATATGCACGAAACCATCTCTCAAATCCCACCTTACTAAGATAACTTCTAAGGTTTGGACAAAGTGACTCCATTGATCTCATATTCAACTCAAAGTCAACAATAGTGTAAGATTTAGCACAACTAAAGTAAATTTATCGATCAAATGATCCTTAAATGTAAGCTTCACATTTCTCAAAAGATGTTCGATGCACATACAATATTTAACATTCATAAATACACTTAAAACACCTTTAGGAATGCTCAAATGTCTATAAAAAAACAATTACTAAGTCTTCTCTATCCTAGAAAATACTTTGTATATTCTCAAAAAATCATTTCCATGATGCATCATTTTCAAAATCTACTATAGCAAATACAAGGGGAAAGATTTGATTGTTACCATCTAATGCTGAGGCTGTTAACAGAGTACCTACAAACTTACACTTCAAAAAAGTGTCATCAACAGATATGGTAGGTCTACTAGATTGATGCACCAATAGCCATAAAACAAAATTTGAAATGTCCATTTTCATCTGTTTCAAAAGCAGTGTACGAACCTACAAAAGTAGATTCAAGTGTGTATATCAATTGCCATCGGTAACAAATATAACAGGCTCTATCATTAAAAAATAGACAATGATAGCATTCTATCTCTCTTTCTTTGATAGACAATTATAGACATCTTTTATTAATAGACAATCATAGATGTCTATCATTGTCTATCAGACAATAATATAAACTTGCCAAGAAAAAGACATCAGCAATAATACCTAGATTCATTTCCTTCAACTTTTCAAAGAACATTGGAATCAAACTATATGACTTAGCTGCATCACCTTTTACCGACCTTACTATGTGTTCTTTTGTCCTCCAAGCTTTTTGATAACTAATATTGACACCAAACTTAGTATGAGCTTTGTGGACAATATCTCAAAGAATAGATTGGTCCGTAGAGATAAACATAAAATCATCTTTCAAGCAATCACCAATTACAGAAAAAGTTTGCCTATGGCAACTTTGAGTTGTATTCATTGAACAGTCACGGTCAGAAATGTATTTCCTAAGCATCCACAGCTCACTCTTCTTGTACCGAGATGCCCTAACATACCATTTATAGCCTTCTTCCAAATAGTTCAACTCAAGGGACTTTGAATTTGATCTTGAAGCTTAAATTGAAAATTGTTCTTCAGTACTATTATGTAAAAACACTTTAACATAATTTCTTTACTTGCAAATATATATTTTTCCTTCAAATCATCATTAAAATGAATATCTCTTATCACTTGAAAATCAATTTTGTTTGAAGAAGAAGTAGAAGAAGCTAAATATAACATTCTAACACTGCATCCACTACCAATAGCATTGGAAGATCCTTCTAAAGAATGATAACTAACGTGAGCAACTAAAGGATGTCTACTACTTCCATCTTTAGCCACAGTAAAAAACCAACTAACATATTTATCTTGTTTTATTTGGAACACTGTTTGAATACTAGTTTTACCAAAATCCAATAATACAAACAATTGTATCAAACCATCCAACTACATTTCTTTCAATATCAAACCAACTAAACTATTGAAATCTATCCTATCATCCACCAAAACTTCACCAACCTTATAATTCTCATAACAATTGTAATGGTTCCATTGTCCACCATGAAAACAACTATAGGAAGATTAACCATGGTATCAAATATTGCAAAAGGGAAAAAGATTTTATAAGAAACTAATAGTAAAAATATCTATCACAAATAGAAAGAGATAGATGTCTATCATTGTGTATAAGTGATAGACAGAGATAGAAGTCTATCTTTGTTTATCACTAATAGAAAGAGATAGAAGTCATGGTCAGAGATAACTTTCTATCTCTGTCTATCACTCATGGATAGAGATAAATTAAATTATGAAAACGAATATAAACAGGTGTAATTAATAGAAAGAAGAGAACAAACACATTATACAAAACAAACCAGGATTCTATCACTAACCCTCATTCTGCAATTTGGTTAGCAACTCCTAGTTACTTTGTTTCATAATCAACAAAGAGAGATTAAGTTCTATCGATATACAGAGATAGAATTTTATCTTTGTCCATCATTGATGGACAGATTAAGTTTTCATGGAAAATTCAAAACAAGTCTAAAAAGAACAAACACAGAGAAAACACAACTCAAAGATAGTTTCCTAGGATTGTCTATCTGAAACTAATAGTAAAAATAACTATCACACCAGTAGATAGAAATAGAACTTTATCTTTGTCTATGTATATTTCTATCTAGAGTTCTATCAATAGACAAAGATAGAATTATATCTCTGTCTATCACTGATTGACAAACAAATTAAGAATGGAAGAAGAACACCCATTATACAAATAAAAAGATAAACCAACAAGCACATTATAGAAATAGAAAGAAATATCATCAATAGAAAGTGATAGAATTCTATCACAATATATTCAATTCAAATTTAAATCAGATAGACTGCAATAAAATTCTATCACAATATATTCAATTCAAATCTAAATCAGATAGACTGCAATAAAATTCTATCACTCTCTATCAGCGATAGAGAGTGATAGAATTCTATCACGGTTTCCAAATGATGATCTCTCCAATTTTAATATAAAGCTGCCAAAGTATGATCAAACCAATTAATTGAATTTGGCATGAAACATTTGAATTCCTATCAACTAAAGAAGAAGAAGAAGAAGATCAAGAAGAAGAAGCAAAAGATACTAAAGAACAAAAAAAGAAAAAAAAAGAAGAAGGAAAAGAGATATTTCATGTGCACAAATTTTCAATCAATTAAAGAAGAAAAACATAGAAGAATAAGAACTATCCTCTATTTTTAAGTCTTTGATTTTCAGTGAAAATATAACGAAGAAGAAGAAGGAAATCAATGAAGACAATAATGAAACGGAAGAAGAAGAAAAAGAAGAAAAAAAAATGAGATCCTTAATAGAAGGAGTAGAAAAAGAAGAAGACGTACTAAGAAGAAGAAAATAAATGAAGAACAAGAATAAGAAAAAGAAGAAGCAAAATCACTGAACCTTCGCAAAATCACCGTCAATCTCGAATTCTCTGTGCGAAGTAAAATTGATTACCGTCAATCTCGAATTCTCTGTGCGAAGTAAAATTGATTGAGAATCAAATTAAGCAAATTCACCGCCAATCTCAAATTCTTTCCTTTCCTTTCCCTTGAATTTCTTCCTTTCCTTCTATGTAAAATTAATTGGAAAGCAAAGGAAAGAAGAAGATGATTTTCTGTAAAATAGGAAAAAGAAGAAGAAAATCACCGAGGAAATACGCGCAACTGCAAGGGNAGGAAATTGTGGGAGTAAAATAGGAAGATTTTAAGTTATTTTTCTAGTACAAGTAAAAGGAAGTTTCAATGTAAGAATAGTGTATTTGGGAGAGTGAATATCTCCTAATATTCGAGTTATTTGCATATGCAGTGATTACTGCATAATATTAAGAAGAGAGGGGAGATATAAGGGGCAATATTTTTTTAAAATCTTTTAAATGCTTTTAAATATAAGGTATTTGCGCAAGACTCCAAATATTTTAGTTTCGATAATTAAGTTATTGTCTATTTTGCATTCTATATATTGAAAATATTAACATTTTTTAGCATGATTTAGTAGATTCGGTAAGATATTTTAAATTATGAATTTTTTTTTTTTTTATTTAGTTATTTAGATTTTGTGTTTTTTGATTTGTTATAGTTACCATAAATGTAGGAGGATAATTAGCTGTTTGAATCTATAATTTAGTGTAAAGATTTTGTATTTATGTATTTAAATATTGTGTAATCGGTTGATGGTAATGATATATTTTCTACTTCAAGATAAAACAGTTGTGGGTTTGAGAAGCTATAAAGATTTCCCTTTCCTTTAGTTGTGGGTTTGAGTTCCTACAGCTTTTGATCCACAATGAAATAAAAATAGAAAAGGGAAGAAGTTTGCCCTCTGTATGTTAGGGCGCCATCTTCTTCTTCTTCCCATTTTATTTATTTATTTTTTTCTCTTTCCAATTGGTGCAGGAGATGAAGATGGAGCTGCGCGCAGGTGCGGACGTCAATAGTGCAAGTGGGGGGGAAGCTGGAGGTGGAATTGTCAGAAGTGAGATTTGAAATTCGATGCCAGTTCGAACAAGAGAGCTGCACCGGCGCCAGTGAACGATGACGAGAGGGCTCGAGCCGTTGAGGACGACGACAACGGTGTGAGCACGGGTAGAGGGTGGGGGCAATGGCATGGCGTGACAGAGAAGATCAGTTTTGGAGTTCAGATGGGGGAGACTCAGATAGAACAGATTCCGAGAGGAGGGAAGGAAGGACTCGAGGTTTTGTTTTCCGGATGTTTCTCAAATTAAAAACTATCCCCGATAGCAGCTATCATTAGTAGCAATTGATAGCACATTCCTCTAATTGATAGCTATCAATGATATTCACTAATAGCAGCTATTAGTAATAGCAACTGATAACACATTTCTCAAATTTAAAGTTGTCACTGATAGCAACATCATCGATAGCAACCAATAGCAGCTATCAATGACTATAACTGATAGTTGGTGTCACTAACGAAGAAAAAGTGCGAAATGTGGTCAAGCGTGGACTTTTTAGTATTTTACCAATTTTTGTGTTATATATACCATTATTATATATTCTGAGCCCCTTAAAATTAGACATTTATTCAGTGGCATTTTTTTAATTCTCACAAAACACATATATTTCAGGATCATCAAAGGGCCTGCGGTCCAAATGCTAAGTCAAGCCCAATTTAAGTATGGCCGAAGTCAAAGTTTGAATAGCACAAAACCATCTCATTCATTATATTGATATAGATTACTCACTTGAATGGTGAATCAGCTTCTTTGAGTCAAATCAAAATATATATTTGTAAATATAATTATTATGTCTATTATATTTTGTACCTTTAAACAGATAACCTTTTGATATTTTACTTTAAATAGTGTAATTTATAGTTAATACAAAATTATAAAATGTTTCTTAGAATAATAAAAGACTAAAAGTTAAAACATTTATAATTTTATAAACTATAAGTCATAAAAATCACAAAAACTTTATAGTAAAACTACACAGGAAAAATAATTACAATAAATTTTGGTTTAAAGTTCATGAACCGAAGAATTAATCGAACCATCCAGTTTTCTCGACTCCTGAACCGTGGAACCAATTTTTTATGGAAAAATCGGACCAAACCAATCAGTTAGGTTCAATCCAATTTGATTTTGATCGGTTTTTACACACCCTACTTTGTCATAATTGTATCTTTAATCATGCCTTTATGAAGCAATAATTTAAACCAATCAAACATGTAACTTTTAGGAAAGCATGAATGATAAATTAATAATTTCAATAATCATATTTAATAATAGAGACAAGTAGTTCAACGGTTATACTAATCTCTTAAATATAATATCTAGCCACTCATAATCACAAGATTAAAATTTACTCTCAAGCGAAGTTCCATGCAAAATATGAATATATAGAGAAATTTGGGACGACATTGAGACGTTGTACTCTAAACGTGTTACGCAATAGACGAAAACAAAAAGAAAAGAAGTGTTTTCATTGTTGGGAGGGGACTCCATGGTGTTGAGTTGATGGAACTCTTCGTATTCGTAGCATCGAGATTGCTTGTCTTCAAGATGTTTGGGAATAGTGTCTCAACACTATTGTTCCCTCACACTTTTTGACTTCAATTTCACTTCTTTCCATGCTTCATTACTTCTCATAACACTTATTTAGTTTTTTCTCACCATAATTATCCTCCAACACTTTGTTTACCTCCTAATTGTCATGTGATTAGTGTTTGAACCCCTACAGCACTTGGGTGATTTTGCTATCAAAAGACACGCCAAGTAAGCCTATTGAGGTTTTAGGATCTAACTCCCCTAGACACAATCGGGCGAGATGGTGAGGAAGTATTTAGGTAAGGAGGACTTGAGAGAATTTAAGTGAATGAGAGCTTAGAGGGCTTCACCAACCGAAGAGAATCGCACAAGCTTTAAGAATGTCTCTTGGATTACTTGATTCTCGAATGTCTTGGATGTTGTTTACAAATGAGGCCACTTAGGTATTTATAGGGGCTTCAACTGACATTCCTAAGCATGACCGACTTACAATGTCGGTCATGGACCCTTCTAGGCATTTCTCTATATACAAGTGTCAACTAACTATGTACAAGCCTAGATAATTCTAGATAAGGCCCGTCCTAGAGACTTCTAGATATATCTAGGGCCTTTTAGTACAATTGAGTAGGTGTCTGACCATCATTGAAACCTTCTAGAATCGTTCAGACACTTCCAGCACACTTCAACACTGTCGCGAGCCTTTCAGACCTATCAGCACACTTCTGGGGTACACTAGCACCATTGAGCCTCTTCTCGAGTAGTCTGGCGCCTTTGAGGTTTGTCTAGAGGCTTCCGAAGATGTGCGGGGCATGGGTGAGCAGTCGAACCCGTTTTAGCATCTTCTGGCGGCATCCAGACATGTTGGGCACCTGGGCATGGGTGCTGGCACTACCCAGCGGCCTACCCATCCTTTCAGATGTGCCTAAGCGTTTACCGATCCCTCTGACCTCATCCCGAGTCTTCTAAAATGTTCTGGGACCTTTGAGAGGTGTCTGGAGATTATCATGCGCACGGTGGCACAGACGTGCACACTGGTCATGCGATAGAGCAATGGAAGGGCTCGCCCCTCGAGCATGTGCGGGGCCCGCGCACGAGGCTATTGATAGGTGTGCACCTTTGTCATACATGATAACTTGTAGAAATACAAGTTATTGTATTCTTTACTTGGAGTAATGAGAGTAATACTGATGATGAACACATGATTTTAGCACTTAAATTATGTAATATAATTAACTCTATGTTTATTATGTTTACAAAAGCATCTATCCTGGAAATTATAACTTTTTACCTTTTTGAATGCAGAATAGAGCTAAAAAGAAGCCAAACATAATCAAAGCAAAAAGGAAAAGATGCTGCCACAACATTTGAAGATCAACATGTCGAATATCATGCATCGAGAAGAAAAGTGAATTAGACGCCTGGACGGCAACTATCATGTCAATAAGCAAGTGGACAACTGACTTCACCAGATCATGACATATTCAATGAACCGAAGACGCAAAGAAATCTGTGCAGCAGAGTATAAAATTTAATGCAAAGGTGTCAGCTCATCATGAAACCACCTTTGGATGCTTATAAATAGTTCATTGCACTTCATGCCCAAGACAGAGAGAAAAATACACAGTGGTGAAAGCTCTGTGCAAATTATCCCTCAATCTTTATAGTCACCCTCCATTTCGAGTTCTTCTATGAGAAGATTTTCAGTTTTTAGAGTCACCTCTCAAAGAGTGAGAATCTATCCCCTATACAAATTATGTCTTAGATAGCCATTATCTCAAGCCTCCAAGAAGCAAGACATTGTCATTGGCGACTAGATGACTTTTATTTCCATTCTTTCATTATAAACATTCTTCTCGCTTGTATTCTGTTAATGACATTTGAGAGGTTGACTTATTTTCTTAATACAAGTTTGATTGACATTAATCCTCCATATATTCTTATCTTTAACACTTTACACCATGAATGTTGAATAATGGGTTAAGTGTATGAAGTAAACAATTCCAAGTTTTAGTAAGTATGCTTTCATCTTGATTAAATGGGTACTTCAAACTTACCTAAATCTGTTGAACAAATCGGTTTAAGTAGGTATAATTAATGTGGCGTTAGAGCATCGAGAGATGCATTCTTAATATCGAGTTTGGTAGCATGAAAAATTATTTATGCAATACTTAGGAAACTACTAACCGAGTTACCTTAACTTTAAATTTCTTATGGTTCCATCACCATCATCAACGCATGCTATCTGAACATCGTTTGTACTTGACAAATTCATCCATTTCCATCCCACATCATCATTTCACTTGTTTATCCATCAATTCTTTATGTATAAAGTTAGTCTTAGAGAATTCATTCATCAACATATTGGTAAATTTGTACAGATCAACGCACCAATTAAAATAACATTCTCAATGCATAATTATTACAAATCCCTGTGTTCGACCCTAGCCTCTCCAGGAAAACTTCTTCAAACTTGCACTTGGATTTTTATAGAAAAACTTGTGTCTAAATGTATACATCTTTTGAGATTTTCAATGTGGCATTAGGCCAATATGAGCATAACCCATCATACATACTTTTAATGCAACAAGTTTTTGGCGCCGTTGCCGGGGATTTGATTCAATAGTTTACGTTTTGGATTTTTCTTTGGTTTGTGCAGAAATCTTAATTTTAGGCCATACAATGCATTTTGCTGAAGGCGTTGCTAACAGTTTATGAACAAGGACAAACAACCCGAGTTCATCTCTGACCTTAAGATTGAGATAACCTTTCGGAAATGAAGTAAGGCTCACTAAGCGACGTCAGCTTTACACAGAAAAGAAGATGGCGGAACAACCAAACAACGCTCTTCCGCCAAACAAAGCCAATAATAATGAAGCTAACAATAATGAACGAAACAATGTATTGGCTCAGGCTCAACTTCAAGCTCAACTGCAAGCAGGAATGCAAATTCATCCGATCCTGTTGGCACACGATAGAATAGGTTGATTAGGGACTATGCGTCGCCGATCCTCTATGACTTTTCAAATGGAATCATGCGTCTAGCATTCTAGGGATCCAGGTTTGAAATGAAGCCCATGATGCTTCAAATGCTGCAAATTGCGGGGCAATTTAGAGGAGCACGTGGCGAGGATGCTCACGCCCACTTAAAAAGCTTCATCGAGATCTACGACACTTTCGTCATTCCGAACATTACATCAAATGAAATAAGATTGACATTATTCTCATTTTCCCTCAGAGATGAGGCCAAGCAATGGGCGTATTCATTGGAACCCGGTGAGATTACCACTTGGGACCAGATGATATTGAAGGTTATGAAGAAACATTTCCCCCCAACCGAGAATGCTAGAAGAAGAAGAGACATCACGAAGTTCCAGCAGAAGAATAGAGAGACCATAAGCGATGCTTGGGCTAAATTTAAGAGGCCAGTTAGAAACTGCTTGTGGCTTCTCTGAGTGCGTGCAAATGGAGATATTCTATGATGGACTAACAGAAGCATCTCAGACAACTGCAAATGCTGCGCAACTGGCAGATTACTAGACAAAAAATATACTGAGGCGAAGGATATCTTAGATAGAATCTCCCGAAATCATGAGGATTGGGAAGACCATGGGTAGAGTCGATTTGGCAGATGATGAAACAACACATTGGGAGCGCCGGAAAATGATAATGTTGCTACGTTACAGGCATAAGCCGCCATGACCAACCTGCTACAAACGATGACAATGAACCAAGTGAATGCAGGAGGGGACATTCAAGTGCACACATTAAATCAAGTTGCTGCCATGGGATGTGTTGGATGCGGGGAATTGCATGCATATAAAGTATGCCCACAAAACCCACAGTCTGTGTGCTTTATCAGAAATAACCCTACTCCAACACATATAACCCTGGCTGGAGAAATCATCCCAATTTTTCACGAGGTGGAAACCACAATCAGCTTGAACAAAAAGACGCTCCGTTGAACAATAGAGGTGGATCACCTGGATTCTAGAAAGGGCAACACGGACAAAATCAATAACATGGGCAGACGCATTAGGCGTCCAATTCGTCGTCTTTAGTAAAAACTCTTCTAAAGGAGTACATCCAAAAGAATGATGCTCTACTGAAAATTCAAGCATCATCTATAAGAAATTAGAGCTTCAAATGGACCAGATTGCAGATGAATTAAAAAATAGCCAAAAAGGCTCTCTTCCAAGTAACAATGAAGCCCTGCGTAATATGGGCAACTAAGAAAAAGAGCAGTGTCAAGTTGTGATACTGCGCAATGGGAAACTAATGACTGAACTTCCACGGCCTGGGAAAAAGACTTCAATAACTCAGATAATAATTATTCCAGATGATCAATTACTTTCTCAACCAACCACCGAATCACCGTCTGATTTCACAGAAGAATACTCCAACACAACATCACAAAAGCAAGCTAATGCGTAGAGAACTAAATCAAAAAAATCTACTTTGACAAGCGCATCAACCGAGATCCAAACGCCTTCTTATCCACAACAGCTAAGAAAGAAAAAAAGTGATGAAAGGCAATTTAAACGCTTCCTAGATGTACTAAAGTAGCTTCATATTAACATTCTGCTAGTCAAAGCGTTGGAACAAATGCCCACTTATGTCAAATTTCTCAAGGATGTCTTGTCCAAGAAGCGATGAATAGAAGAATTTGAGACTATGGCGTTGACACAAGAATGTAACGCCGTGGTCCGAGAACGCATCCCCACAAAAATGAAAGATCTGAGGAGCTTCAAAATTCCTTGTTCCATTAGAGGAGTTGATATAGGGAAGACGTTGTGTGATTTAGAGGCAAGCATCAACCTTATGCCCCTATCAGTGTTCAAAAAATTGGAGATCAAATCAAGGCCAACCACAATCATATTACAATTGGCAGATCGATCTGTTATGCATCCCGAAGGAAAGATCGAAGATGTTTTGGTGAAGGTTGACCGCTTCATTCTCCCTGCAGACTTCATAATCCTGGATTATGAAGCAGACAGAGATGTACCCATCATACTAGGACGCTTGTTTCTGTCAACAGGATGCACGCTCATTAACGTCCATAAAGGGGAAATCACTATCCGGGTAAATGGTCAGGAGGTGATCTTCAATGTGTTAAGGCTTTGGAGTATCCTAGCGAACAAGAAGAATGTTTATCTCTCCAAGCAGAGGATGAGTTTAATAACGAAAAGCTTGAAGAAGAAAAAGAAGCAGATGTTGAATATCTGAATGCATAATAGCCTGAACAATGTTGTATCGTGGTCCATTCAAGTTTTGAATCTTTAATCATGAACCCCACGGACCAATGAAGCAAACCATCTTTGGAGCAAGCACCAAAGTTAGAATTAAAAGTGTTGCCCGCCTACCTCAAGTACGTGTATTTGGGGGAGGGCAACACTCTTCCAGTTGATAAGTTGGTCCAACAAAAGAAGCACAAAAGTGTGGGAACATTAAGCAGTTGACTTTGAATAATGAGTCTTTGGTTTTGAATAATCAGTTGGTTTTGCATGGATTACCGAGCTTTGAATAACGCCACCATTCCGAACAACTATCCCATACTGGTGGTTGACGAGTTCCTTGATGAATTGTTTGGCGCCACAATTTTTTCAAAGATAGATATGAAGTGTGGGTATTATCAGATTCATGTTCGATCGCGGGATGTCCATAAAACAGCATTTTGAACTCACAAAGGTCATTATGAGTTTTTAGTGATGCCTTTCAGGTTGTGAAATGTCCCTTCGACCTTCATGGCAATCATGAACGACATCTTGAAGCCCCATCTTCAAAAGTTCATACTATTCTTTAATGATATCTTGATTTATAGTAGAACCTTGGAGAATCATGTTGGACATCTATCAATTGTGTTGTATATTTTGATTAACAATAAGTTTGAGTTTAATTTCAAGAAATGACTGTTTGCGGCAACCAATATTGAGTATTTGAGGTATGTTGTATTGGCTAAAGGGGTATCCGCAGACCCAGCCAAGATTGAAGCGATGAACAAATGGTACACCTCGAGATGTCAATTGCATGGGTTTCTGGGCTTGACGAGATATTATCACAAATTTATGGCAAACTATGAATTGGTAGCACACCCATTGACTCAACTGTTGAAGAAAGGAAGCTTCACATGGCATGATGAAGCTGAGGATGCTTTTTCCAATGTTTAAAGTCGGCAATGGTATCTATACTGTTGTTAGGACTACCAAATTTTAAAGAACAATTCATAGTGGAAACAAATGTTTCAAGAATAAGGGTAGGTTTGGTATTGATGTAGAATCAGAAACCCTTGGCATACTTTAGCCAAGCGCTATCCTCAACCCATCGATTTAAGGCAGTGTATGAGCGAGTGTTGATGGCAATCGTGTTTGCAATTCAAAAGTGGCGGCCATATTTATTGGGGAGACATTTTATTATTCAAACGAACCAACATAGCCTTAAGTTTTTGTGGAACAACGAGTAATTTTTGGGGACTATCAATGTTGCATTACCAATTTGTTGGGCTATAGTTTTAGTATTAAGTATGAAAAAGGGTTAGAGAGAACTCGGCGCCTGACGTGCTATTCTGGATACCTCCGACCTTGGAGCTTGGTTTGCTAAGTGTGGTACAAGACCTGGACACATCTCTATTTTTTGACCAAGTGTGTGCTGATAGTACACTTAATTCGATCAGGCAAACGTTGTTGAATGGTAAGGCCAGTAAGCTCCTACGGTTTATTCTTTAAGGGGGAAGTTGTTGTGCTACAAAGGGCACATAGTGCTACCAGCTTCATCACCCACAATCTCCTTATTGTTAAACTAGTTTCCAAATAGCCCCATTGGAGGACGTTAGGGTGTCCTAAACACTTACTAACGTTTAGCCAAAGAGGTTTATTGGCAGGGGATGAAAAGCAACGTACGTGGATTTGTGGCTGGGTGAAACTTGTCAGTAGACCAAGTACTTGAATTTAGCCCCCATTGGGCTTCTTCAAGCTTTGCCTATTCCTAATCTTGTATGGGAGGATAGTACAATCGATTTCATTGGGGATAGTGACAGACGGAATTCGTCGCCCAATTCCGTGCCAAATAAATTTTCCTAACTTGAACCACAGTAGTAGTGGCAAGCTGGATCGAACACAGGGAGCCATTGACTTTCACAGTTGGAAAATTTACAATTCAAAGTAACCGGAGGGGGGGTTTATGATGGTTGGTTGCAAAGAAACTTAAATTGCATAAAAGTAAATTGTACAAATTAAAAAAAAGTTAAAATTCAAATGGAGAACGCTCTAGCTTGGGTTACACGAGATTTCCTTTGTTCGTTGTTCTTACTCATTGGTTCGTCATTACTAAATTCATTGAAGCTAGCAGCTAATCAATTCAATTGGAAAGACCAGAATTGAATTCTCCTAGTCGACAAGTTAGACTTAAGGCAAACTGACGAAAAGCATGCAAAATTTGACTAAACCAACTGCATTAAGCTCAAGGAAAAAGTAGGTGGAACATTCAACTGGAAAGACCTAGATTGAATGTCTTATCAATTTAATCCTAGGTTGATTAGAACAATGCGCATCACCAATTAGATTTGCAAGCTAACCTAGCATATTGCTCCTATGATTGACATACAACAAATTGTCACGAATTGTTATACAATCAAAGCAATAATCAAAATGAACACCAGTGTTACAATTTGATCGTAATTCTTAAAAACTCTTAATTAAATCATGCATACACTGAATCAAGTTCAAAACCTCAAAAGAACATCAATTACAAAAAAAATCCCTAATACCCAAGCTAGAAAACATTACCTTAGCCAAGTTCGTAGGTATGAAAAGAAGAAAAGATGAGAGAATGGAGCCAAAAGTCGGCTAGTGGGGTGATCTCTCAACCTAAAAGTCGAGAGATGAATTTATAAAAACCATCAGAGCGTCGCGGCACTAGGGACAACGCCGTGGTACTAACGCTAATTTGCATGCAATTCTTCTCCGGAGCGCCGTGGCGCTCCAAAGCAGTGCCACAACGCTTGCTGCGTTGTCACCAAGAGAAGCCCTCGAGAAAAAGTGCCATTGCGCGTGGCTTTAGGGGCATTTTGGTCATTTTGGGGTTCTATTTCCCGATTGATACCATAGAACTCCGTTTCGGTCAGTTTTAGCTCGGTTTTGTTGCTAATACCCCGTTCTACCTATTAAGTGCTCGAAACCTACAAAATAAAAAAATTGACACATTAAATAACACAACGATCCCAAGTTAAGCTAAGGAAGATAGCACATTTTAGGTGCTATCAGATAGCCGACATTCAAAGGATATGATACTATCATGGTCATGTTTGATTTTCTTTGCAACTATGCATACTTCCTACTACTCAAACACCCATTTACTGCTCATTCTGTGGTTGCTATCTTTGTGAAGAAAATTGTGCGTTTACACGGCTATCCCCATAATACTATCTCAGATAAGAATAAAATATTTACAAGTCTGTTTCGGGAAGAGCTATTTCCGGTGTTGGGGACTCAGTTACAGTGTATCACGACATATTATCCTCAAATTAATGGCCAAACGAAAGTTGTTAACCGGAGCATCGAGGCATACCTACAATGTTTTACCATGGGCACATAGAGACAATGGCCTACGTGGATCCATGGGGTGAATTTAGTTACAATACTTCATTTCATTCCTCATCTCATATAAACCCATTTGAAGTGTTGTATGAGTGCCCTCCACTCCCTGTTTGAGATATGATCATGGGTTTAGCTATGTTGGGCAGGTAGATGCTCAGTTAAGAGATCAGACACCAAGGTAGATGCTCAGTTAAGAGATCGAGACACCATGCTGTCTAATCTGAAGGCTTCTATGCTTAAGGTCAACAACGTATGATTAAGGATGCTAACAAGAAAAGAAGAGATTTCGAATATATGGTTGCTGAGTGGGTGTACTTAAAATTGTGCCATATCGTTAATCTTCCCTTTCTAAACATGCACATCCCAAGCTTGCACCACGTTTTGTTGGGCCATGCCAGATAATTGACAGGATCGACCAAGTTGCCTACCGCATAGCCCTTCCCCCAAATTCGGGTGGATACCCTGTGTTTCATGTATCACTACTTAAAAAAGTTGTGGAAAGCAATATGCTAGTAGTTCCACTTGCCCCTATGGTAGCTGCTAACTTATCATATGTGCTCCAACTAGTTGAAGTATTGGGCTGCCGAAAGTCTCTTACTGATGATAAGATATTGGCATTGTTGATTAAGTGGGAAAACAGATTGCTGATTGATGCTACATGGGAGCTTTTGACATTATTAAGGGGCAATTTCGCAATTTCCACCTTGAGGACAAAGTGACTCTTTTGGGAGCGGGTAATGATAGACCCCAGTGATGAGGGTGTACATGCAAAGGGGTAAGAGAAGGAAACTTAATACCTGAGAGAGAATAATATAGATTTAGTGGGTCTTAGGAATATTGTTTGTTAGAAGGGCCCAATTGAGAAGTGTGAGTTAGTATGTAAAGTCCTTGAGGTTGTGGGGAAAGGGCATCTAAGAATTATCTCGTGATTGAGTGTCTTAATGAGAAGTGGGAGAGGTAAGGGAGCTCTCAAATTCTCCCTTTAATTTGTTCATAAATAAATTGAAAGCTCAAGCTTATCAGATAGGTAGTGACATTTTGTTATATTTGTAAATAAGTTAGTTCATTTTGCTATATATTTTTTTTT